>BKCH01001682.1:0-602640 GCA_008635985.1 Ficus erecta
CTATCCGGACAGATTCCTGCAGAGCTCGGCAATTGTCGGAGTCTCGTTTGGATTGATTTGAACAGCAATGAGTTGTCCGGTTCCATCCCCTCTGAGCTCGCAGACCAAGCGGGGCTGGTTGTTGCTGGCATTGTTTCAGGGAAGAAGTTTGCGTTCGTGAGAAATGAAGGCGGAACTGCCTGCAGGGGTGCCGGAGAACTTGTTGAGTTTGAGGGTGTTCGCCCTGAGAAATTAGAGAGATTTCCCGCGGTCCATTCCTGCCCGACAACAAGAATTTACTTTGGGACGGCGTTCTATACTTTTTCTAGCAATGGTAGCATGATTTACCTCGATCTCTCCTACAATTCCTTGTCGGGAACCATTCCTGACCAGCTCGGCAACATGAACTATATGCAAGTGTTGAATTTGGGACACAACTTACTAACTGGAATTATTCCAAGCAGCTTTGGCGGATTGAGAGCGTTAGTAGTTCTCGATCTCTCTCACAACATCCTTAACGGATTCATTCCCGAGTCGTTGGTGACTCTCTCCTTTCTCAGCGACCTTGATGTCTCCAACAACAACTTGACCGGTCCCATCCCCTCTGGGGGTCAGCTTACAACTTTCCCTGCATCCAGATACGAGAACAATTCGGGTCTTCGCGGCCTACCCTTGCTGCCTTGTGGCGCTAGAGACAGCTCGATGGTTACCAACACTCTAGTAAGAAAGCATTCTGAGGCAAAGATCGATTGGAATATCTTAATTGCCGAATTTGGATTTATTGTTGGGTTTGGAAGCTTCATTGGACCCCTTGTGTTTTGCATGAGATGGCGGAAGTTGTACTTCGAAACCATGGAGTTGTTCTTCGAAAGTTGTTAACTGTGACAAGGAAGTGGTTGTCTTGGACGACTGCTCGTTGATTAACAACATACATGTACCCTTTCTCTCCCTTTAATTTCTAGTGTTGTATTTCTAACAAATGGCATGTAACATAAAAAAAAAAATGTATATATATATATATTGTTATCCTTGAGTCTACTACATAGATGAAAAGTATTACAAGGTAAGCTTCACTTTTCATGTACCTTTTTCCCCTTCTAGTTTCTTGTGTTGGATTTCTTAGGACAAATGTTATAACAGGGTTTGAGTGAACAACAGTCTAAGTTTGTTCCATATAATAAACAAGTGACCGAAATTGTAGACTAAGATTTAGCAATCTTAATTCTTTGAAGGATTTTCATTGTGACAATCATCGGTCCTTATAAGAGAAAAAGTAAGCTATATAGTTTTAATAATATATGGCCTTTTAAGTAAAGCCTAAGAGCAAAACCGTGCTGGCCGAGGTCCAAAGCGGACAATATCATACTGAAGAGAGATATAGGTCGTTACAAATGGTGTCAAAATTTATACCTAACCGGAAGTGTGGCCAACAAGGACGTTGGACCCCAAAAGAAAGGGTGATTATGACAGTCATCAGTTCTTATAAGGAAAAGAGTAAGCAGTGTACTTTCACATCACTGGAAATTAATATATGTGATAGATTCATAAGTAAAGAGATTACCTTCCAATGGTATAAGGTCTTTTGGGTAAAGTCCAAGAACAAAATTGTGCGAACGGAGGTCAAAAGTGGATAATATTATACCAAATGAAAGTTTATGTCGTTACATTAGTATATGGTTTTTCAAATTAAGGTTATAAAATAAGGTAGATCTTCTTATACTGAATATTGAGTAATAATTCTTCAAAATTACGAGCAAGTATACACTCTAATTCCCATAATAATATTCATCATCGACAAAACATTCAATACATTAGCAACAAAAAACATAGTTTTTTTTATATGAAAGGAAAAAAAAAAAGTTGGAACTCATTCTATTTACATTTAATCTTAATCTTATCTTAATTTTAACATATATAAAAGAGCCAATAATAATTTCCCTCTTTTTGCCATATGCAATCCATTGATTTTTTTTTTTTTTTTTACTTCTCTTTTTTGCTTTCATCATTTTCTTTTATCTTTATCTTTTTCTTCTCTTATTTATTTTCTTGTAAGATTTTATCCTTTATTTATTTTTTTAATATTTTTAATTTCTCATTATCTATATTTATACACACATATACATAATCATCTATATAATTATTGGATAACTTATATGTTTTATTAATATGGTTGAAAAGGGTTTTTGTCTAAATGTTTTTAAAATTTTGTTAGAAGTTTTGGTTTTTGTTGTTTAAGTTTCGTATGGAGTTTTGATTTTTTGTTTTTTATTTTTTTTTTTCTTATTTTGTCGTTTTATACTTTTTTCTTTTCTTCTTTTTTTTTTTAAAATTTAAATTTTCCCTTTAAACTCTTATATCTTTTACACAATATATTATTCATACGCGCGAAGCGCATGTTTAACTAGTATTCTCAAAAAACAAACAAACAAACCAAATTCCAAAAAAAAAAAAAAAAAAAAAAAAACAATCTATAAAGAATCATATTAGAGTTAAGAAATACTAAAAACACATGTTAAAACACTAATAATATGTACCCAACCCCGATTCTATTAGGATTTGTGCCTTACAATGAACACATTTAATCTACCAATAACAATTAGTTTGGAAAAAAAAAAGGGATTCATTTCATTTATTGGTTATCTAAATTACTATCATGGGTTTGATTGTCTTTCTTCTCCAATGGAGGATATTGTTAACAATTGGAAATCTTAGGGCATTATATTTGTGCCGGACAAAGAAACTGTGCTAGGTATTTGGAGGTAGCCTAGAACGTTATGTACCATGCAGTGAATGAATACAAAGGCTCTAGGGCCGTAGCATCGGGTTTAAAGCGTGTGCTCCTCGACTCCTTTATTCATGAAAGTGAGTCGAATTCGCTGTTCTCTTCTCTGATGGATTAGCCATATTGAATATGCGACAACTCATTTCAATATGATCAAGGCATTGACATTGCTAACCAAGGACTGACTCGAACCGAGCTTTATTGCGCCAAATTAAAGTCAAATGAGTCTAATTATCGTCTTGACAAAGGCTCTTAAACTATTTTAGATGAGTCATTACTTTTTGAAGCATTGACAAGTGAACTACATGATGCCGTTTATATGAAAAATCTCTCATTGATCTATAATTAGAGATTCATACAGAGACAAACAGTAAAATTGACTAAATTAAATTTTATAGATATCTGTTTACTGAATATCGATAATAGATTAACAAAATAAATTATTTACCTTACGAAATTCTTATGCCCATTCAAAAATTTGAGTAAGAAATTCTTAAACAACACTTGATGAAACAACTGTTACTGGTATAAACCTTACGAGCCCAACACTCTTGATCTCCAGAAGGAGTGCTTCCTTTCATACTATCTTTATTTAGGGTATTAATTAAACTTCTAAGAGGCCGGTTGGTCGTTCGGTTTGAGTTGGAGAAGTTGAGTTATTTTGGGTTTGATTTAAAGCAGCAAAGTTATTGAAATTTGAGTTTTAAGTTAGTGTTTGAGATATGAATAATGAAACTAAGTTTACTTATAAAGAAATTTTTTTTTTAATTTAAATAGAGTGAATCAACCAAAGACCCTCTTAACAATTATGAATAGAGTGACACTTCAATGGAAGATTCTACGTCGATTTCCTTTGGTAACTATCTAGGAACACGAATTTTGGGTTGACGGAAATAGGTGAAATTTGTTCATTGACTTTTATTTATTATTTTTTTAATCCATTTTCGTCGACATTTTTGGAATAAAGCAAGAAAGTAATGGTAAGGATTAATAATTCTTTAAAAATTTTCGACAAAAAAAAAATCCTTAGATAATTGTAATTTGGAAATAATGAAAGTGGAAGAGAAGGGAAAATTTAGGCCCACTCGTGATTACATGCATAGCCTAATGGTAATTTCACAAATAAATCATTACAAGAATTTTCACCTTCTGAGACCAAAAAATTAGCAACAGAATGTCTGTTTTTTGGTCGTCATTGCCTTCTGCAACCAAAAAACTTCGGTCGCCATTGGGTCCCCATAAGTTGGTCGCATTAGGTATTGGTGACCAAAAAAAAATTTGGTCTCCAAAAAATCTGCGACCAAATAAGTAGATTCCGCTACCAAAATTTGGCAGCAGAAAATGGAAAGGATACCATATATTGGGGACGAAAATTTGGTTGCCGAAACACGTCATTGTATGGAGTTTTGCGCGACCAAAATGAGTCTTTTGTTACCAAATATTTGGTCCCGGATTATGTTTGGTCGCAAAATGTATCGTTTTCAGCTACCAAAATTTGGTAGCAGAAAAACATAATTTTGTAGCGAAATAAATCGGCCACTAAAATTTATTTGGTCGCGGAATGAATCTGTAAAATTTTTAGCTACCAATAATTTGGTCCTGGATTCCGTTTAGTAGCAAAAATTCTTGCTTTAAATTTGATAGCAAAAAATTATAGTTTGGTAGCGAAAATATTCCGCGACCAAATGTTATTTGGTAGCAAAACGTATTTTGTAAAGCTTTTAGCTACCAAATATTTTGGTAGCTGAAAGTTTGAGCGACCAAAATTTTTTGGTAGCAGTAATATTTACAGCCTGTAGAGAATAGTCACATATTTTCGTTATATAAATATACAATCATAAAAATGATAATGCAAGAAAATATATTTTATTAACTAAAGAGACTCCAAATCTCTAAACACATTAAAAAATTTATAGTAAATGTTTAACTATAATAGGTATCAAACGAAGGTAAACAATAATCAAAACAAAAGCTAACTTAGGACATAGTGGCTGATGGTAGTGGTGGCGGCGGCGGCGGTCCATTTTGCCTTTGGGAGAAAAGTCCTGGATAAAAAGAAAACTGCATTAAAATCCTGAATTTACAAGTTACTCAAAGAATTCAAAAAGGAAACCCTAAACTCGCACCTGATTCCCACACTAAATCTGCCAAAATATCCAATTTTGATATTTTCAAAAACCTCCATCGCGGTTATTTTCCATTTCCAGATGGAAAATCATCTCAAAGCGAAGGCACCAAGCTCAGCTTTTCCCACACTTAAAAAAAATTTGTGACCAAATCAAACGTTTGGAAGATCAAAAGTTGAGGACAACAACACCAAACTGCAATCACGTTCCAGCCAGACATGCTTCAGTATTCCGGCCATAACTTTCACATTATATATCCAAATTGCATGATTCCGGCGGCATTGGAAAAATAAGAGGCAGATCTACAACGGTGAAGTTTTGATCAGTCGCTGAATCAATCAGTAACATTGTCAAAATGGGCGGTGAAAAAAAATTGAATTGTTAAAATTTGGTTCATATGGTCAAAGTTGTTACAGGTTTACCCGTAATACCATACGTGAGTTCGAACAACTCGTTTACTAAAATAGTCTAAGTTAATAAATAATAATAATAATAATAATAAAAAGCTGCTAATATATCAACTAATTGATTATAGTAAATCATAGTCATTTTTAAAATAAAAAAAATAGATCATTACTCAAATAAATATTGAAAAACAATCTATTTATCTCATTATTCGTATTCGAAATGAATCTGAATAGCAATAGAAAAATCTTATTAAATTTGGAAATTCTTTAAAATTTTGTAACAAAATAATTTATTTACCAGCAAAATGTAAACATAAATCCTATATTTCCAATTTAAACAAAGTGATAAATACCGAGAAATTTATAAAAGTTGGTCAATAAAAGTGTAGATTCACTATTTATATTGTATTTCAGACTCTCAGCTTATCTGATAAAATCGGCTGAATTTACATTGTAAAATGGTGTATGAAAAGTAAATGATGAATTTACAGTGCATCGTAGATTTACCAAAACTCCAATGGGATTGGATCCAAGGGTTTAGGTGTTTGAATTCAGTGCATAAAAAATCGAACTCTGAAATTGTATCACAACTTAACAAAGATTTAAAGGTTCAAAAGTTTAGCATAACCAGTAAATAATACTTTTATTTCATAACAAAAATCTATAATCACGTGGAGATTTCTTTAACCACATGCACTTTACCCCGGAGGCGAGGCGGCACACGGATTGTCCACGAAGGAGTTTCGGGTTCTTCTCAGAGGTTGGCTACCCAGGAATGACTCAAATTCCAGTAGTTGCAAGGTTTATGGTTTTATCAATTAGAAAAAAGACAGAAAATGTGACGAACAAATCTTCAACAGTGTTCATCTACTCATCGAAAACTCAAGCTACCAAAATCATCATTCATTTTGAAACACGACTCTGTAGGGGCCGGGATGCATACTCCACCAAGAAAAGCCACTCTATGAAACAGGTGTTCGACTTCGACTTTAACACAAGGCACAGGGGTACGCGGAATTAGTTAAAAACACATATTATACGACCGACGACGGTGACGTTTTGATCAGTCGCTGAATCAATTAGTAACAATGTCAAAATTAATGGGCGGTGAAAAAAAAAAAAGTGAAGGGTTAAAATTTGGTTCATATGGTCAAAGTTGTGTGCTTGACTTTCACCTATTCCTAATGGCTTTCAAACACCTCACATCTTCTATAAATAGGGGTATGCAAGAAGCATGGGGGACAGCTTGGCTATCATTCTCAAAGTAATTCATTTCTCTTTCTTTGCTCTTGTTTTCCTTACTGTTGTAATCATCTTTTCCAATTTTAAGTTCTTTTAATTTGAAGATTATGTCGCTTTGTTCTAATATATATTTGTTGTTTTTAGTTTATTATGAAAATAATCAAACCTCAAAAAAAAAAATCAAGAAAATAATCTTACACATGATTGCTTTACGTTGCTTTACATATGTATATTTCATTAAAAAAAAAAATAACAACTGCTATAAATTTGGTTATTCGAATCAATGTATAGTTTATAAATACGAGATTAATAAGAGAGAAAGAAACTCATTTTCAATATTAACTCTAAGATCAAATCAATTGTAAATTGATTGATGTTAATATATGTGTTTTAGTATTGTATTAAAAACTTTATATTGAGTTTATTCATGAAATAACCCACATAAAAAGGTGTAACATTATGAAAAAGAAAAAAAAAATTTGACAAGATTTCGCTACCAAATTAGCTGAATGTTGCATATTCAGCTACCAAATTTGAGAGGGTTTTTGGTGAATGAGTTGAGTTGAAATTTTTAAGTTTGAATAGTAATTTTTGTTGATTTTTTCAGAAAAGACAAAAAACTTTTTCAGAAAAAGACAAAAAAAAAAAAAAAAACAGTTTAACTTGAGTTAAACTCAAGTACCAAACACCCCCTGAATTTTGTCGCATAATCTATATTTCTGCTATCAAATATTGGTAGCAAAAATGTGGAATCGGCTACCAAAACCATATTTTGGTAGCCGAAAGTTACATTTTGTTTTTAAAATATTCTATATTGAAATATAATTTAAAAGGTTTTTTTATCTTCCCCAAACAACATATTTTAGGATAGATTTGAGAATAACATGCTTTACGTTATTATATTTCAAATATATATATATATATATATATATAACAACTGCTATAAATTTAGTTATTTGAATCAATGTGTAGTTTATAAATACGATATTAATAAGAGAGAAAAAAAACGCTTTTTTCAATATCAACTCTAAGATCGAATCAATTGTAAATTGATTGATGTTAATATATGTGTATTAGTATTGTATTTAAAACTTTATATTGAGTTTATTCATGAAATTACCCATATAAAAAGGTGTAACATTATGGCAAAGAAAAAAAAATTTGACAAGATTTCGCTATCAAATCAGGTATTTGGTCACAAAATCTAGCTTTCCGCTACCAAATATGGGTAGTAGAAATGATGAATCAGCTACCAAAATTGCAGTTTGATCCCAGAAAATAATTGAGGCGAGGTAATTTTTTTTCACGCGCAATTTACTTGAACCAAATAAATTTGGTCGCAAAATGGATTTTCCTGCTACCAAATTTTGGTCTCCGAAAACACTTTTCCGCTACCAAATATTTTGTTGGTCGCCATATATTTTCTACATGAACCAAATTTTTTTTCACGTGCATTTTACAGGGACCAAATGAATTTGGTCACAAAAGGAGATTTTCTGCTACTAAATTTTGGTCGAAAAAAATATTTTTCTGCTACCAAATATTTTGTTGGTCACCAAATGTTTTCCGCACTCTACCATTGGTGACCAAGAAATTTTTTGGTCTCAGAATGTCTCTTACGATGACCAAAATTTTGTAGCTGAAGAATGTAATTTTCGTCTACCAAAATTTTGTCTCAGAAACGTCTATTTAGCTACCAAATTTTTTTTGGTCGTGGAATGTCTAGTCGCTGAAAGTTCAAATTCTTGTAGTGAATCAACTATAGCGTGCAGAATTTGAATCCCTTCATCCCAAATTCAGAAAAATAAAAAAATAAAAAAATAAATTAGCCCAGCTCAATATCAAAGAATGAACTTGGAACTAGGAAGATTCATGTGAAACGACACAAAATCCTAATCAAATAGCAATCTTCTCGATAAAAGCAAGCCTTAACGCCAAAAACGCAAGTATAGCCCTGGTTTAAAACCAACGACATTAAACTTATAGGAAAAAAAAGACATGTCTTTTATGGCGTAAACGGCAAACAAGATGTCGTTCCCTCGAAAAACGACAATGTAAACACATAACTGAATTGCAGACTAATTGTCGCTTTCTGCTTATCGCCCTCTAAATTAGTCATTCAAACTACAAGTCGTTTAACGAAACTTGCAACTTTAAGATGAAGAACGACACAGTAGTTAAATGTACAGGAAAGCAAGCTTTAAACAAGAAAACGACATGTCGTCTAATTCTATTTGAGAAAAAAACAATAAAGTAGGTTAAATCATAAATACTAAAACATACAAGGGTACTTAAGCACATAAACATTTTTCTGTTATTTTCTCTTCGTTTCCTTTTTCAAGTCCCGGCTCATGTTTCGGCATCTCCTGCTCTCCCGACGGCCTTGTCACCTCCCTAAACCTCTCAAATGCCGCCCCATCTGGCGCCCTCCACCCCTCTCACCTCGCATTCCTCACACATGTCAACCTTCAACACAACTCATTCTCAGGCATGGACCCCGATGATCTCTCCGCGGCATGCGCCTTCAAGACACTGGACTTATCCTCCAACAACATCGCTGTCTTCCCTCTTACCGATCTCCGACTCTGCGATTGCTTTCGAGGCCTCAACCTCTTTCGCAACTCGATCAGCAGTGGACTACAACTCGATTGTCTGGCAGACTTTGTTTTAAACCATCAAATTTTCTGTTTGTTTCACTTTTTTATTTTTACATGATTTTGATTAGATATAATATTAAAATATCTGTATTATCAATAGAGATATCATATCATAGAAAAGTTTAATGGATATAGAAAATTTTACGATACGATATGAAGAATATATTTTCATATTCTTGATCTCAATTTACTCAAATTGAACCCATTCAGGTAGTTAAAAGTTCAATTTATGTAAAAGCTATTATTTACTTCTTAACACATTTACATGATGGATTTTCATGCATCATATGAACTATAGAATACTCTGCAAGGTTTTTTTTTTTAACAAGTACCACGGATTATGGTATATTTGTAATGGAAAATTTGTTGTTCCTACTTCCTAGGAACAATGATGTTTGTAATTAAAGAACGAATTTTTATAGCTATCACAATATACAATATGTTTTGATTAGTGTTACCGTTTGGTTTTCTACTCTCATGTTTGCGGCTTTCTTTAATTATTAGCTTCTGACTGCTTCGTAATATTTCTTCAATTCACCTAATGACTTGGAAAATAGAATGTACTAAATATGAAGGAACAAAATGAAGAAAAGAAGAAAAGAAAAACCTCTACATCTACACAAACATCTTTTAATATGTGAATATGTGAAGAGTTCTAACTTTTAGTAGAACATAATTATAAATATAACTGGATAAAAATATGGTTATTCGTAATCTATTTATAAATAAGAAAAAAATCTCCGACAATCATAACATTCTGCTTTGCATATTATAACTACTAGCTAATATATAATATGTGTGTGTGTATATATCATGTCTTTGCAAGATCAGGTTATATGTTTGCTGGAGTTTTTTTTTTTTTTTTTTTTTATTTTTTTATGGGAAAATTACAAAAGTTACCGTTGTGTTTTCAGGTGTCAGTAAAATCTAGCTTTTGTTCCTGCAAACTACACCCGTGCCCTGTCTTTGGAACATTGATGACAATAAAAACCTGTTAAACCAACTACTAAGGAAAATATTGCCAAAAATGTGAAAATTATAAAAAAGGAAAATATACAACTTTCCCTTTGTATTAATTAATTATAAGTGTGCATACGTTTGAGATAGTTGAGCGTCCTAGTCACTATTCTCTAACTATACATAACGTGCAAAAAATTATACGAATCCTATGTAACATGAAATTTACTAGAAATATTCATTTACTAGAAATAGCGCCCCCCCCCCCCTCCTTTTTTTCGTGTTTTAATCTGTTATGGTCAATTATTGATTAACTGAGAGTCAATCAGTAATTATGTTCCTTTCTTCTTGTTGATTTTAGCATCTCTGAGTTATTCATTGAAATAGAGTAGTAAGACACTTGTTAATCACTGATTGACTTTTAGTTAATCTTTAATTAACTCTCAACTTCGTTATCTTGGACTAAAACAACTTTTTGTATCCATTTAGTCACTGATTAAACTAGAGTCAATTATCAATTTAGTTAATTAGTAGAGTCAATCAATGATTGACTTTTAGTTAATCACTGATTAACTCTCAACTTCGTTATCTTAGACTTCAGTAAAAATAACGATAAAACAACTTTTTTACATTCGTTTAGTCACTGATTAAACTAGAATCAATCATTGATTTACTTTTAGTTAATCACTGATTAACTAGAGTCAATTGGTGTTAGACTCTTAGTTAATTAATGATTAACTCTCAACTTAGTTATCTGAGACTCCATCCCAAATAACAATAAAACAACTTTTTACCTTTGTTAAGTCCATGATTAAACTAGATAATTGATTGTTAGTTAATCAATAATTGAGCAAGGCAGAAAAATTTCTCAATCATTCAATCTCCCAACACAAATAGCACTCATTCCAGAAATTAGAACAAAAATCCCTAATTCCTAATAGAAACTGTTTATCCATGGAAAAAAAAAACAAAAAGAATTGATTAACTTCTTCTTTGTTTCGGTGAACGATGGTTTGGTGATTTGGTGGAGGTGAGGATCATTTTTAGGGTCGGTGGCGACAGCGATGACGACGTCTAGCGGCGAAGGCGAGGCAGAGTTAAGACGGTGAGTGCAAGCGGCGATAGTGAGGGCCAACGGCGAGCGGCGACTATCTATTTTTTGAGGGGGGTTTTTCTGTCGTAGTTTTTTTGGCAGAATAGAGGGTAGAATTTAGGGGGAAGTTTAGTTAAAAGGACAATTATGTCATTTGGATTATATTAAAAGGAATAAAAGGCTATTTACCTTATTATGAAAAGTTTAGGCCATCCATTAAAATTGGGGGCTACTAATGGGCCATTTGCCTCCTTATCCCAAAAGAAAATTGAAAGGTCATAGTGAAAAAAAAAAAAAAAAAAAAAAATACAACAAATCTCTTTCTTTATCTTCTTCTTTGCATACAATCTCCGTCCAAGCCCATCTTTATTTTTGTTTATTAAATTTTTTTGAAGAGGCGCCTTTTACAAGCTCCGCTTAAAGTCCCAGAATTTATTGAACAACCATGCGTTTAAATACGATAGAATTTGGAAAAAGAAATGAACAACTATTTAAACCCTCACTTTGAAAACGCAATATGCAAAATCCCAAAAACGCAAGTCACACGAGTCAAATATATATATATATATATGTATATATGTATATCATAATATATTTATGTATTAAATTAAATATATGGTTGTTGGCTTTATCTCTCACCCCCAAGTTCAAGTCCAACTCGGACTTGATAGTAATAGTAGTAGTCGTTAATCAAAGTAGTATCACATAAGTCTCCAAACTAGGAAATTTCACTCAACAGACTCGTGACATTCATTTTATATTATTATATATATTAAATATTGAATATTAAGTACCGTAGGAGAAACGTTATTGTAAGTTGTAGGAGAAGACGTTCTTTAGGGTTTGGCGATCAATTTCTTGTTGTCTTGCCTTTTTGGTACACTCCACGCTCTCTCTTTACCCCTCCTCCTCTAATTGGTTCTCTGTGCTTACATTCATACATTTTTGTTGTAATATGTTATACACTTTTTTCTTTTAAATTTTTTTTTTTTTTTTAGGGTTGATTATTCGAATTCTACATCTTTAATTAGCTCAGATGTCGAATTACGGTTCTATTGCATCTGCAATTACGTAAGATGCTATTTATATTTTTATATAAAAATTTGAACATTAAAAATGGTCATCTGTGCTAGGCTTTGTTATAGGTGAGATTGGTTAATAGAGATCTTAGACTTAATCATGATTACAGCTAGCAATATATCAAAAGAAAATTTGAACATTAAAAAAAAAAAAGGTGTAGATTAATTGAGGGCTACATCAAACCCACAACTGCGTAAATAATTGGTATATACACACCTACTAGGAGCATTTGTATTTGGTACATGAAACTACGAACACATAAGAATATACATGCATGGAAAAGCAATTAGCAAATAGATTAAGATGTAAGATAAAAAAGGACTAAGTGCGATTATGTGTTTCTTTTTTTCCATTTATTTTTAACCAAAAAAAATCTAACAAAAATGATTAGATGAAACTAATTCTCTCTTTTTTCGTTCTATTTTTGAACGAAAACTTTAATTTAAAACAGTAGGTGTAACTATTTCAAAATTCAGTCCAAACCTATCAATAAGGGGCTTTCACACATGTTCGAGGCATCGAGAATCTCATCCTCCTCACAGTCGCTAAGCCCTGGGTGCAAACTCACCCAAGAGAGAGAGAGCTTCATTCCGAGATATCAAGATTGTTAAAGAATCGCTACCGGAATCTTTCCTCTGCTTTACGCCGCCTTCACGTCACCGGAATTGAGGCTTTTTCCCTTATTTTCCTGTTTCCGATTTCCCCTACTTCTTATCTCTCCCATTCTTGGCTTGTACGAGCTTTCTTGTATTTTTCTACATATATAGTGAAGGCACTCGAAGTACCTATAGGGACTTAGCTCACAAGATTTACGGGTGAACCTCTTCAAAATATTATATCTCCGCTCTCTTTAATTTTCCACATTTATTTTATTGTTAAATGCGCTTGATTCGATACCAACCCACCGGTAATCCAATCTGTCATTGGCCCTTGATACAAATTCGTTTGTAGATTTCACCCTCTACATCTAAATCATTTCTACACCAAAAAACCAAAAGGATACATTCTATAGTGTTGAAGTTGAAATACACAATTCGAATCCGTTTGTTTTCAATTAATTAAAATAGAGATTATTACAAATCTTTAGTATAATAAAAGATTGTTGGTGTTACCATATAATTATAATAAACATGTTCTTAATTAACTCAGACTCAATTCAATCACAGAGTATGTATAACCAATTAATTATTGATTAAGATTATTACATTTTAAAAAAAATTGATCAACCATACTGATTGCTTGCCAATAAACAAAGTAATCGATTCAAACCACTCCACATTATGTATACGTTTAAAAATAGAAAAAAAAAAAAAAGATTAAATATAGATTTTTTACCTTCAAAGGTTTTAGTACTTAAGTATCAAAAGTTTATTAGAATATTAATTTATACAATATTAAAAGACACCGATCTTATTAAATATCATCCACTAAAAAAACGTATGTGAGTATTCACCTTCTATTAATGATGGAGTTAGCACCAAACATTTTTCTAATTTTATTTACGAGTTTAGTTATATTAGTTCATGTATCAAGAGGCAATGATTTTATGGTAGATTTTTGTATAGAGAGTTATTTATTTATTTTTCAATCTAGAATATTAGACATTTCCCCCTCCACACAAAGAAAATACTAGAAAAATTAATTCGAAAATTAAACTATGGACTAAATAAAGTGCGAAATCGATTTAAAAAATAACGGATCTTATCCACATACATATCAAGTAATATATATTAAGCGCAGATATTAAATTAAAATGTAGATTTTATCAACATCTTATGTTCTAAATCAAGTCTAATATAAGCTAAAATATGCCCATGTACTCAATAGTGATGATGAGTGGGGACGAATACTAATGCTAATGAAATGATGGAGAGTAGTGTGTGTACAAATTATATTTTCACATATTATTATTACATATGATTATTATTTAAATATAAATATATATATATTTATATATATATATGCATATACAGAGCGTACAGGTGTGTGTATATTCAAAGCCACGCCAGAACTCTTGGCATTAATTTCTCATTAAAATTCAACCCCCCATGACGTGCACACGATTTATATATATTATATAAAAATATTTACAATATAATAGAGTGGATATATATAGTGAATAACATTATTAGGTGAGTCCCAGCTGCCAGCTATCTATATACGCTCGGATGTTTTGGCATTTCATTTATAACCTTGCACCCATTACCACTGTTTTCTTTTCATTTAGTAAAAAAAATAAATGAAGATTTTTAAGGTCAGTTTAAAATAAATTAAAAACTGGAAAAAAGAATATTCGGAGCCAAAAAAAAAATATTTATTTGGTTGGAAGAATTTAAAACTATACAATACTATAACTACTCTATTAGTATATGTAATAAATATAGGTTTATGGCTTTTCATAAATTAATGTGGGGGAAATATGGTAACCTTCTACCAACTCTATATCTCTCATCTCAGCAGCCAATTATGTCTACTTAACATGGAAAGATGAGTTGAAAAAAAAAAAAGATTGAAAAAAAAAAAATCCTTGGAAGATAACAAGATTCCCATTACCAAATGAATTTTAATAAATTAAAAAAGGAAGAAAGAGAACCAAAAAAAAAAAAGAGGAAAGAATTTTTAGACATGCAAAGTGGAGGGGTATTTTTCATGGAATAGTAGCTCCTAAAAAAAATGCAGAGTCTTTTTGGGGGAAGGAATCAAATTCGGCAGTTTGACTGGACCCCAAATTGAGAAGAAAAATGAGGCCCAAGGTTTTATTTTAGGCATCATCTCTTTGCTTCCTACCATTTCACCCTCACTAAACCAACCTTTTATTGACTTTGAAATTTTTGTTTTCTTATTACATATAAACATTTTCCCAATACTTCACAAAAAAATTCCCAAAAATAAAATAAAAACTCTCATAATTTTATTAAATTACAGAATTGAAATTATTTTGTAATTCACTATAATTCAGCATATTTTAGCACATGCGTCTCAACTAAACAATTCAAATTATTTTTTTATCTTTTTTTTTTAAAGTAAATTCAGTTTCACTATTTACATATCAAATTATAACTTAAAAAATTCAAATTTTAAAAAGTCCATAACTTTATTATTTCAAGTCGATTTTTTAAATTATATAAAATTTCAAAAAAAAAAAAATAAAACAAAACAAAACAAAACAAGATCGGTATTACTATTTTTTTTAGAACACATTTCAAGTTTTAACATTTTTTAACTCAAAATCGTTAATTTTCAACCAACGCATATTTTCAAAACTCAACTCAATTACAATCAAAATAACTTCAAAACTCTAATCCAAACCAACCAACTAAACAACCTCCTAATCCAACTGTCCACAATTACATCATTTATATAGCATATAACAAAATTGTAAGGTGTTGGAATTAAAAATTAAAAAAAAAAGAGTATAGTATTCCATTCTTGGGTTGTATGTGCGAACTGTGCACGAAACCCATGAACCCGCCCAAATCATCCAGTCCCTCCCTGCCCCGTCCAGTTGAACATGTCCATATCATCACCTGTTTGTTTTGGGTTTTTTACCCACCTGCCATCACTTATGGGCGGGCACGGATTTCACATTTTAGCTTGTGGGTTCAACCAGCCCACTCGTCATTTTTTTTAATTAATAATAAATATGTTTTCCTTTAATAAGAGTATAAGACTCTTTGACAAAGTTACTAATAATTTAATTGTTTTTTAGATTTTATTATTATAATTATTGTTGTCGTTGTTGTTGTTGTTGTTGTTTAGAAATTGTGTTTACAATTAGAATCAATCTAACTTTTTTTTTTTCGTCTCTCTCAGTTTAACATTATAGCAGGTTTGACAATTGAATATAAGTTCTAAGCTTGTTTCGATTTTTTTTAAAAAAAATTATCTACCCATTCATCACACCCACCTGCCCCGAACCGCCACCAACCTGCCTTCATGATGGGCGGGGCTAGTTTGAGATTTTGAAAAACTAGTATCTGTCAACCCGCTCACCACCCTCGAACCACCCATGCACAGTCCTACGTGCGTGTTTAGCTCTACGTGGTTTTACGCCACCAATCGTCTTCTTTTGCTTTACACCAACTTTTTTTGTTTTTTATTTTTTCGTTCTCTTGGTTCTAGTTTTGTCTCTCTTCTTCAGGACTCTCACAGCTTTCAAAAAAAAAAAAAAAAAAGAAAAAGAAACTTCTTTCCTAGTATCTCCTGTCTGATCGAAAGAGCATCACAGGCAGGTGAAAAACGGGAGAGGCTTTGAAATTCTAATCTGTTCTCCTTGGTTTTGGTTTTGGTTTTGGCTTTGAAATTCCTTGTTTGTTTCCCTCTGAAACATCCTGCTTTTTTAAGGTACATATACCCTTTCACTTCTGTTTCTATTTCTTTTCTTTTTTTTTTTTTTTCCTTACTTGTTTTTATGATATCATACTTTCAACAAGTACCCTGTTCTTAATTTCTCTTCTTCTTTCTTGTTTGTTGTTAAAAGTTTTCAGCTTTCCCACCAGATACAGCCATAGAATTCAAAGCAACAGAAGTGGGTTTTGGTACAGATCTGGTACAAAGTTATCAGAAAACCCGAGGAATAAAAAAGAAGTGGAAATTTTGAAATAGAAGAAGAAAAGCACGTGATGGGATTGTTAATAAAGATTCTTCTTTTATTACTCGTGTCTCATCTTGTGCTGGTATTCTCCGACAACAAAACTCCAGACGATGAAGTTACGAGGATGTTACTGCAGTTTAAGAAGTCTTCAGTTGAGTCAGATCCCAATGGCCTCTTACTCAACTGGAATCTCTCTTCTTCTTCTTCTTCAAGTTCAAGTCCTTGCTCATGGTTTGGCGTCTCCTGTTCTCCCACCGGCGTCGTCACCTCCCTCAACCTCTCCAACGCCGGCCTCTCCGGCAGCCTCCACCTCAATTACCTCGTATTCCTCACACATGTCGACCTTCAACACAACTCGTTCTCCGCCTCCGACTCCGACAATCTCTCCGCGCCCTGCACCATCAAGACGCTCGATTTGTCCTCCAACGACATCTCTGCCTTCCCTCTTACCGATCTCCGACCCTGCGGCCTCCTTCAACGTCTCAACCTCTCTCACAATTCGATCGGCGGCGGTGGATTCCGGTTTAGTCCCTCTCTGCTGTCGCTTGACATGTCTCGTAATCAAGTTTCGGAGATGAAAGTAATGTCCGATGATTGCCGGAGTTTGAAGCTTCTCAATTTGTCCAACAATAAGGTCAATGGTGTCAATGTCGTGAGTAGTATTATCTCTTCTTGCACCAATCTATCTATTCTTGACATGTCTTATAATCTTTTCTCCGGGAATATACCCTCTTCTTTGGTGGCCAATGCTCCGGACTCTCTTAACTATTGGGACTTGTCGCACAACAACTTCTCCGGTGAATTCTCAGCTCTCGACTTTGGCCGCCGCTGTGCCAACCTGACTCACCTAAAGCTGTCTCGTAATGCGCTCTCCGGCTCTGAATTTCCGGCAAGTCTAAGAAACTGCCGGCTTTTGGAGACACTTGACCTCTCTTACAACAATTTGCAAGGCCAGATTCCCGGCACTAGCTTGGCGAGTTTGGGGAATTTGAGACAACTGTATTTGGCTCATAACAATTTCTCCGGCGAAATACCTTCGGAATTAGCACAGCTTTGTGGGACTCTTGTGGAGCTTGATCTCTCATCAAACAGTCTCTCTGGTGAACTGCCTTCGAGTTTCGGAACCTGCTCTTCTTTGGTCAGTTTAAACCTTGGGACAAACCAACTCTCTGGGGATTTTATTACTACAGTGATTAGTAAACTTCAAAGTCTGAGGTTTCTGTACTTGCCATTCAATAACATGTCTGGTCCTGTGCCTCTCTCTCTCACCAATTGTAGTCAGCTTCAAGTGTTGGACCTCAGCTCCAACGCCTTCACGGGAAACATCCCGTCCGGCTTCTGCTCCTTGTCCTCGGCTTTGGAAAAGATACTTCTGCCCGGTAACATAATCTCAGGTACAGTCCCAGTGGAGCTTGGTAATTGCAAGAATTTAAGGACTATTAATCTCAGTTTCAACAATCTGAGTGGTCCGATTCCTATGGAAATTTGGCGGTTACCGAATCTTTTGGACTTGATCATGTGGGCCAATAATCTCAGCGGTGGAATCCCCGAAGGGATTTGCACAAATGGAGGGGGAAACTTACAGATGCTGGTGCTCAACAACAATCTGATCAATGGAACGATTCCAAAATCCATATCCAATTGTACCAATATGATGTGGATTTCACTGTCTAGCAACAAGATCACCGGAGAAATTCCCCGTGGAATTGGCAACCTTGTTAACCTTGCCATCCTGCTTATGGGAAACAATTCTCTATCCGGACAGATTCCTGCAGAGCTTGGCAATTGTCGGAGTCTCATTTGGATTGATTTGAACAGCAATGAATTGTCCGGTTCCATCCCCTCTGAGCTCGCAGACCAAGCGGGGCTGGTTGTTCCTGGCATTGTTTCGGGGAAGAAGTTTGCGTTCTTGAAAAATCTAGGCAGCAGAACCGCCTGCAGGGGTGCCGGAGGACTTGTTGAGTTTGAGGGTGTTCGCCCTGAGAAATTAGAGAGATTTCCCGCGGTCCATTCCTGCCCTACAACAAGAATTTACTCTGGGTCGGCGCGGTATACTTTTTCTAGCAATGGTAGCATGATTTACCTCGATCTCTCCTACAATTCCTTGTCGGGAACCATTCCTGATCAGCTCGGCAACATGAACTATCTGCAAGTGTTGAATTTGGCACACAACTTACTAACTGGAATTATTCCAAGCAGCTTTGGCGGATTGAGAGCGGTTGGAGTTCTCGATCTCTCTCACAACATCCTTAACGGATTCATTCCCGAGTCATTGGCGACTCTCTCATTTCTCACCGACCTTGATGTCTCCAACAACAACTTGACCGGTCCCATCCCCTCTGGGGGTCAGCTCACAACTTTCCCTGCATCCAGATTCGAGAACAATTCATGTCTTTGCGGCCTACCCTACTCGCTGCTTTGTGGCGGTAGAGACTGCTCGATGGTTACCAACACTCTAGTAAGAAAGCATTCTGAGGTAAAGATCGATTGGAATATCTTAAGTGCCGAATTTGGATTTATTGTTGGGTTTGGAAGCTTCATTGGACCCCTTGTGTTTTTCATGACATGGCGGAAGTTGTTCTTCGAAACCATGGAGGATGTTGCTTACAGAATCCTTCCGTTAACTGTGACAAGGAAGTGGTTGTCTTGGACGACTGCTCGTTGATTTACAACATACACGTATCCTGTCTCTACCTTCAGTTTCTAGTGCTGTATTTCTAATAAATGGCATGTAACATAAATATATATATATATATATATATGTTGTTATCCTTGAGTCTACTACATAGATGAAAAGTATTACAAGGTAAGCTTCACTTTTCATGTAACTTTTTCCCCCTCTAGTTTCTTATGTTGGATTTCTCAGGAACAAATGTTCTAACGGGGTTTGAGAGAACAGCAACCTAAGTTTGTTCCATATAATAAACAAGAGGCCGAAATTGTAGACTAAGATTTAGCAATATTTATTCTTTGAAGGATTTTGATTGTGACGATGACTTTATAAGGGAAAAAGTAAGCTATGTAGTTCTAATGATATGAGACCTTTTGGAATAAAGCCCAAGAGTAAAACCGTGTAGGCCGAGATTAAAAACGGACAATATCATACCAAAAAGAGACATAGATCGTTATAAATGGTGTCAAAATTTATACCCAACTAGAAGTGTGGTCAATAAGGATTTGGACCCCAAAAGGGAGGGTGATTGTGACAATCATCAGTCCATATAAGGAAACTAGTAAGCTGTACAGCCTCATATCACTTAAGAATGAATATATGTGATTATTCATAAGTAAAGAGATTACCTTCTAATGATATGAGGTCTTTTGAGTAAAGTCCAAAAGTAAAACTGTGCGGGTCGAGATCGAAAGTAGAAAAAATATTATACTAAAGGAAAGTATATGTCTTTACACTCATGGTCACGAAGTAAGTAAGTACAAGGCTCCTTTTAGCTACTAACTGCTATCTAGCTACAACGCATGTTCCACATCAGTCTCTTCTTCGAGCATTAGTCTTTTCCGATCAAATTGGAGGAAATATGATGTTTAAGTTTGAATCTGAAAAGTAATGAATTCGAATTTTTCTATTAATAAGCAAATAAGAATTTGGTAACCTGATTTCTTTGATCTACAACAAGAAAATTAAGTTGACAGTCTCTTTCATGATCAGCATTTGCAAGGTACTGGTCCTGCAAAAAGTGTGCTTAAAGAGGTAAATCTCAAATAATGTCAAATATGTTCTCATTCATCAGTTTATTGTCCAAGACTACTCTAGCATTTTACAAAATTCTCCTTTTTTTTTTTTTTTTGGTTCTATTCCGCACGCTCGCTAACTAGTGTAGGATGAATAATCCAGAGAGGCTCTTAAAATCAATTTATAAGGCGAGTCAATAATTTTTGAAGCATTGACTAGTTGGTACAGCAATTGATGTGCATTTATTTATACACTTTTTTTATCCTTATTCATATAGTTGGTTTTTGTTTTTTCCATAATTTTCTTGATTATTTTGTTTTGCTTTGGCAGGCGTTTGATTGGAATCTAAGGAATAAATATGGAGATTAAAGCAGAAGAAGAGGAAACTTGCCACCATCGATATTTTAAGAGATAGAGAAATGATTAAGAATAGTACATGTTCTATGATTAGAATATGGTTTTTGAAATTAAGATTATAAAATAAGATAGATCTTCTTAGACTGACTATTGAGTAATAATTCTTCAAAATTACGAGCAAGTACACACTCTAATTCCCATAATAATATCCATCATCAACAAAACATTCAATATATTAGCAACAAAAAATATAGTTTTTTTTTATGAAAGTACAAAAAAAAAAAAAAAAAAAAAAAAAAAAATTGGAACTCATTCTATTTACATTTAATCTTAATCTTATGTTAATCTTAACAACTTAACGGAGTATATAAAAGAGTCAATTATGTTCTCCCTCTATTTGTCATGTGTCAACTCATTGATATATATATATATATATATATATATATATTACTTCTCTTTTTTGCTTTTATCTTTATCTTTTTCTTCTCTTATTTATTTTTTTCTATGATTTTATCCTTTATTTTATTTTATTATCTTTTCATTTCACATTACCTATATATATACACACACATATACATAATCATCTATATATCTATCGGATAACTTATATGCTTTATTAATATGGTTGAAAAGGGTTAGAAGTTTTGTTAGAAGTTTTTTGAAATTTTGTTAGAAGTTTTGGTTTTTGTTGTTTAAGGTCTTGTTTGGCCATGAGTTTAGTTTAAACTAAACTGTACTTTTTTCATTATGTTTTTTGTCTTTTTCCCCAAAAAGTTGTTTGTCTTTTCTGAAAATTCAAAAAAATTTACTATTTAAACTTACAAATCTTAACTCAAACTTACACACCAAATACCCCCTAAGTTTCGTATAGAGTTTCGATTTTTTGTTTCTTTTTCTTATTTTGTCGTTTTGTACTTTTTTCTTTTCTCTCTTTTTTTTTTTAATTTAAATTTTCTCTTTAAACTCTTATATCTTTGACGCAATATATTATTCATACGCGTGAAGTGCGTGTTTAACTAGTATTCTAAAAAAAAACAAACAAACAAACAAACAAATCAAATTCCAAAAACAAAAATATATCTATAGAGAATCATATTAGAGTTAAGAAACACTAAAAACTCATGTTAAAACACTAATAATATGTACCCAACCCCGATTCTATTAGGATTTGTGCCTTACAATGAACACATTTAATCTACCAATAACAATTAGTTTGAAAAAAAAAAAAAAAAAAAAAAGGGATTCATTTCATTTATTGGTTATCTAAATTACTATCATGGGTTTGATTGTCTTTCTTCTCCAATGGAGGATATTGTTAACAATTGGAAATCTTAGGGCATTATATTTGTGCCGGACAAAGAAACTGTGCTAGGTATTTGGAGGTAGCCTAGAACGTTATGTACCATGCAGTGAATGAATACAAAGGCTCTAGGGCCGTAGCATCGGGTTTAAAGCGTGTGCTCCTCGACTCCTTTATTCATGAAAGTGAGTCGAATTCGCTGTTCTCTTCTCTGATGGATTAGCCATATTGAATATGCGACAACTCATTTCAATATGATCAAGGCATTGACATTGCTAACCAAGGACTGACTCGAACCGAGCTTTATTGCGCCAAATTAAAGTCAAATGAGTCTAATTATCGTCTTGACAAAGGCTCTTAAACTATTTTAGATGAGTCATTACTTTTTGAAGCATTGACAAGTGAACTACATGATGCCGTTTATATGAAAAATCTCTCATTGATCTATAACTAGAGATTCATACAGAGACAAACAGTATAATTGACTAAATTAAATTTTATAGATATCTGTTTACTGAATGTCGTTAATAGATTAACATAATAAATTATTTACAACTTGCCACAGAGTAGAATTTATGCCCATTCAAAAATTTGAGTAAGAAATTCTTAAACAACACATGATGAAACAAATGTTATTGGTATAAACCTTACGAGCCCAACACTCTTGATCTCCAGAAGGAGTGCTTCCTTTCATACAATCTTTATTTAGGGTATTAATTAAACTTCTAAGAGGCCGGTTGGTTGTTCAGTTTGAGTTGGAGAACTGGAGTTATTTTGGGTTTGATTTGAGTTTTAGAATTGTACATTTGATTGAAAATGAACTCTTTGGAGTTAAAGTGAAATGTACTCGGGAAAAAAAATCCATAGGGATCTTCTTCCGTTACTCTTCTAATTCTATGCAAATTTTTTTTTAAAAATCATCTCATTCTAATTTAAAACAACAAAGTTATTGAAATTTTAGTTTTAAGTTAGTGTTTGAGATATGAATAATAAAATTGAGTTTACTTTTAAAGAAAAAAAAAACAAAAGAATAAAAAGAATTATTTGATTAGAGTGCATCAAACACTCTCTTAACAATTATGAATAGAGTGACACTTATTGGAGATTCTACGTTGATTTCCTATGGTAACTATCTAGGAACACGAATTTTGGGTTGACGGAAATAGGTGAAATTTGTTCATCGACTTTTATTTTATTTATTTTAATCCATGTTCATTGACATTTTTTGAATAAAGCGAGAAAGTAATGGTAAGGATTAAAAATTCTTTAAAAAATTTCAACAAAAAAAAAAATTTAGATAATAGTAATTTGGAAATAACGAAAGTGGAAGAGAAGATAAAATTTAGATCCGCTTATGATTACAGGCATAACTTAATGGTAATTCTATACTTAAATTAACTATGATAGAGTTCGAATCCCTCCATCCTAAATTTAAAAAATAAATAAAAAATAAAAACTAAATTAGGCCGCTCAATATCAAAGAATGAACTTGGAACTAGGAAGATTCATGTGAAACGACACAAAATCCTAATCAACTAGCAATCTTCTTGATAAAAGCAAGCCTTCAACACCTAAAAAGCAAGTCTAGCCTTGGTTCAAAACCAACGACATTAAACTTATAGGAAAAAACGACATGTCTTTTATGAGGTAAACGGCAAACAAGATGTCGTTCCCTCGAAAAACGACAATGTGAACACATAAACTGAATTTGCAGACTAAATGTCGTTTTCTTCTTATCGACCTCTGAATTAGTTATTCAAACTACAAGTCGTTTAACTAAACTTGCAACTTTAAGATGAAGAACGACACAGCAGTTAAATTTACATGTCGTATTTCGGGAAAGCAAGCTTTAAACCAACATTAAGTAGGTTAAATCATAAATACTAAAACATATAAGGGTACTTAAGCAAATAAACAATTTTCTTTTCTTTTCTCTTCGTTTCCTGTCCTCTCTCTCCTTTTCCTCCCTTTCCCTGCGTTTCTGGTCCCAATTCGAGACCAAAATCCATTTTCTCCCCCAAATTCGAATCTAGGGTTTCTACAAATCTCGCATCTTCTCTTCCGATCACAATCTCGCAGATCCAAGCGGCCGATCGGAATCGATGGATCTGGAGGTAGTTGGGCGCCACGCGCTGCTGTTCGACGACGACGCCAGCGCCGCCTTCGTGAACTCCAAGGAGGCTCTGGTCGAGTGGAACTCGCTCTCCATCGATCGCTACGACGTCCGGCACCTCCTCTCCGGTCCTCCGCCACCTCGCAGTCGCCGCCGGCCGCCGCTTCTCTCCGATGCCTCTCTCGAACCCGACCTCGATCGCGAGCGGGTACCTCGATTTGCCGCCACCTTCCGATGAGCAAGAACAAGGTATGCAAAGAAGATTGGAAATTTTTGCTTAATTAGGTTTTCGTTTCGTTTGACGCATGATTTTATTGATTATTCGTTGATTATTGGTGATTCAGAAGTAGATGGTGGAGATAAAATTAGATGTTTGTAGTTCTAGATGGAGTGTTATATAAATATTGATGGTTAAAATTATTGTGATTGACTGATTATTGGTAGTTTAGAAGAAGATAATGGAGAGAAAGTTGGATATTGTAGTTCTAGATGTTTTTTTTTTTTTTAGGTTGACTTTGTTTTGATATGGTCAACAAACAGTACGAGCTGCAAGGTTCATAGGTCAATATCCATGGAGTGTTTTCCGTAGCCGAGTCCGTTTTGAATTTAATAAATGAATTGCTTGTGAGGTGGTTAGTTATGTTTAGCAGAATTACTCTGAATTACTTGGGAATGATTAGAATTTAGCTAGGCTGGATTAGATAAAGGCTTAATTTGCGATTGTTGTGCTTGTGAAAGAAGTTCCCACTTGTCCTTATAGCAAAAGGAGGACTGGAAGCGGAAAGAAAAATTAAAAATCCTAGCTTGTCTAAATAACTGTGGTGTCTATTCAAAGTATTTGTGTACACTTTTACCAAAAACACATATAATACTTGCATCGTGTTATATGTAAAGGATTTTTGAGGGTCCAAGAACAATAAAAGTTTGGAGTGCTTGTGGAAGTGCTGGTGAATTCTCCATAGAGTATCTTGTTTCTGTGATTTCGAAAAAGGCTTTTAGAGCCTTGAGAATTGGAAATTACTGAACTAGAGGTGCTGAGTTAGTGTCTTGTTTGCATCACCATTATACTTTTTCCCAACATTTTTTCGGTTTGCAGGATGGGATATAAATTTGCTACAATACATCAATCAGAGACATGAGTAAGAATGTTCTTGTTAATCAATCTGGTGTTTTCCTTTTTGTTATATTGCCCCCTGTTTCAAACCAGTTTCTAATTGTGTATGATTGACTCTGTTGTGGGTTAAAGTGGTTTTTTCGCTGCTTAAGGTTGATGCTAAATTTTCTGCAAAATATCCAGACACAGGTAAAGATGTAGAGACGGTGGTTGATGGTGGCTTCCATGCTGTTTCCTTCACTTATGGAAATCCAGATGAAGTAACAGCACTGAAAAATAATGATGCTGAATCTGTTTTCCGGCCGCCTTTTCCTGTGCCAGAGAGCTTAATTCAAAACCTAGTAAGTGATTTCCCTCGTATATTAACCCCTGCCGTTAATGATGAAAATATTGCTGAATGATTGATCCTTAACCAATGTGGTCTGGCCAGATGATAATTCTCTAAGGTGCATGTGTTATTCTAAGGCTTATCATGTCTAAGTTTCAGATGCTCGGAGCAGGGATGGCGTTCTTGTGATCCAAAGGGCTGTGCAGGTGAAATTAGGATGGTAGAAATTCCTTGAATCTTACTGCTTGTGAGCAAATTGGATGAGACATAACTTCATAGGGTTCTCTTTATTGATTTTAATTGTTATCCAGAATATGTAGGTTCTATTGGTTTATAGTAGGTTTAATTTTTGTGGTTTATTCTTATTTTTTCTTTATTGGAATAAATATCGTGTGAGACATAGCCAGTGTGAAATATCTTAGTTTTGACATGGGAATCTTTTTTTTCTATTTTACAGCCTCCCACGGAGAAGGTACATCAAATCATTGCACGAACTGCTATGTTTGTAAGCAAGCACGGTGGGCAATCAGAAATTGTTTTGAGGGTAAAACAAGGAGACAACCCAACATTTGGGTTCTTGATGCCTGACCATCATCTCCATCCCTACTTTAGGTTTATTGTTGATCATCAAGAGCTATTGAAGTCTGGTGTTGATGGGAAATCGCTGGAAGAAGAGAAGAAAAATGGTAACGGATCTGATCAGGCTGGTGGTGCATTGTCTTTGCTTGGTTCTGTATATGGATCTGGAGAGGACGAGGATGGCACAACCGAGGATCTACCCGATGTGAAATCGGACAAGTCTCGGGAAACTGTTGATGTTGCTGGTAGTGTGACAGTTTCTTATGGATCGGAACATGTGGAATCTTCAGCAAATACAACTGTGAAAAATGAGGTCGTTTCAAACAATATGAAAGAAAAAGTGCATGTCATTAAACGGAATCGTAGCATTAATACAGTCAAAATTTCCACTAAATCAGAGATGAAAAGGGATGGTGATGCCTTGGGGTCAGTTGGTGTTGCCACCAGTAAGTCGCAGGAACCTGCAATGCCTAGCACTTCCAAGGTTGAACTACCCGTATTAGAGCCTCCTTCGGAATTAAAGAGAGTGGTTGAAAAGATAGTTGAGTTCATCTTGAAGAATGGCAAAGAATTTGAAGGTGTTCTCGCTGAACAGGATCGTAAATTTGGAAGATTCCCGTTCCTTCTGCCGTCTAACCCCTATCATCCTTACTATTTAAAAGTCCTTCAAAAGACTCAGGAGGTGAGTCCTGCAACACCTCTTACTGCTGTGGGCTAGTTTACTGTTATTTGCATAAGATTTGTATTAATAGGAAATTGATTTTTAAATCTTCACTTTACGTGCTAAGAGCACTAACGATTGAGAAGGGGACACGTCTCTCTCTCTCTCTCTCTCTCATACGCTCCTGTTTTGGAGTTACAAGTTTTTCCAATTAATATAGTCGTGTTGCCAAGATTCTCTCTCTGCCTTTGCATGCTCTCTTTTTGGTACTTGCTTTTCACATTATATGCTTTGATAGATATAGTGAAGTTCTCTATTATTTTCTTTTATCCCCGGATTCCTCGTTTTAGTTTGTTTATTTTTGTTTCTGTTTTCTTGACGACTTCTCCTTTTTCAACAGTCGAAGTTAGCTGGTAAGGGCTGTGTTTCTGAGAAGAATGAGTCAACTGGGCATGGGATAGAAAAGAAGACTACAATGCGCAGAGAAAGTGATGCAGTATCCTCGGGATATGTTGATGCGGATATACCCTATGATTACGATAAGAAAGATAAGTTTCGGATGGTGCTTGGAAAGTCCAAGAAGGATGGACAAGATCCGCCTCCCAAAGTTATCCAGCCGCAATGCGAGGTAACAATGGATGCAGATGCTGCAGCAGCTATCCTTAAGGCCGCCACAAGTGGCATTAAGAATCCAAGTCTCGATCTGATCCCAAAATTATCTGGTTATGGCATTGGTCAAGGACGCAGCAATGAGAGCGGGAAATCTTTAAGCGTTGAAAGTCTCCACACATCACAACATCGAAGTTCCACCCAAAGACAAACCACTGTTGGGGAGTCTATTGTGTTCGTCCCTGTAGCGAAGGCTATCGCAAAGACAGCTGCTAATGAGGCTGATTCCTCCGAAGCATCCTTGACCAGAGAACAGATGCTGAAGGCTGAGAGATTGAAACGGGCAAAGATGTTTGCAGCCATGGTAAAAAGTGGGGCTGCACCTTTAAAACCGGAGCGATTGCGTAGCTTATCAGTTGAACCACCTGGATCTGGGACTTCTTCCCCAGGCTATGAGGTTGTGAATCCTGCTGGCAAAGAGAGGGAGGGCAGTTCAGCTCCGGTAGATGTCGACACTTCAGACAAGATCGAAAAGTTTGAAAAGAAGACTGTTGTTGAATACAATGAGCGAAGATCGAGAAGAAGTTACCGGTCAAGGTCTAAAAGAGAGGATGAAGAGGAAGAAGAAGAAGAACAGGAGGAAGAAGAAGATGAAAGGGACCACAAGCACTCAAGGAAGCACAGGTCTCATCGATCGTCACGTCACAGTAGGGACAGGCATAAGCACAGGAAAAGACATTCCTCTACCAAGGACCGAGAATTTCGACACCATGACAAGCACGGAAGTGACGAGTACTCTGATGATGAGGATCGGCACTCTCGTCGTCGGCATAAGCACAACAGCTCCTCCGATGACGGGGAGCATCGCTCCTCTAGAAAGAGGCGAAAGCATCATAGCTCTGATGACGAAGAGCATCACCGTTCAAGACGCCACCTTAGATACGTAGACTCCTCTGATGATGAACATCGGCGTACTCGAGACAGACACAAACATGGTGACTCCTCTGATGGTGAGGGTCAACACCGGAGCAGATCCACTAGACAAAGGAAACATCAGTCAGAAAGAGAAGTGGAGTTAGAAGAAGGAGAAATCTGTGCGAGGTTGGATCAATCGAAGTCGAACGAAAGTGAACGAGCAAGAAGGGAAGCTTCGGTAGATTTGTTAAAATCGCGTCAACAAGAGAGTGCTCCATCTCAGTCCTCTGAAACCACGGTGGTCTCTGATGATTTAAGAGCCAAAATCCGTGCTATGTTGATGGCAACTTTGTAGTAGGTACTATATTTTTGCCCTTTTTTTTCCCAGTATTGTAACAACAGTTGTCATGATTTTTATCATTGATGTTAAATGAGCAAAAAGAGCATTTTTCTCGGTTCCTTTGTTCTAATTTCTAACTTCTGATGTCTGATTTGAAGTTGAGACTATTTTCTGAGTTCTGTTGAGAGAATGTCAAAACTATATTGTATAGTTCATTTAATTTGATGGGTGAAAATGAAATGGCTGTAGACGCGGAAGTGAAATTGGAAAAAGAAGATTTGATTGCCAAACTTGTAATTTAACTAAAAATTATAAAATAATAAAAAAAATCATCAAAAGAAAATATTGATTTAGATGTGCATGTCTTGTATAAGCAAAATAGACGTTGAATGAAATTCTCAATGACACTGGTGGTGTTAAACACGGAAACACTTCGCTACTAATAAAAGATAGGTCTCATTTATAGATCTTCATATCATGTGAGATTTGTCTTTAATATTTTTTTAATGGATGATGCTAAATACTATTATTTCCCTTCGGCATTGTTTTAGGTGAAAATATCGCCCGAATATGTAACCGAGGTAAAGTTCAATAGCAAATTATAGAGAATCTAGTCAATTATAAAAAAAGAGATAAAATTGCACCTTTGCACTTCATCAAAAAAAAAAAAAAAAAAGCAGATTAGGCATGCACATTCCTATTAAGTTGCTATTTGCCTATAAATTATATGCAAAAACACAACCCAAAAATTTCATTTAATATAATAAATAAAAAATTCAATATAAGACTTCATAAATATCCAGGGTACAATGTTCTAAGCCAGTCAATATCTCCGGCAATAAATGGAGAAATAGCTAAATACTTGTATCATAACAAGAACCACTTTTGTTGACTTTAAACGAAACAATAAATTAAGAACTACAAATATACATACAAATTCTTCATTGACCAGAACCTGTATTCTTGTTCTTTCTTAAGCCTCCAGAAACGACCAACCAACACTTGAACTGTTGCAACGGCAAAGATACTTATGGCAATTCATCTATGGCCCTTGTACTCAATCCCTGAAGACTTAGCACCGAGCCAAAGCCCGGTTCCCCCCCATCCAAGGACTCCGACGAGACACCCCGAAAACCGACACATCACATGAATGTAAAATCAACCCAAACTCACCACTTCAAACACTTTAACATTAACAGTGGAGTCAGTCTATTATTTCAGTTAAGACGTAAATCAAATGATAAAGTTTAAAAGGTAGCTTAAGCAACTCCGCTGTCGACTGTAACCGGAATTGGCCTTGAGGAATATGAACAATTCATGAAGGTTAGTCAGATTTTTCAAGATTCGGTACTCAAAAACTTGAGAAAGGTCAACCAAAAAAAAAATTACACTCTAATTAATTATTTAGTCAATCAATAGTTTGTCATGTTTGTGTTTTAAACATATGAAGAACGAATTTTCACTCATAATTAGGCTGCAGAAAAAACAGAAGCGAGAATGAGAACGAGAAGATTGCTGAGGCTGAATTCAACTAGTAGTACTATCTAGTATCAAATCTCCATATCCTTAATTCTTAGTTCGATATATATACATATATATATATATATGCAATTTTTTTTTTTTTTTTTCCATTGCTGCTCTTTTCGTTTATATGAAAAGCTCTTAACCCTAAAGTAGAGCTAGAAATAGAGAAGCTGGGAGGATTATTTTGACCTTTTTTTTCCTTAATATTGTTGCTCCTCTTGTAGAATAATGACTAGTAGTATGTAAATTTGGGGTGCTTAGGGTTGTTTGCATATTACGAGTCAATTCAAAACCAATTACCTGAAACTTTCGTGTTGGAATTTTCCCAAACTGTTATCAATTCAATAGTCCTTCAACCCAACCCAAAAGTATCGTATTTCGCGGATTGGTTGCATTCGGCAGATTGAGCCTAGGATATGATTTTGAGCGTCTGAATTTAAGACTCTTGAAGGCTCATTTCAGCACTAACCTTATTAAGTGTAATCCTTTAATTTTTGTAGGAAGAAACTCAGGTTAAGTTCCATTAATCATAGTTTTTGCTAATAAATTGAGCTAAACAAATATAGGTTTGAAATCACCTAAATACCACTAAAAACTAAGACATGTGCCGTGCACATGTTAAATTTCATCCAAAAAGTAAAGAAGCAAAGATGATATATTTAGTCGTTGGGGTTAGGGATGGATGAAACAAATTGAAGGTTGAAGTTGAAAGGCATGTTGTTTCAGTCCTACGGTTCAAGAGAATTTTGTGAAACTAATCTTTTTTTTTTTTTTTTTTTTTTTTTTTTTTTTTGTTATAAGACATTAGAAAATTAAACTTTCTTTCAAAAAAAAAAAATTCAACTTTCGCATTAGGAAGGAGTCCCATTTTGAAAAATACAAGTTCTTTAACCGTCTAATTCTTTATAAAAAAAAATCATCTCATTACTTTCTTGTAAGTTTATTCATGTCGATTTCTGGAGAAGCTGGGGCTTTCATTCCGAATAATGTCGAGGTTAAAGTGATGTAATCTTGTCATGTTGTTTTTAACACCTCATTCATCAAGTGAAGAGTATTTTTAAGCTGTATATAAATGTCTGGATTTTCTTAAAGATCTTTGAGTAGAGCATTTTTCCAGATATGATACCAGTCAATAACTTGTGCTAAGTCGAGACTTGAATATAATCAGTTGTACAAAAAGCTTCACCATTTGAACAGAAATAATCCTTTTTTTAAACATTGCAATCATAAAATAACTAAACATGAGAAAAACTCGTCTTATGAACCAGTCGAACTCATCAAGCTTTTGGGCTGCTACTTCTTGTGAGTTAACTTGAAAATCTTTTAAGAGAAGCATAATATAACATTATTGTTTGTTAGTTGTTGTAATTAAAGTTATTGTTTGTTAGTTGTTGATAATGAAATGAATGTTTTTTTTTTTTTAATATTTAAGATAAGCAACATATTTGAGGTAAATAATATATTTATGATAAATGATTTAATTATGATGAAATTACCTTCAAAATATTCTCATAAAAAAATTGGTTAAAATAATTGACATATGATATTTATAGAAAATATTTTTTAAAAAATTGCCTATTTGTTGTAATTTCTAATGGAAATAAATAAAGGTTAGACGTCTTTAGCACTAAAAAGCAAACAGACAAAGGTAAATTAGAGTTGGGAGTGGGGAGGTGAATTAGACAAATGGCCAAATCATGGTAGTGATTTCTAAATATGGGCAAAAATGAAAATAAAGCTCATGTTACTGACATAATCCTAACAGACAACAACTCCACTGAAATGGAAAACTTAAAGAAGTAGCTTGCTCAAGAGTATGAAATTAAAAGACTTGGATGATCGATCTTAGGTTCTTTCTTGGAATTGAAGTTGTTAGATCGAAAGACGATATTTTCTTGTTACAATGAAAGTATATCGCGGATATTCTTCAAGAAACCGGGGATGTTGGGTTTGCAATTCGTGTGATACTCTTGACAAATGTAAATCACAAGATTGGAGCAATGGCAGATTGTTTTTTGGTTTTTGCCCTTCCTTAATACTTGCTCGGATTTTTTACCCCCGTATTTATGTAATAGGAGGTCTAAAAAACTTAAGTTATTTAAAGATTAATTGGTAAATACAACATGTGCTTGATAGAAAAAATTTTAGTTGCCTGTTGTCAAGAGCAATGTCATATCGAAACATAGCCTAGATATCACTGACTACAGGCGAAAAGCATTACAAATTCCTCAAAGTACCAAGGGGATCCGAAAATGCGCAGGCTGGAAACGATGCTAGGAGAAGTCCAGCATCTCACATCATCAGAAGGACGAGCTCAGTTTCCAGAAGATAAAATAGCCTTTACAGATATTTTCTTGCCAGAGCACGAACTTTGGTATCAAAATGCGACGACGTAACGCGGGAACAAGGCAAGTAAAGGGGGTTAAGAAGAATCTGAAAATTCCAAAAACTAGTCAAAAACCAATGTCCCCTTGAAAAGCATGACGGGTTTATTCAGTTAATTATGCATAAGGGGGGAAGAAGATGAATCAAAACAAAATAACCAGTAAAGTTCCTAAAATTCGCAATGGCTAATACATAACGTTCATATTTTCCATTTTGTCTGGTACGGTCACAAAATTCTTGTCACTAGTGATAATGTTTTATTTTCAAAATTTTCACCTAAGTTGCAATATCATTTTCATGTTCGGGAAATCAAAAATTACTTTTTCAAGCACGAACATTCAGTTTGACAAAATCAAGCACTCAAATGCTAAATCCTATATTTCTAGTTTACTAAGGAACCTTTATACAGTAAACAGTCAATACGTCCAAGCATAAATTTACTGTTTACCAACAAAAAAAAGAAAGAACATAAAAATCTCCTCCCAACAACAACAACAATCCCCGATGTCTACATGAGCAAATCAAAAATTGCAATGCAAAAAATATGTTAATGACCTTTTTATTTTTGCTTGAAGATAATGCCCATCCAGTTCATTCATCACATAGTACCCCAAGGCCAGATGACCGAATTGGTGGATTCTTGAAAAAATTAAATTGTACAATAACATGTCCAAGTATAACATATTTGCGAGCGACAAAAAAGGAACACATTAGCAACTCCTTGAGTGTACCAAAAAGAAAGAATACTTTGAACCTATCAAGCTAGCGAGTGAAAGTGAATAAACGAATTCATCAGGAACCAAATCAGCCAACATTTTTAAATGGAGAGCAAGAGTATAACATGTAAAATGGAGTCCACCTACCGAAATGAACAATAATGAAAGGACTAAGGAGAGCACAATATCAAACTGGAAGAAACAAACTATTACCTTTATATAGATTTCGTGAACCTCTTGGAAGAAGCTCTTAATGCCATCATCATTCCGGGAGTCATGAAGTAGCATAAATCTAGTATGTAAGGTTCTAGTTAAGAAAACAACAAACTGAGAAGTTCGAAACACGTGTCACCACAAAAAAGTACTACAGTTACAAATGTACCATCTCATTCATTAGCTACTTCCAGTTTGAGGCAAGCATCGAGAAATGTCATTGTTAGACATATGCGAAGGTCCTAAATATAACATGGAAACAAGAAATAACAAACACTTGTAGCATGCAATTTAGAAATTCATCCATAATTTGTGAGGATATGACCTGCTGTAACATATACTGAAACAACCAGATCGTTGAATCGGTCTATTGCCTTCAAGAACCTGCAAGGAATGAAAAGGACAGAATCTTTAGGAGGAATACGGTAGATTAAGTGGCTAACCACAACAAAACAGAAGGTTGCCTTTTGGAAAACCAACATAAAAGAAAAAAATAAAAAGGGCATGAAACGGACATGGCGCTTGTTGTCCATGCAAGGTCCTGAACGATATCAAGAGCAGCATGTAAAACAAACTGATGCAGCTGAGCAGCATCTTCTCTCTGTCATGAGGTCATGTAAGTGAAGAGTCAATCACCAATATTTAATAAAATCGATCCACATAGCACATTCAGAACTCACACTTAAAGCTAAAAAGATGAAAATAAGTACACAAAAAAGAGGACAACAAGTGCATCAGTTGTCCATCAGAAAAACAAACTATAAAGAATGAGATTAGTTCTGAATCCACAACGCTTAACCAAAACTACGGTTGTTTTCAACTTCCATCAGAATTTAAGCCAACCCCCTAAAAAATTCGCTTAATTCTTCAGAGCCGAATTGATAAGTACAGTGCTAAGACCGCCGAAATCCAAATCAGTCTAATCCTACCCTCTTTTATTACTGGAAGGAGGTGATGCTGTTATTCTCAGTCACTAAAGCAACAAAAATAATTGAATTCAACAGCTTCAACTATTTTTTTTTTTTTTTAACAAATGATATGTAATAGTCACTAGAGTTTTAATAAAAATCAATTCGAGATCACTAATAAAATATCCAGTCCAGTTTCTTTACATTTCTGTAAATGGGGTTTTTTCTTTTTCCCCTTATTGGAATAAGAAAATGCTGCTAGTTTCAGTTCTATATATAAGAATTTTTCCAACACACACACACATATATGTGTGTGTGTGTGTGTGTGTGTGTGTGTATTTAACATACCATAACTTGAATGGTAGCTAGAGCTTTTAGAATCAAACATTGCAGATAGAAATAACCATCAACAGAAACTGAAAATCGTTAAAAAAAAAAAAAATTTAAAGAGAGACAGAGACAGAGACAGAGAGAAAAAAAATCGATCTTTAATTGGAAGTAAATACGAAATCGTGAGTAGAGCTATGAAATCAAAAATCAAAGATGACAAAGAAAGGGAACAGAATCAAAAGAAAGGGGGAAATTGAAAGGGCGAGAGAATTACTTTAGGAGCAGATCCGACTTCAGCTTCGTAAATAGGGATGTCGTTCCTGCTGACGATGATGAAACAAGCCGTCGTCGCCATTTCCAAGCCCTCCGTAAAACAGTGTTGTGTTGTTAGGTTGGAGGGAAAATTTGAGAGAGAAGAAAATCACAGGAAGAGAGGTAAACCAGAGATCGGAGAAAGTGATCTCACGAGGAAGATCACAGAGCTCTCCCCTCTATTTTACGATTAGAAGTCTTCTAATTCCACGACCGTTTGGCATAGATCGGACCATTTGGCATATGTTTACACAAACCCACAATTTTCGCCAATAATTTAGCATTCCCAGTTGGCAAAAATCATGAGTTACTTATTCCAATAACGACACAAACATATTTATTCCTAAAGACAACAAAAAAAAATTAAAACTTTTTTGGACACACAATCCAAATCCTACCATTTCAATCCAATTTTTTTATCTTTTTCCGAAAGTTTCACTATTCACACAGTTTAATAACTCAAATTTTAAAAGTTTGAAACTTTATTATATCCAAATAAGATGATTTTTAAAAAAAATTACATAGAATTTCGAGACGAACGAAATAAACTCTATTTCGGTATTTTATTTTTCTAAACACATTCAAGTTTTTACACTTTTTAACTCCAGCAATTCTCAAACACCTCCATAAACAGATAATCAATTCAATCCAAAATTCTACAATCCACCGAACGCATGCTAAGTTTTTACTTTAAGCAACCAAAAAAGTTGAAACTTTTGCATCAAAACCAGAATACAAGAAATCAAAGCGAATCAGAATCACTAACAAGCTGATAAACTAAATTGAAAGTCACTTGAACACGATGTTCAAATAAGACAGTAATGAACCAGAGAGATACATATGAAAAAAAAATCCAAATTAATCAGCTTTAACTGATAAGATAAGATAAATCAGAACCCAACACCTTAAACAGACATACCCAATTCGAATCGCACTAGCTCAAAAACATAATATATATATATATATATATATATGAAAGCTCTCAAAAAGCTTATAAATTGGGAACCCTAAACAAAATCATAATCGGAGAAAAAAGAAACCCTAAAATTGACCCCCAAAAATTTAAGCTACAGAATCATCCAAAAACCCTAATTCCTCCACAGAGAAGAACATATCGTAACACAAAACTGGAGAAAACGAATCTGAAGCTGGAAAAGAGTGGAACTTCAACGAAAACCCCACCTGAAATCCCTCCGATTAAATATGGAGGAAAAAAAAAAGATAAGGAAAAAGAAGAGAGAGATGGAGAGAGAAAGAGGGTCTTCCTTCCTTTAGAGAGAGAAAGAGGAGAGAGAGACCCGTCGGCTCCAATGAGGAAGAAGAAGAACAGATATATAGCTGTGGCCGACAAAAAAAAAGTTCTTACCTTCGTCCTTTTCTCTTCTTATTATGGGTTCGTTTGGATCGCAGGTTCAGTTTGAGTTGAGTTGAGATTTTTAAGTTTGTATAGTAAATTTTGTTGACTTTTTCAGAAAAGACAAAAAAATTTTTTAGAAAAGACAAAAAACATAATGAGATTTGAGTTGTTTAGTTTGAGTTGAGATGGTGAGGCAAACGGAGCATATATATCTCTCTACTTTCTCTCTCTTGTTTCTCTCTGTACTTTCTCTCTCATCAGATTCCCCATCCTTCTTTATCACCGCCATGTACACTCATCATCACCGTCTATCACTTTTGATTTTTGATTGACTCCTATCTACCGTTCGATTCAAATACCATGGTTTTGATTCAGAATGCTGGGTTTTGTTTTACTATATATATGTATATTATTTGATACTATAAAAGTAATTATCACATCTAATGCTCGTTACATTCATGATTAGTGGGTAGGTAATTTTGTTTTTACTAAGAAGTCATTCTTAGTAGAGTGAGCTTTTAAAATCAATAATGAGGTTATGATAGGACTATCAAAGACAAACCTATTAAGACCCGAGAGAATTTATGAGAAGAAATATTTATTTTTATAAAACGTCACAAGGTGAAAACGCTCATATGTTTTGGTTATGATACCAGAGTTTTAGAGTTATTTTGATTAGATTTGAATTGAGTTTTGAAATTGTGTGTTGGTTAAAAATGAACTGTTTAAAGTTCAGGGACTAACTTTTTTTCGTAGCTATTTTTAGTCATTATTTTGCAAGATATTAACTTGGAAACTTTCTAATACTGTTTTTAGTCATTATTTTGCAAGATAGGGCAATAAAATATAAGAACAAATGGTCAAAATAAACCTCGCTAAACCATATTCATATTTCATTGTAACAAGTTCCTTTCATGCGATTCAAGACAAGTGAAATCAAGGAAATCGAACACCTCTTTCTCTCTGTTATAATTCACACTTGTGGTGTCTTTTGTTCCCTGTCATTAAGCGATACGTTGACATTTAATGATGTCAACAATCAATTGTGTCGAGGGCCAATGACTAATAAAATTGATTTAGCTTATTTTGGAATAAAGAGTGATTTTCTTATCTAAATGTAACAATATGATTCTGATACATGAATTTGACATACTCTAAAACGTGTATGACATGTAGCTTTTGTCAAATAATACCCACAGCAACACATTTACAAAAGCCAACTTAAAAAAATAAAATTAAAAAAAAATCTTTAAAAAATGAAAATAAAAAATGATTAGTCTCTTTTTAGTTTGTCGATTTGAGATAAAATTTTTAAATTAAATTTGGTTAACTTTTAAAAAATTAATTGTAATTTTTGTTATTTTTATATTAAAAAAATAAAAACTGATATGAAAATTTGGGTTGGAATCTAAGCTCCAAACAAGTTTATTCGAGTCCAAGGAGAAGTGGAACGAAAAAAGAGAAGGAAAAAAAAAAAAACACGTTTTTTAGAAGGGAAGAACTTACAGAGAAAGAAAGGACACAAGCAACACTCAGGTCGTTTACATTAAAAAAAAATAATTAAAAAAAAGAATATTCTTCATTGACGTGTCCTTGATTGAAAAAGGCCTGTCGTGTTTCATCAGGAAAAAAAGGGACGAGAGCAAGCAACCAAACATGTAGAGTATGATAGATAGCACCTTAGAATGTACTAATAGAAATAGATTAGAAAAATTAAATAGAAGTAGAACGATAATAATATGATTTAATTACTCACAGTATTCTAGTGCGGCTAACTTAACGAGTGGGAGAAGAGGAATTTAGATAGGATTTATCAAGTTTAAAATCTAAGGGGGTGTTTGGTGTGTAAGTTTGAGTTAAGATTTGTAAGTTTAAATAGTAAATTTTTTTGAATTTTTTTGAATTTTTAGAAAAGACAAACAACTTTTGGGGAAAAAGACAAAAATAAATATGATGAAAAAAGTACAGTTTAACTTAAACTAAACCTTTTGCCAAACACCCCCTAAAAATATTTTATATTATCTTTAATAAATAAGAGTCACAATTCGTACTGTAATATATAAATATATATATTCCTAAAGTTTGTTTCTTGCTTATCTTGTGTGAAATGTAAGCAAAACAAAATAATAACAGCTCTATATAAAGGAAGTCATAAGAAAGGTAAAGCAACCTGCCGAAACTACATAAAAACTAACCAAAGCTACAAAGGAGCCACCACTCAGTTACTTGACTATTTTCACCACTAGAAATCCTTCATGTGTCGACCCTAAGCCTATATTTGGTAAAAGGGGGAGAAAAGTGGAAGGAGGAAATGGTAGATCACTTATGTGAGGGAGATGAGAAAGAAGTGAGAGGTCTATTTTTTCATGATGTTTGGTATGACAAGAAGAAAAGAAAACAAAAATCATTCCTCTTGTTTGATATTAAATACAGGAGAAATAAAAGAATAGATTTTATTTATAAAATGCCTATATAATTTACAACTAATGAGATAGATCAAATCCTTGTGAAAATCTCTCCATTAATTTGGAGGGATTAAAATTGAGGCTTTTTGAAGCATTTGGAGTCCCCCTCCTAATCCCTTCATTCCTCTCTTCTCTCTTACCAAATACCTTTCGCCTTCCTTTCATTTTTCTCTCCTACCAAACACACTCTAAGTGCTAGTGTTTTGCTTCTATATACACCTGTTTGTTTTGGTCGGCTCAATAAAGGGGAGTCGAAGACCGATCACCAACCACAGTGGTCTGGTCAGTTAATCAACCGATGGCAATATTAGTTTTTGGCGGTGGGTTCTTGGTCGGTTTTTTAAGTGGTCAAAGAGCTGGTAATCAAAAGATAGAAGAATGATAATCAGATAGGTTTTCATTTTTTTTAACATGTAAATATGTATTGATAAATTGGATATTAATAATCTTGAAACTTTCGTTTAATCTAATTCATAATAATAACGTGAACAATTATAACATATGAAATTAACCTTTTATTATATGATAAATGTCATATGTAAATAAAATGTGTTTGGTTTCAGACAGTAATCCTAACCAAAAAAAAAAAAAGGAAAGAAAAAGGTTTTTTAAGTTTTTAGTCGAAACTGTCACCGCCGTCGACTAAATCTTTCCTCATACTGTCTGAAGGAGATTTTGAAGGTAAGTTTTTAAGTTTTCAGGTGAAAATAGGAGATTGTGTGGGTTTTTAATTAAGTTTTTTGTGTTGTTTAATTAGATTTTAACGAGATTTTTTTAAAAAAAAAACTCTTTGAGTATATTGATATTATAAATAGACAATGGAATAATAAAATTTTACAATATTTGCATGTGATAATTTTGTGTTTTTAACTATAGGGTTGTTTAAAACATGAGAAATTGGTTGTTTATTTGTGTATTCAACGAAATAGGTTTGTTTCGAATGAAATTGGTTGTGAATTTGTTTGTTAAGCTTGCAAAATTGGTTAGGTAATATAAATAATGTTAAAAGTTTGAAATATTGGAAATTGGTTCTTTAGATTGTGTATTATTTTATGACCTTCGGCCACGTGTCGTCCGGTAATTGGTAAAGAACATATTCTAACTTCGCCCATTTTGACATTGAAATATTCCCAAATAAAGTTAAAAGATAAGGCACCAAGTACGCTAATTGGTTTACAACATATTCTAACTTTTCCTACACATTTTACAGTATTCCCATTAACTTTATATATATATATATATATATATATATATATATATAGCTAAGGCAGTCAAGTAAACCACACACACTTCTCCAAATCCCAGTTATAGCTAAGGCAGCCAAGTAAACCACACACTTCTCCAAATCCCATATCCAAATTCCTCTTGATCATTTTCTATGTAACACCAAGTTTTTTGGCAATAATACGATCTCTTCTGTTTTAAGAAATTGTACGATTATAAAGATGTTTATGTAAAAGCCCGGTTAAGGGTTTTTAGTACGTTTTGTGAGTTTTTATGATTTTATAAGACTCGAAAATGATTGCTTAGTCAAGCAAATGACCTTTTAGGCAAAAAAGGAGTAAATCTCCAAAATTTTTATGTTGGTCAAAGTTTGACCGAAAAACGCCGACGGTTGACCAAAAAGTCAACTGTTGACCACGGGAGTCAAAGTTTGGCGGGAAAGTCAGCGGTTGACAAGAAAGTCAATGGTGGACGAGAAAGCCAAAATTTGACCCAAAAGGTTAATGAAAAAGGCTGTACGATTAAATAATTCGTAGTATGGAATTGTACTGCGTAAAGCCGTTTTTATGTCTAAAACGATATGTTAGGATTCAAAACCACCATAGAAAATCAAGCACATTAATTAGAATATCTTGGGCCAAGTGGTTCCAAGTTATGAGAAAATTTTATACAGTTCATTTTTACACAGATGAATTTTGGACTGCAGTTCAGTAAACCAATACTGTGTATAAGTAAATTCAGTATTGGAAATACCTGTGTTAATTTAAGAATGGACTGTGCAATAAAGAAAAGCAACAAACAAGCCATTAGAAGCTTACCTCACCTTACTTTATATTAATGACATCATTAGGTTATTAACCAAAAAATTGGGAAAGTATTTTGGTGATTCTAGAACCACCTTGGCCGCGGCCACTTCATCAGCCATTAAGGAAAAATCTTGCTTCTTTTGGGGCCAAAATTCAATTAGCAAAAAGTTTCCAACCTCTATAAATAGGGGTTGCCATAATTCAAAAAAATTGGAAAAACCAAACTATACTATGCCCAAATTTTCACTCCACCAAAACCGGTTTTGAGAGGTGAGGAAAGAAAGGAAATTTTGAGTGACAAGAGTATAGGGGTGGTCGGTTTTGAGTAGCAAAGCAAGCAAAAAGAGTTGGAAAATTTTAGGAGATCTTAGAGGCCAAGAGGCCGGTTGAAGGGGAGGAGGAACCAAGCAAGTTTTGACTGGATTTTTGGAGCCAAAGTGTGGCTGGAATTTAGCAAGTTGGTGACCTGAAATTAGGCAAGGGAGCTGAACATTTTGGGGAGCCAATTTCCCTTGGAAAGCCGGCTGTGAAGGGAGGAAAAAGGAGAAGTGAAGCAAGCTAATTTTGGAACCGAAATTGAGGTAAAATCCTTGGATCCATAAGCTTTTCATTTAAATTTCAATTGAGGAAATTTAAATGTATTTAAGCAATTGGTTGTAAGAGCATAAGCTCACTGTTTATTGCTGCCTTGGTTTAAAAATTTAGGGTTTGTGCTTGATAGGTTAGGGTTTTGTTGGTGGTTGCAAAGATTATGCATGTTAGGTGTTTGATGATTGGTTAGGGTTTTATAAATTTATGCATGATGTTTGTGTTGATGTGAATGATGAATGTTGAACGTTAGAAACCGCTGCATGTGTGTATTAGAGCTCCCGCGGTGGCTGGTCGAGCTAGGTTCCGCGCTTAGGACGTAAAATGAAATCTAAACCGAAAAACTGTCAGGTTCGGGTGGATCCTGACCAGTTTCGGGAAAAGTTAATTTTGAGGCCTTTAGAGGCCGAATTGAGAAAAACTCAAAACATGAAAGTTGAAGAACACAGTTTTTCCTAGGGGGATACGCGAACAGTTTTCCAAAATGAGGCTCCAATGGCCTCCATTTTCATGAAAACCCGAGACCAATGTGCCCAGACTTAATACACGGCCAAATCAGTTTCAAATGAAAACTGACAAGGATATGAGCGAAACTGGGTTTTCCTCAAAACACGAAAGTTATAGGGATTTTCGATAGCTAAAACTTTCGTGAAGAAAATTTTTCTAAAATCTGTTTAGATTTTTAAATGGAAATGGATTTCAAAAACTATACAGGAAATAGGGAATTCCTGTGCAGAATTTCCCAAAACAGTACAGAAAGAGGAAAATTTTATATAAACTGATAAAATAGCATTGTGAGACTGTTCCAAAGACAGTTTCCAATAGTCAATAATTTTTATAAATTTCATTGTATGATTTCCAGTTTTCAAGTAAAATAAAGGGTTTTATAAAAAGACATAAGGTTTTCTAAAAAGAAAACAAAAATGAATTTTGAAATTTAAAATTAAACTAAAATAAAATAATTTGATTAGAATAGATTTAAATCCTAGGGTTACTTAATGTAACCAAGTAGGATAACGTAAAATTAAGTAAGGGATTATAACTAAGGTTATATAAGAATGTTGGTTATACTGCCAACATTTCTAACCCTTACTTTTGTTCAATCTCAGAATATAATATACGACGGTGTCCCGACGAACTCAAGCTAAACAGTGGACACATCAATCACAAACAAGGTAAGTACAACCCCGCCTACAGTATAGGCTTTGTTGTGTATACTTGCCTAAGTATGTGTGTAAAATGTTATGCGTTTTAGAATGCTACATTGTTAAATGCCATGTTATATGTTAAGAAATGCTATGGTATGTTCTATGTTATAAAAAGTTAAATGTTATGATTGTATGTTAGGGTTTAGAAAATGTCATGGGAAATGCTATGTATTATGAAATGCTATAGGTGTATGTTATGTAGATATGCTATAATAAGATTATGGGATAAGAATGATAATTAATAATGTGAAACATCACGATGCATGTTCACCAATTAATAAGATAAGACCAAATATGAAACAAAGCAAGTTATAATAGCAAGCAAGCTTGCCTGTGTCGTACCGACCCGCGTTAGGTCGGGTTGAGCTATGGCATGAGTAAGCCCATAGTTGCGCGCCCGGTACAGACACTTACGTAATAGGGCCCATAAGATAAAATAAGATAAGTTAAGATAAGAAAGTTACGAATGAATAAGGAAGCATAATGAAACATAAATGGCTCATGCATATGTTAAGATAAGTTACGATATGATATGATATGATTTATGATAAAAATGTTATATTTTGTTGTGTCGCGGTATAGGATAGTTGTACTTGCTGAGCGAAAGCTCACTGTCTTACGTCTATGCTGTAGGTAAACAACCTGCCGGCAATTGTTGATACAAGATGGAGGGGCATGGCTTGGCAAACTGTGAAATGTGGGAAATAAACCGCCACACGTATTGTTATGCGTTTTATTTATGTTTATTATTTAAACCCGAACAACTTTAGTGAATGTCTATTATTCTTATGTATGTACTTATGGAAGTGTGCGAGTACGCAATATAAAAAAAAAAAAAAAAAAAAAAAAATTTCCGCTGTTACGTTAAGAAAGTAAGCACGAAATATATGTATGTATGTATGGTAACGGCCTGTGCTAGGCGGGTCGTTACAGAGTTGGTATCAGAGCGGTTCCCTGCGATCAAAATTTCACAGTCAGCCTGCCATCGCCGCCATCATTGTGAGTAAAAAATTTATTTTCATATATTAATCTTTATTATGCGATTATATATTGTTAGATACACGGTTATGGACCCTGCGCATGTAGAGGAGGATCGACGCTCGGTTACGTCATTCTATGAGTCGCGGCCCCTGTTATTTGACGGCACTCCCCGGACTGTATCATTGTCAGTCTGGCTCTATGATTTGGAGATGATCTTCTACCTCTGCCACATAGAGGCCCATCTTCATGTCTCTTTAGCTAGTCGGTGTCTGATAGCCGACGCGAGATTATGGTGGATGACGATCGGAGAGGGGACTCTACCCGAGCGCACCTGGGCACATTTTCGCACCGCTATGATTACACGCTACGGACCGGTACCGGAGGAGGGGGTAGATGAGCCGTATCGGGACCCCGAGATCTATCGGGACATGCAGCATGAGCGGTATTATATATTCGTCGCAGACTGGCATGCATACCCTCATGAGACGATGGAGCATTATTGCCGGAGGTTCCAGGAGGCTATGCTGCCTCATATTCCTCAAGATATACCCAGCCCAGGGATGCAGGCCCTAGTGATTCTGCGGAACGGGTTACCTCCCCCGATTCGACAGCACACTCCTATACCTACGCTGGACATGACAGTGGCGCATATGGTTGAGTACATTCTGGGCGCGGAGGTCATTGTCCATGCTATGCAGGCCGACGCTTATGTAGTAGAGCCCGAGGTGCCGGATGACGAGGCTGGGGTGCCAGAGCCGGTATACGAGCCCGAGCCGGTGTACGAGCCAGAGCCGGTATACGAGCCAGAGCCAGTGTATGAGCCAGGTCCGGTCTACCCAGAGGACCCGATGGCCGCCGACCCGGTGCAGGAGATGCCTGCTCAGGGGGCTGAGTTCGAGGCCGAGGACGATGACCAGGATGCAGATGAGGACCCTCCGATCATCGTCATATCCAGCGATGATGAGGATGATGATGAGGAGCCCGAGCACGAGCCAGAGCATGGAGGATGGCTCGATGAGGGAGATGAGTTCGAGGAGGACCCCGAGGAGATCCCAGATGATGACGGAGATGCCGACTCCGATGTTTCAGCGGTCACGGTAGTAGAGTTAGATTAGACTTAGATCGCTCGATTATGTACATATTTTTTGATTTTGACACTGTTTTGTACTAGCTTATTATTTTTGGGAGATAGGCTTGTACTGATGTACGATAGTAAAGTGGTAGACACTTCCATCACATTTTTGATCTTGTATATACAGTACGATGAACAAATATGTAAGTACATAATTGTAAATACGATGTACATTTTGTAAATGCACAAAAGGATAAGTTCAAAGTATGATGAGTATATGTATGTCTACTGTTATGAAATGCAAAAGTTATGTTATGATGATGAATGTTACGATAAGTATGCGATGATTAACTATTATATTGCGATACGCTAAATTATAAATGAAAGAAAGGATATTAATAATATAATAATATCTTTTCCGATGATTTGATAGGATGGTACGCCCACGTCGAACAATGCCCGTAAATCCGCCCCAGCCGGATTTCGAGACTGTCGTGGCTAATTTACAAAGACAGCTGCTCGAACAGCAGCAAGAAACCAACAGACTAAGGGAGCAGATAGCCCAAATGAATCAGAGGCCCCAAGTGAACGAGGTTCCACCTCCAGTTCACCAAGCACCTCCAGTCAATCAGGTACCCGCCAGTAGTACCTCCAGTCCCAGAGGCCCAACCAGAGATTCCCCGGAATGCTGAAATTCCGATGGCACCTGTTGGAGGACAAGTGAATCTACAGCCAGTACGGGAAGATTTGCTTTATGAGCGATTCAGGCGGATGAAGGCGCCTGAATTTGAAGGACCAACTGACCCCGTAGCCGCCGACAACTGGTTGCTTGATATCCAAGTTATCTTGGATTTCATGTGGCTCACGGAACAAGAAAAGGTTCTCTGTGCTTCATTCGCCTTGAAGAAAGATGCACGGCACTGGTGGATGACGGTGCAAATGCGTCGGGATGTCATGGCCATGAGTTGGCAGGATTTTGTGATGGAGTTCCGGGCCATGTACTATAATGCAGAGATACTGGCAGCTCAGCAAGATGAGTTTACCAGCTTGCAGCAAGGGTCGATGACAGTCATGGAGGCTGTAAGGAAGTTTGAACAGTTAGCCCGTCTGTGTCCGGAACTGGTTCCGACTGAAAAGGAGAAAGTTAGGAGAATGATGATGATGTTCCGCACAGACATCTCCAAACAAGTTAGTGCTGGTAGTAGCCCGCCTACCCTGGTATCTGATTGTGTCAGCAGGGCAATAAGAGCTGAGTACTGGATCAACCGAGATAAAGAAGCACGGGCTCAGTTCTTCAAAACCAGAAAGGAGGAGAAGGCTACGGTAAAACAGACGCAGCCTCGTCAGAATTCTGAGCCGAATCAGAAAGGCCAAACCAGTAGTCCTGCCCAAAATACCAAGCAGCCCGGCAAGAATAAGAGAAAATGAAATTTCTCGGGCCAGGGACAACAAAGAAATTTCCCACAGAAAAGAAATAATCGTGGAAGGGAGGGTAATAATGTCGACTACCCGTCGTGTGCTAAATGTGGAAAGAAGCACCCGGGTGTGTGCAGAATGGGGACGAATGCTTGCTACCTATGTGGCAAGGAGGGGTATTATGCCAGGAACTGTACCCAGAACCCCCAGAACCAGAATCAGAACCCTCCACATCCAAACCGGAATATGAACAGTCAGTTACATGCAGTCCAAGCCAGACTAGAAGGACCCTCAATCGCGCAAGGCAGATTGGAGGCTCCTGAACCCCAAGCCAGGATCTATGCTTACACAAGAGGAGATGCCGAAGCAGGAACTTCTCATGTGGTGACAGGTCAGATCTCTATCGCCACTCATGAAGCTATTGCCTTGTTTGATTCTGGTGCCACTCACTCGTTTATATCATTGGAGTTCGCCCAGAAGTTAGGAAGATGTGTGGATGAATTAGAGCAGCCCTTCAAAACTTCTCTGCCATCCGGAGAAATTTTATGGTCCGATTTCTGGATACGGAATATTTCCGTAATTATTTGTGGTAAAGAATTGTATGTAGATCTCATCGCGATCAAGCTTCAGGATTTTGATGTGATCTTAGGAATGGACTTCTTGGGCAAATACAACGCAAAGATCGACTGTCGAAAGCGTTGTGTGACTTTCAACCCCTACGGTGAGGAAAAGTTCAGTTTCTACGGACAGTCTCGGAACTCAGCAACCAGATTGATCACGGCAATGAAGGCTTGGAAAATATTAGCTAGTGGCTGCCAGGGGTACTTAGCTAATATGGTAGACAAGGATCAGGAGATGGAGTTAACGCCAGAAGATGTCCCCATTATTAAGGAATATGTGGATATCTTTCCAAAGGACTTATCAGGACTACCACCAGAACGTGAAATTTCGTTCGAAATCGAGTTGCTACCTGGAGCTGCTCCGATATCAAAAGCGCCTTATCGCATGGCACCTGCAGAGCTTAGAGAGCTTCAAGTGCAATTACAAGAGCTGCTCAATAAGGGATTTATCCGACAGAGTCATTCTCCGTGGGGAGCGCCAGTTTTGTTTGTAAAGAAGAAGGATGGAACGTTGCGCATGTGCATCGATTATCGTGAGCTGAACAAGATCACGATAAAGAACAAATATCCCCTTCCGAGGATAGATGATCTCTTTGATCAGCTTCGAGGAGCAGTTGTGTTTTCAAAAGTCGATCTGCGATCGGGTTATCATCAACTTAAGATTAAGGAGTCGGATATCTCCAAGACGGCTTTTCGAACGCGCTATGGGCACTACGAATTTTCAGTTATGCCGTTTGGACTAACCAATGCCCCAGCTGCTTTCATGGACCTTATGAACAGAGTGTTCAAGGAATATTTGGACAAGTTCGTTATTGTCTTTATTGACGATATTTTGATTTATTCAAGGTCCCAGGAAGAACATGAGCAGCATCTGAGAATAGTAATGGAAACGCTAAGACGACATCAGCTTTATGCCAAGTTCACTAAATGTGAATTTTGGCTGGAAAAGGTACATTTCTTAGGCCATGTTGTGTCAAAAGAAGGGATTTCTGTGGATCCTGCTAAGGTGGAGGCAGTTAGTTCGTGGCCCAGACCTAAAAATGTTACGGAAATCAGGAGTTTCCTGGGATTGGCTGGTTATTACCGACGATTCGTCGAGGGATTCTCCAAGATTGCAGCCCCTCTTACTGCCCTTACTCGAAAAGGGAGGAATTTCGAATGGACATCGAAATGTGAAGAGAATTTTCAGGAACTCAAGAAGCAGCTGACGACAGCCCCCGTACTGATAATTCCTGACGTGGATGCAGGAAATTTCGTAATTTATAGTGATGCTTCCAAAACAGGACTTGGAGCGGTTCTAATGCAGCACGGAAAAGTGATCGCCTATGCTTCCCGACAGTTGAAAGATCATGAAAGAAACTACCCTACGCATGATCTGGAGCTTGCAGCGGTAGTTTTCGCACTCAAGATCTGGAGGCATTACTTATATGGGAATAAATGCGAAATTTACACAGACCACCAGAGCCTCAAGTATATTTTTACTCAGAAGGAGCTCAACATGAGACAACGTAGGTGGCTAGAGCTTGTAAAGGATTATGATTGTGAGATCCTTTACCACCCTGGAAAGGCGAACAGGGTAGCAGATGCATTAAGTCGGAAATCGGTAGGCATGCTGATGTCTATTGAAGCTTTTCCGAGGCCATTACAAAGAGAAATTTCTGAGTTTAACTTGGAGCTGCTGACGGGCAAATTATCTTCTCTGACTCTCCAGTCCGATCTTCTCGAAACCATTCGGATGCATCAAGGAAAAGATCCCTTTTTGATTAAGGCACAACTTTTGACGGAAAGAAAAAGGAGTTTAAGACCTCTGCTGATGGGGTTATTTACTTCAAAGAAAGGATTTGCGTTCCTAACTTTAAATTTTTGAAGGATCAGATACTGTCAGAGGCACATAAGACACCGTATTCGGTACATCCAGGAGCTTCCAAGATGTACAAAGATCTCCGAGAAAACTATTGGTGGCCAAATATGAAGAATGAGATAGCGGAGTACGTGTCAAAATGCCTAACTTGTCAGAAAGTTAAGGCCGAACATCGACATCCTGGTGGAGAATTGCAGAAAATAGAGCTTCCTGAATGGAAATGGGAACAAATTACCATGGATTTTATTGTGGGACTACCCAGGACTGCAAGTGGAAACGACATGATTTGGATTATTGTTGATAGATTAACCAAATCAGCCCACTTTATCGCTATCAAAGCCACCTTTTCAGTGGAAAAATTGGCTGAAGTCTATGTATCCCAGATTGTTAGACTGCATGGAGTGCCAAAATCGATCATTTCAGATCGTGATGGACGGTTCACTTCGCGCTTTTGGACAAGTGTGCATAATGCTATGGGGTCGAGATTGAAGTTCAGTACGGCATTTCACCCCCAAACCGATGGCCAGTCAGAACGAACCATCCAAACACTGGAAGATATGTTGAGATCATGCGTTTTGGATTTCAAGGGAAACTGGGATCAGAAGCTGCCGTTGATCGAATTTTCATATAACAACAGTTATCACGCATCGATCGGTATGGCTCCGTTCGAGGCACTATACGGAAGAAAATGTCGATCCCCTATTCATTGGCAAGAAGTGGGACAAAAGCAGCTTCAAACCACGGATTACATCAGAAAGACTTCAGAGGATATTAAGAAGATTAAACAAAGGCTCGATGTGGCTTTTAGTCGCCAGAAGAGTTATGCTGATAAGCGTAGAAGGCCTTTGGAATTCCAAGTCGGTGATGCGGTGTTCATTAAAATTGCTCCTATGAAAGGGGTAATGCGGTTTGGCAAGAAAAGGAAGCTTAGCCCAAGGTATACTGGACCTTTTGAAATTCTAGAAAGGGTTGGAAAAGTAGCCTATAAGCTTGCCCTACCACCAGAACTAGCGTCAATGCACAATGTATTTCATGTCTCGATGCTGAAGAAATACGTGTCAGACCCTTCCCATGTGCTCAGTCAAGAACCGGTGGAGGTTCATACGGATTTGACTTATGAGGAAACGCCCGTACGAATCTTGGATCGGGAAGAGAAGGTCCTAAGAAATAAGACAATTCCTATGGTTAAAGTGTTGTGGCGAAACCACAAGGTTGAAGAGGCAACCTGGGAATTAGAAGATGATATAAGGAAGAACTACCCCAGTTTGTTCTGATTTTCGAGGACGAAAATTTCTAAGGGGGGTAGATTGTAACACCAAGTTTTTTGACAATAATACGATCTCTTCTGTTTTAAGAAATTGTACGATTATAAAGATGTTTATGTAAAAGCCCGGTTAAGGGTTTTTAGTACGTTTTGTGAGTTTTTATGATTTTATAAGACTCGAAAATGATTGCTTAGTCAAGCAAATGACCTTTTAGGCAAAAAAGGAGTAAATCTCCAAAATTTTTATGTTGGTCAAAGTTTGACCGAAAAACGCCGACGGTTGACCAAAAAGTCAACTGTTGACCACGGGAGTCAAAGTTTGGCGGGAAAGTCAGCGGTTGACAAGAAAGTCAATGGTGGACAAGAAAGCCAAAATTTGACCCAAAAGGTTAATGAAAAAGGCTGTACGATTAAATAATTCGTAGTATGGAATTGTACTGCGTAAAGCCGTTTTTATGTCTAAAACGATATGTTAGGATTCAAAACCACCATAGAAAATCAAACACATTAATTAGAATATCTTGGGCCAAGTGGTTCCAAGTTATGAGAAAATTTTATACAGTTCATTTTTACACAGATGAATTTTGGACTGCAGTTCAGTAAACCAATACTGTGTATAAGTAAATTCAGTATTGGAAATACCTGTGTTAATTTAAGAATGGACTGTGCAATAAAGAAAAGCAACAAACAAGCCATTAGAAGCTTACCTCACCTTACTTTATATTAATGACATCATTAGGTTATTAACCAAAAAATTGGGAAAGTATTTTGGTGATTCTAGAACCACCTTGGCCGGCCACTTCATCAGCCATTAAGGCAAAATCTTGCTTCTTTTGGGGCCAAAATTCAATTAGCAAAAAGTTTCCAACCTCTATAAATAGGGGTTGCCATAATTCAAAAAAATTGGAAAAACCAAACTATACTATGCCCAAATTTTCACTCCACCAAAACCGGTTTTGAGAGGTGAGGAAAGAAAGGAAATTTTGAGTGACAAGAGTATAGGGGGTGGTCGGTTTTGAGTAGCAAAGCAAGCAAAAAGAGTTGGAAAATTTTAGGAGATCTTAGAGGCCAAGAGGCCGGTTGAAGGGGAGGAGGAACCAAGCAAGTTTTGACTGGATTTTTGGAGCCAAAGTGTGGCTGGAATTTAGCAAGTTGGTGACCTGAAATTAGGCAAGGGAGCTGAACATTTTGGGGAGCCAATTTCCCTTGGAAAGCCGGCTGTGAAGGGAGGAAAAAGGAGAAGTGAAGCAAGCTAATTTTGGAACCGAAATTGAGGTAAAATCCTTGGATCCATAAGCTTTTCATTTAAATTTCAATTGAGGAAATTTAAATGTATTTAAGCAATTGGTTGTAAGAGCATAAGCTCACTGTTTATTGCTGCCTTGGTTTAAAAATTTAGGGTTTGTGCTTGATAGGTTAGGGTTTTGTTGGTGGTTGCAAAGACTATGCATGTTAGGTGTTTGATGATTGGTTAGGGTTTTATAAATTTATGCATGATGTTTGTGTTGATGTGAATGATGAATGTTGAACGTTAGAAACCGCTGCATGTGTGTATTAGAGCTCCCGCGGTGGCTGGTCGAGCTAGGTTCCGCGCTTAGGACGTAAAATGAAATCTAAACCGAAAAACTGTCAGGTTCGGGTGGATCCTGACCAGTTTCGGGAAAAGTTAATTTTGAGGCCTTTAGAGGCCGAATTGAGAAAAACTCAAAACATAAAAGTTGAAGAACACAGTTTTTCCTAGGGGGATACGCGAACAGTTTTCCAAAATGAGGCTCCAATGGCCTCCATTTTCATGAAAACCCGAGACCAATGTGCCCAGACTTAATACACGACCAAATCAGTTTCAAATGAAAACTGACAAGGATATGAGCGAAACTGGGTTTTCCTCAAAACACGAAAGTTATAGGGATTTTCGATAGCTAAAACTTTCGTGAAGAAAATTTTTCTAAAATCTGTTTAGATTTTTAAATGGAAATGGATTTCAAAAACTATACAGGAAATAGGGAATTCCTGTGCAGAATTTCCCAAAACAGTACAGAAAGAGGAAAATTTTATATAAACTGATAAAATAGCATTGTGAGACTGTTCCAAAGACAGTTTCCAATAGTCAATAATTTTTATAAATTTCATTGTATGATTTCCAGTTTTCAAGTAAAATAAAGGGTTTTATAAAAAGACATAAGGTTTTCTAAAAAGAAAACAAAAATGAATTTTGAAATTTAAAGTTAAACTAAAATAAAATAATTTGATTAGAATAGATTTAAATCCTAGGGTTACTTAATGTAACCAAGTAGGATAACGTAAAATTAAGTAAGGGATTATAACTAAGGTTATATAAGAATGTTGGTTATACTGCCAACATTTCTAACCCTTACTTTTGTTCAATCTCAGAATATAATATACGACGGTGTCCCGACGAACTCAAGCTAAACAGTGGACACATCAATCACAAACAAGGTAAGTACAACCCCGCCTACAGTATAGGCTTTGTTGTGTATACTTGCCTAAGTATGTGTGTAAAATGTTATGCGTTTTAGAATGCTACATTGTTAAATGCCATGTTATATGTTAAGAAATGCTATGGTATGTTCTATGTTATAAAAAGTTAAATGTTATGATTGTATGTTAGGGTTTAGAAAATGTCATGGGAAATGCTATGTATTATGAAATGCTATAGGTGTATGTTATGTAGATATGCTATAATAAGATTATGGGATAAGAATGATAATTAATAATGTGAAACATCACGATGCATGTTCACCAATTAATAAGATAAGACCAAATATGAAACAAAGCAAGTTATAATAGCAAGCAAGCTTGCCTGTGTCGTACCGACCCGCGTTAGGTCGGGTTGAGCTATGGCATGAGTAAGCCCATAGTTGCGCGCCCGGTACAGACACTTACGTAATAGGGCCCATAAGATAAAATAAGATAAGTTAAGATAAGAAAGTTACGAATGAATAAGGAAGCATAATGAAACATAAATGGCTCATGCATATGTTAAGATAAGTTACGATATGATATGATTTATGATAAAAATGTTATATTTTGTTGTGTCGCGGTATAGGATAGTTGTACTTGCTGAGCGAAAGCTCACTGTCTTACGTCTATGCTGTAGGTAAACAACCTGCCGGCAATTGTTGATACAAGATGGAGGGGCATGGCTTGGCAGACTGTGAAATGTGGGAAATAAACCGCCACACGTATTGTTATGCGTTTTATTTATGTTTATTATTTAAACCCGAACAACTTTAGTGAATGTCTATTATTCTTATGTATGTACTTATGGAAGTGTGCGAGTACGCAATATAAAAAAAATAAAAAAAAAAAAAAAATTCCCGCTGTTACGTTAAGAAAGTAAGCACGAAATATATGTATGTATGTATGGTAACGGCCTGTGCTAGGCGGGTCGTTACATTCTAATCATAGAATGGTAAGGTCCTTGTGTACCAGATATTATAAAGATGCATATATATATATATATATATATATATAGCGGCGGAGCTATTAGGGACGAGTGAGGATATCAGTTTTTATTGACTTTTTTTTTAATTGTTATTTCTTTTTTTTTTTGAAAAAAAAAATTTATATATGCCCTCACTTTAGAAGGCCAACTTGGTTGTTGTATATATATAATATGTTTATATAATTGAACACTAATTATACGTTGTCCCTTGAACACACACACACACACATATATATATATATATATATATATATGTATACTGTAGGTGTGAACAGGTGGGAAAAGCCAGACGATAACAGTAGGAGCATGGGGAGGGAGTGGTGGAAGTGGGTGGGTGATGGGTCCTACACTGGTGTTCGAGAAATCGAGCTTTCCTACAGAGATGCCATTGGCTCCTTCAGTGTCGTCTACGACTTGAATGGCAAGCCCTTTCCTGGACCAAAACATCCCAGTAAACATTCCTTCACTACTATCAAGGTTAGTAACTAATTTACTTGTTATTTATATATAATATATACATATAAATATATATATATATATATATATGTCTTTATACGGTCCTTCCGGTGGGAGGTCACTCTCCATGGATGTCTCCATCGTGATATTAAATGAGTAAGATACAATTATAATACAAAAGGTATGTAATTACGTAATACATGACGAACTTAAAAATCTGTATTGTTAATGAAAATCATATTTTGTATGGATTAACAAGTAAAACAGATTTTTCAGATTTATCATGTGTTATGTGTTATGTTACATTTTCTTGAATTACCATTAATGTTAGAGGCACCCGGGAGGGGCTTTTGACCAGAGAAAGACCGTAGAAACATATGTATATATATGTATATGCATTAGGAAATCGCGATATGTGTATAGATATTAACGAGGTTGCATGGCTGTATGCATGGCGTTAGATTGTACTGCAATTCCCAGATGAGTACTTAGTGAGTGTGAGTGTGGGCAATATTCTCCTTAATCTAGGCTGGCTACAAAGACTCCGGTCATCCGCTCGCTAACATTTATGACCAACAAGAGGACCTTCGGACCATATGGAGCTGAGCAAGGAACGCCTTTCACTTTCCCGATCGAAAATGGTGTAATCGTTGGTGTCAAAGGAAGATCTGGCGAACTCCTCCATGCCCTTAGCTTTCACTTATCACTTTAAGATGATAATAATAATATCATAAAATAATAAGATCATGACGACGACGTCTCTCTAAGATGTCTTGGCTTTTTTTTATGAAATCATAAATAAAATTGCAGTGAGCTCTCTAGAGCTGGTTATATAGTGTGTTTGTAACATATAGTGATGAATATGTGTGATGTTTGCATGTATTGAGCTCTCTCTATTTGTATAAATAGAGAGATTATTATATAAATAAAAATCACACACTATACAGTTTTTATCCTTTTTTTATTATTTTTATTTTTTGGTGTCGCTCTCACCTCCAATCTTCTTTTTTTTTTTTTTGGCACTCTTGATTTTCTTCTCTCCGGGTCATTCTTGTACAAGCTCTCTCCCTCGCTTGCTAGGAATGATCCTCACCTAATCCAACGCAAACCAATAAACTATTTGATTAATGTTGATCAAGATCGTTTAAGAGATAATCAAAATATAAAAAAATATATATATATTAATGAAGACGAAATTATCAAAGCCTGCGCTCAAATTTATTGAAAAGAGAGAGATAAAAGATAAATAAAATAGAGAAATCAAAACGAACCTCCATGAAAAATAAAAATAAATGAATAAAAAAATAAACAACCATTCACAGAAGGTAAACAAACCCAAACTAAAATTTGATTCTTTTGTATATATCGTGAAACTTTTTCCTTTTTGAACACGAAATTTATAGGTATTTTGGTTTTCTCCAAATGAGCGACTATATATATATATATATTTACTTTTGCATGTTATTAAATTTCTCTAATTTATTCCAAGAATGTTCATTTATCTACCTTTTCTTCACTCTATTCAACTAAGAAGAATTAATACCAGTTTTGGAGTTCTTACTTACAGTACTAAATACAGAGACATATAGACAAAGCCGGTTTCGTTTGAGTTATCAATATTGACTACTTTACTAGCTATTATTTCAAGTCAAACAATTTAGTACATGCAAGTTGAATTCTCAATTTATTTATTTATTTTTTCAATTTCAAATACTGAGTTTTAACTCGCTGGCCGGTACAAATTGAGTTTTTCAATATGAGCTAGTCTATTATGTGTGAGTCAACAGTTATAATCTAACGGTAAATTTACAGCTACAATTGATCACTTCGTGTGTGTGTAAAAATATATATCACACAATTTGTAACTAGAAATTTGTACGTCACTGGTTTGAAAAAAAATAAAATATATGTTTATATATATATGCTCATGGCCATACTATTATGGCCCGGACATGGATGAGAAAACACCCCAACCTAGGGCATTGGTTACTCCGTGAACATTCTTCATTGTAGCCCTGGAATCTTCTCCACTCGCATCCGCTTTTACCGAGAGGAAGTCGACGGTCCCGAACCACCGGAGATTAGGACCGGACATGTTATACATCGCCGGAACATCTCCATCAACTTTTCCTTCTTGCCAAACGTGGTTCACAATTGTTGTATTGTCTGGAAGTTGAATAGTCGCAAAGATGAATATGCATATCTAGTAGAGATATCAAAGGCAGCGAAGCTGAGATTACCCTCTTGAAGCGGAGTCCCGTAGCTCGTTGTCGGAGAAGTATACGCCGAAAACTCTCCTGTCGGAACGGTGAAAAGCGATCGGAGCTTGAGAACCGACCATAGCTGTCGATGTTGTGTTTATGGCCCCTCTATCCGATCCACGATCTCGAACCAGTGCCTAAACCCGCTTTTCGGAAGGCGATATCGACTTTGCCTAAGGATTGTAGTTCCAATGGAGGGTGGTTTTTTGGTTGGTGAAGTTGTGGGTCGTGCATGGCTGTGACATGCTTGAAGAGAGAGAAAAGAGGGTAAGAGTGACAAAGAAGAGACAATCCATGAATGTCTTGGCCATGATATATATTTAAATGCATTCATATATATATATATATATATATATATATGCAAATACATACATGCGCACACAGAGTGGAGAGTCCTTGTCCAAGTCCAAACCCTGCATTTGACTTTAACAAGGTTAATTATGAAGATGTTATTTGAAGCCCTTGTACTCCTACGCTAATCCTTCTCTTTGAAATTATTAAGGCTTTTAACAAGATTTATATATATATATATATATATATATATGTTATACATGTATATGTATAAACTAAAAGTTGATAATTGAAGGTAATGATTTTTTTTCCCTTCTGATTGGAAATGCTATTTTCTGATCTTGATATACATAGACAAATAACAATGGTGCTTTTCGTTTTTAGTAAAATGAAAGTTTTTTTTTTATATATATATAAAAAAGGGGCTTGAAACCTGAGAAGAAGAACAACATTAACAATATTTAAACCTGAGAAGCGACTAGAAAGTTAGAAACACAACTGGGATATTATAATCTACGTTTTAAAAATGAAAAAAAAATAAAAATAAAAAGGATTAAAAAGTCGTACTAAAATAAATTGACAAACGACATTGAAAAGAACATTATTAGTATTAAATTAAACGATGGATGACACATTCAATTCTTCTAGTTCCTCCGTTCCTTTATGAGCAGCCGGTTGGTGCCTCGTTTTAAACTAATAATATTGTTAAATTTTTTTTAAAAAAATCTCGCCTTAATTAATTGGAAAAATGGAAAGATGTCAAAATGATTGCATCACATAAAGGAAGAATAGAACATCTTACCAAAATTATTAAATATGATTGTGATCTATATATTATTTCATAATCTTTACTCATTTTGTTTCCATCTGTCATCAATCACTGATTTTTTTTTCTCCAATTTTTACATAATAGTAAAAGATTGGATAAGACAAAAGTTAAACTTCACAAAATAAGGTTTTTTGGGTCTACGATATCGTAAATTCTATCAGATATGCATTGATTAGATTTCAGTTTTTTACCCCCTTTTTTTTTTTTTTTTTTTTTTTTTTTTTTTTAAATAATCATAGCCTGAGCACTTATTGAGATTGAAAAGTATTGGTCATTTTGCACTCACCAAAAAAAAACAAAAGTTGAGACAAAGGAAAAAAAAAATATTGCACATAAATTAGTTTATCGACCTCCGCCATTGGCATTAATTATGACTTTTTGATAAATAAAGGCAAGAATACACAATTCACACGGAGCAGATCGATCACATGATTTTTAGAAGGAGGACACTAGTAGAATCATAAGTGGACCATAATAAGTTACCACTTGTAAGAAATTGCTGATGAAAGGGAACTTGTGGACACCTACTAATTTTTTTTGGTAAATCACAAAGATAAGAACACACAATTCTCACCAGATAGATCGATCATAAGATCTTCAGAAGAACACTAATAGAACTATAAATGGATCTGATTAAGTTCTAGACAATTTCTGACTAAAAAGAAACTTGTGAACACTTGAAAACTATTTAAAGTCATCGCTCCCTGTTGATTTGGGATTGTTATTGCTATGAATATGTGAAGACTGAAGTATCAACTATGTAATCAAATAAATGATAATTTATTTGTTTACGTACGTCAAGAAAGACACCTATTCCACAATTAAGGCCTTAAAACCCAATGGAAACAATATGTAATAATAGTACTTAACAGCTATTGACTAAAATTAATTACTTGTTGCAGTTATTTATCCCTACTGAAAAAGAAAATAATCTCCATCACTGTGCATGTATATTGTTGTGTTTTTGCAGTCCCATGTCAGCACGAAGTAAGAACCTTGGATAGCATATAAGTGTTTATGAGTTTTTTTTCTAATCAGTAATTGTCTAGAAGTTATAACTTAATGGGATCCATTTATGGGTTTACATGATTCCTTCTCTTGAAGGCCCTTGTGGTCGATCTACCCCGTGAGAAATTAGATGTATATGTGCTTGTTGTGTACTAAAAAATAAATGATAGCTGCTTGATGAGTCCTACATTAACAGAAAGGGGAGACCTTGTATGACATATAAGTGTACATGAGTTCTCTTACCATCAGCTATTGTCTGAAAGTTTGTGATTGATCTAATTCGTCGAAAATTGTGTATGTACTTGATGAGTATACTACAAAAATATTGTTGTGTTTTTGCAATTAATAATTCACAACCTTCTCTCTGGCGCTTGATATTAACCATTCGAGGTCTATCTATCCTATAACGTTCTAAGTAGACAGTTTTGGTTCATCCATTAATAAAAGTATCTATTTTTAGACGAAATCTATTATGAGGGGATGGCATGTGAGGGTTTTAAGAGGAATGTAATATTACTTAAAAGGATACAAGCAGATTTTAAACCAAATATATAAATATGTGTGTGTGTGTGTGTGTGAAACAACAAGTACAACAACAACAACAAAGCTTTTTTTTTTTTTTTTTTCCTTAATTTTCTTTTAATTAGTCTTCCTTTTTGGATCTGCTCGTTTTGTTTCACAGTTGTATCCCTCTTATAACACTCTTGTGTCTTTCTAAAGCTAGATTCCGTCTGAAAATAGACAGTTTGTTATTTATTTATTCATTTATTTTGATAAGTATATTTGTTATTATAGTCAAAATTAAGTACTTCAAAAACATCGGGCTAACAACTGCCTTTAGCCTATATTTGGTATGAAAGAAAGAAAGCACGAGGAAAAGAAAAAATAAAAGTGAGAGAAAATAAAAAGGGGATAAAAGACTTGTTTTTTCCTTTATGTTATTTGATAATATGAAAGGAGAGAAAATAAAAAAGTTGTATAATTATTATTTTTTATATATATAATTTTACTTTAAAAACGAGAACAAAATAATAATAATAACTTTAGTAGTTATTTGATAGATTTTAATTTTCCTTTCACTTTTACAGATATTTAATTTGTGGTTCCCACAATATTTTTTTCCCACCAAATTTTCATTTTCTTCTTCTCTTCTTTCCTACCATACGAGCTAATCTAGTATTTTGGCTTCACTTCTCCCTCCCCCACTTTCTTCCTTCATCTTTTCCACCGACCAATAAACAAAGCATTAAAGTGAATGTCGGGGTCAAAATTAGACAAATGGATCTCCTCGGTCAACCGATGAAAATAATTAGCTAATTGTTTATTTATTGCTGCCAAATGTGATTCTAATTGTTATAGTTAGTCAAATATTCGTGAGGCAAAGTCGTATTCATTAGCTCCATTAAAATTTGACTCACCAGGATCTTTGGACTGATTTCCCAATTTTCACACATTTTAATTATGATCAGGCATCATCAGTAATTAAGGTTGAAATTTTAGGAATAAGACAAAAGGAGTAGATATTACGGTATTTTTTGTTGGTATTATCAGCACAAATAACGTTTCTGTTGACTATTTGGGTGGGTGAAGAAGAAAAAGTACTTTCAAGTGAAAGGAAATGTGTTTGAATTTTGTGATCAGCTCTATTTTTCTAAAAACTGGTAGCATTATTTATCTATATCCACTGAATTTTAAGGTTACTTGCACTTTATTTTAACATTAATCATATTTTATTCACTCTATCTAAATTTTGATTAAAAAGACATTAAAAAAGTGAGTTAAGTACAGTTATGTGGCCGTTTTCCATTTATTGTAAGTAAAAATCCTAATAGAATTGGCTTAGTAAGATTAATTTCTCTATTTTTCTATCTGTTTTAACTAAGGGGGTGTTTGGTGTATAAGTTGAGTTTAAGTTGAGTTGAGATTTTTAAGTTTGAATAGTAATTTTTGTTGACTTTTTCGGAAAAGATAAAAAACTTTTTCAGAAAAGACAAAAAACATGATGAAAAAAGTACAGTTTAGTTTGAGTTAAGTGTGAGAACCAAACGAGCCCTAAAATTCTAATAGAAATGATGCAGTGTGATTAAATTTAGAATTAAGACTTTAAATTTTAGAAGACAAATGGTAATGATATTAAAATTTAGGAAAATAGATTAAAATAATATTATATATATATATATAATTTGCCTTGAAAATATTGTTGTTAGCTCAAAAGAGAAATATCCTTGGAAATATCCTTTAAGGAGCTTGGAGAAATATAGATGAAATAGATGAAATACTGTTTTTTCCGAAGCCTCTCCCGATCAGGTCTTTTAATAATTGCCTTTTGTTAACTATTAATCACATATTTAAAAATATTTACCATAGGACTTATACTAATTGAGACCAATTAAATTAGCTTGAATTAACAACTATGAATTAGCTTCAATTAGCAAATATACGAATCAATTATATATTAACAAGTTTATCCATTTTATAAAAAATCTCTCTAGCCACCCTTCTTGTAAAAGATCTTTCCTTAACATCTAGTATGTTGATATTAGATTAAAAAAGTGACTCAAGTAATTTCTTTGTCTTAAACACATCTCAATTTTCAGGAATAAGTCACTTCAATAGTCTTCAATGGTTATACGGGTGGCCAAAACACAAACTAGATGGACGGATGTTTGTTGTCCCAACCATTCTTCTTAGTCCCGATCCTGATAAGGAAAAGGGAAAGTTTATAAAAAAAAGTGTTCGTGTTGTTGATTCCTAGGAGTAGTGCCTCTTCCTCTATGCCATCTATTGGTACTAATAGAGTGAGTTTGACTAACCCATAACATAGGTATAACCTTTCGCTTAATACTCTAGAATCGACAATTAAAGCATTTGAGGTTGCATTAATTGGGATACACGACATGAATAATCTTTTCGTTGTGCAAACCAAAGAGAATGATGGTGGGTTGCACCAAGTTTGAAACCAAGTGGATTTATTTTTTGTCCCATAATCCCCCACTAGTATTACTATACATATACATATGATTACCTCTTGTACTTTTTTTTATCCATGTTTTTTTTTTTTAAAACACTTGGAAAAACCCACATACGGCGAAGATCTTTTGTTGCCGTTGAAAAAAGTAAAAGTCCTACTCCTATTAATATCGGAACTGGAAGTGAGATGAAAGTTACAATACATGAATATTGATATATATTTCATAAAAATAAATTTAAAAAATCCTTTTTTATTTTATCTTAATTAATTGCTTCTGATTTACCGGTTCTTTTTTCTTTTGAAATGATAAGGGGCCAGTTAATAAAATAAAAACTTAAAATAAACAAAATAAAATCGAGAATTTTATAATTATTCTGAATCTTTTTCAATTATTTTAAATATTTCAAATAAAGAAGTTAAAATTTGTCAAATAATATGAACAAATTACTATTAAAAACGATGAAAAAAAAGTACTATATAGTAATATTGATATTAAATATTAATATTCAATTATTATGTTATTATATTAACTAAAATTTGATGAATATCCAAAAAATAAAAATGGAGATTTCCATTTTCATTATTATTTTGTATTACATTACACTAATTTATATATTGATAAAGTAAAGATAAATAATTATATCAAAACAGTACTTGATCTGAAAAAAAAAAAAAAAAAAAAAAAAAAAAAAAAAAAAAAAGCCTAACTTATCCCCAATAAAGTTATTTCTTTTGGGGTTATTTTGAAATTTTATTTTGGAACTAATTGATTGTCTTTTATTGTAATATAATTTTAATATTAGACTTTTATTTTTTTTAGAAAAAGGATCTAATCTTCAAACTCTGACATCCAAAATTTAACTTTAACATAAAATTAAAAGCAGGAATTGCTAAGATATCTTTTAGAAAATTATTTATCTTGACGTTTTGGATTCGACTTGTATGTATCATATCATTGAAACTAATAGAAATTGAATCATTTTGGCAAGAAAAAGTTTGATTCAGAGAGAGAGGAAGAGGCAAAAATTGGAACAAAAGTATCATTTGATTCATCAAACCTCAAAAAAAGCAATAAGCAAAGTTCGGTTGTTGAATGAGAAATGAAAAATTCATGAAAAACAACAATCCCTACCGCGTAATAGTTGCACTATACGCCTTCATCGACCTTGTTTTTCGATTGGAAGACCAATTAAGGGCGTTAGGTCGCTTGACTTTGACAGTCAAATTTGGACAAAAAACAGGCATAGCTATAATGCTAGATTATCATTGACCTATATATATATATATATATAGGTATGTATGTATGTATTAATTTATCAATGAAACTAGCTATGGACTTTTGGACCAAATATATATGTATTAATTTACTTGTTTAAAGAAATATTATATGCAATGAGCTTAGGTACCCTAACCCAGTAAAACCTATTTTTATTTTTATTATTTAAAGATTCTTATAGTTACCAAGTTCAGTTCTATTCTTCACATTTTCTGTTTTGTTGATTATTTTTCCACTACAACATATGTCATGTTATCTAAATTTAATAACATGATCATATAATAAATACAAATTAAAAATACTAAAGATATTAAATTTCTGTTGGACTTTCTGTTTTAACCTGTTTTTCCAAAAAAAAAAAAAAATACATTTTATTTCACAAAAAAAATGAATTTATTACTTAAATTGTGAATTTAAACATAGATCTAAACGGACCCTTAACGATTAATTTTCATTATTTACTTGGAAGATAACCAACATTATCAGAAAACGGGATAGCAGATATGAAGTAACAGTGACCTCGATATCTCACTCCATTAGTAGGATTTGATTCTTGTGTTCTATACGATTCATATTATCTTTTATGTCCCTCAACAATATTATGTCTGTTAATATAAATTTCATATCAATTAAAATATTATATTAAATCTATTAAAGGATCATGACCTGAAACTTAACAGAAATTGTGGAGATGTGAGCCAATTCACTTTTAGGCAATTATCCATTTGCTAACTCATTTATTTCGCCATCAAATATTGGCAATTTAATTATGAGACTCTCTTTTCTTCTAGATGGTTATTTTGGCCCTCTTCCATGCTGTGTAATTAAATACGTTCTTACTACCTTAATTTGTTTTCTTTCGCAACTTAAAGGTTTTTTTTATTTTTTATTTTTTATTTTTAAATAGTACCCTCTCTTGTTTGGACCTAACAAACTAATTTCCCTACTCCTCACGCTCTAATTAATTAAACACTTACCCATTTCCTTACGGACCTTACCTAACCATAATAAATTAATCTATATTCAAACATATATTAATAGAGGTCTCTCATTCACTATACTTATATTATATTATACCAATTAAATGATTTAAATGAAAAAATTTCAATGATAGCTGTCATTAACATCAATATATAAATAATACCATATAATTAATTGTTACAAATTTTTAAATAAAAAGTTATTGGTATAACATAATATGCGATATTACATACGAAATATTATATATATATATATTTAACATCAATATATAAATAATACCATATAATTAATTGTTACAAATTTTTAAATAAAAAGTTATTGGTATAACATAATATGCGATATTACATACGAAATATTATATATATATATATATATATCATTTATTAAAATGAAATTAAAATCATCTTTTCGAATCTTAAAACTCGTATTCAAACTCCTCTCACCTGCGGAGTTGGTCTAGGGGAATATTCAAACATTATATAAAATGGTATGGAATTTGCCAGTTTGGATAATATCACGTCAACACGGTCTCATTTATTTAATTTTTGTTGTCGTTCGTCGTTGTTGTTTCAGTTATCAATTAAGGCTTGTTGATAAAGGAAAAATGGTTTTGGATGACAATAATGATAAAATTGACACTCAAAGTATCAACTCCTTGACCATGATGTATAATTTTTTTTAAGACTAAATTTTTAGATTGGTCCCTAAATTTTTAAGTTTATACAACTTTGATTTTTGATCTTTTTTTCATAATTAAAATGTCAATAAACTATTAAAATGTTGTTACAATAGTTATTTCTATTAATTATTGGACGGAATCCATTTATAATTTAGTCAAAATGTGACGCAAACTAATAAATTCCATCAAAAAATTAATAGAAAGTTCTATTTTAGCAAAATTTAATAGTTTAGAGGTATTCCAGTTACGAAAAAAAATCAGGAGAAAAAGTTGCAATGCCCCTGAACTATTAAATATGTTACTACAATAATTTTTTTCGTTAATTTTTGAACAGATTCTGTTAGTTAACATCACTTTTTAATCAAAACTATTAACGGATTATGTTCAAAAATTAACATAAATGACTATTTTGACAACATTTTAATAATTTATGAACATTCTAGCTACTAAAAAAATCAAGGGACTAAAATTGTACAAATTAAAAAATTTAAGTCCCTAAAAAAAATATATATATAAATTTAAGGATTAAATGAGCAATTTATAGTTAAATGCTGTTCTAATAGTTGACTAGTGCATAATTGAATTTGGTTGTTGTTTTTCTTTAATTTTTTTCCCGGGCCTTCTAATATATTATGGAAGAGAGATTCAAATATCAGCTAATTAATCCTTACGAAAGAGAGATAACCTGTTTGTTGACTTTATCAAAGTCGTAACCCCAGATACTAAAATGCCTTGAGATGGACAAAACATGTAAGTGTCGATTAATCACATTTGGCATGCATGTCAATTTTTTAATTGTTCGGTAAAAGTTAACATATATATATATATATATATATATGTATATGTATATACACACACATTTATATATGATACCCTAACGAATTTCCAAAATTAGTAGAAGACTTAATGATTTGAACTATAAACACACACATTTTTTTTTTTAGAGATGAATGATTTGAACTATATAATTTATAATGTAGTTATCTTTGACATTATTGTTGGACTATATTTACAACTATAAATACAAATATATTTCTAATACTAATTTTTTAAAATAGTAATAACTATAATAATATGTTTTTTTTTCTTTTTTTTTTAATCTCTTTACATGAGAATACTTTTTTGTTTTTCTTGCAAAAAAGATGATTAAAAAAAAAAACAAGTGTAAACACTTATAAGGAAACATGCGCATTGACATTTTTGTGTATGTATGTAGGTATAACTTTTCACATGTGAGTGAACAAAGTAACATTTTTCTCAATTTGACTGAATTAAAGCTATCGTCTCTGTCTTATTTGGCGTACGATTTATTACTTAATATGCAGTAACCACTATTGCATAATGCGCTCACGAATTGATATTTCCTCTTGTTCATTGTATTTTTTTTTTTTTTTTTGGAATCTTTTCTGGAGAATTTCTATTCATGAATGAATATATACTCCAAGGATTTATTAATGTGTTATGATATTTGATCTGCAGTCATAAAATCATGTATATAGTTTTTTTTTTTTTGGTTTGTTCGTTTGATACTTTGTACTTGTATACTTGCAAATGTGTATAAATCGTAAATATTAAAGTCATTTATTGAACTGTGTTTATTGCAGTTTAATTGTTTAATTTTGTATGCTAATAACGAAATCTAAAAAAAAAAAAAGAGAGAGAGAGCCAAAATTATATTTTTGTGAAAATATCTATTATTTATGAATATTAAATAAATTTGAAATTCGCAATTTTCTTATTTAATATAATTTAAAAAGATTTTAAACTATTATATCAATAAATTTTGAAATTCATATTTTTTGTCTTATTTAATGTAATTTAAAATGATTTTAAACTATTATATCTTTCTAATTACGTAAAATGTGTTTAGTAAAAATTTTAAAATGTCACTGATAGTGGAATACCGCGACATTTCAACATGTAACTATTTTATTGTTTTTGTGACATTTTAAAATGTAACTACAGTATATCTTATAGTGGCATTTTAAAATATTATAATTCATATATATATATATATATTCAAAAATTAGTTAGAAGGTGACTAATCTACAAAATCGCAAACTTCAAATCTCAATAAGAAGAAAAGGGGATTGCAATTATAGTGTAGCAATAATTCGAAACCTGTTTTCACCAATTTTTAAATACATTCCTAATTTTATCCCAAATCAATCTAATCAATGTGGGATTTTTGTTCACACTCCTAATGATTCCCTTTCAAACGAAATCCAGGATAACCCATACAAATTCACATGTTGTCATGGATTTTCCAACTTATTAAGAGTCCATCTTTAATCACATGAATTTAATCTATCGTGATTTGATCTCAAGGACCCACCAACCTTCATCTAAATTTTCTCCGGACTAGTTCATCTTACTCATACACATGGCTATATTTAGAATCTGATTATAATATCTCTTTTTAGACTTTGGAGTTCTATCAAGAGGTTAACCTGTCCAAATTCGTTTAAAACATAAAATCTCAATTCCATCCCTATAGTTAATATGAAATTTTTATTCACACAATCCTAACAGATATTTTTCAAACTAAATCATTGCCTTTATGGCAGCGCATGTACACATTATGGTTTTATCAAGGTACATCTCGAGACTCAAACCTAGGAATTGTAGCTTCTACTTTGTTATGCAAATGGATCTCAAATTTCACAGAAACGACATGATAATTTTAGACTTGGGATAAGGATTTTATGCATATTTCACTTTTCCGTGATTATTTGAACATTTTAATTATGAGGCTAGGACTCCAAAAGATATTTATTTATTCATAAGTAGAAAAGTAAGAAAATGTACAAAGAACGTGACTATAAAAGATAAGATATAATGTGAGCACAAGTTACGTCCTTTTTGTAGTTTTTGACCTTAATGGTGGTGATGTTACGTTTTTATACTTTGTCAACTATATATGTTAATCAATTAATGAGCACACACTATGGATATTACGTAGACCAACAAATAATTAAAAGAAAAAAATGGGCTGGCACTTAACTGTTGTCAATATTTAGTCGTAATAATATGTTTAGAATATGAATTATGGAAAATATATTTGAAAAAGTAAAAACATCTAGTAAAAATGCTTTATGGATTTCTTTTCTTCCTGGCCTTATTTTCTTATTTTCTTCCCCAGCCTTACATAAGCTCTTATCTCTATCCCATTGAGACTAGTTCAGCAGATGAAAAGAAAGATTTTAAAGTTTTAGATCTCAGATTTAAGATCTGAAATATTTTCCTTTAATTTTTTTAAATGATTTTCTCTTAAATCAATAAAGTAAATACTCTTAAAACTCCATGTCATTATATTATATTTTATATATATATATATATATATATATATAAACCAAAGTAAGGAGGAGGTAAAATTCTATGTGTCTTACACGTTATTCTCGAATTAGTCGCATACTAATATAACAGTAAACGGGCTTGCAATATATGTATAATAGTTAACTTCTTACGTAATATTGAATGGATCAAATTAATTCATACAAATTCTACAATTTAATCCATATTAACTTAGAGAAGGTCCAAGGTTGCTTAAAATAACAACAATAAAAACAAATGTTATAATTTTTTTAAAAAAAAATTACATAACAATAAGAGTGAAAAAAAAAAAAAAATAAAGAACAACAACAATAAAAACAACAATAAAGAAAATTTTAGTTTAAAATAACAACAATAAAAACAAATGTTATAATTTTTTTTAAAAAAAATTACATAACAATAAGAGTGAAAAATAAATAAAGAAAAGAAAGTTCGAAGAGAGATAAATATAAAATTATTAATTAGTTAAGTGGTAAACAATATTGAAAATTCTTTAGTTTATCATACCCCTAGGTAAGTTGGCTTTGAAAACTTATACTTTTATTCAGTTTTTATATAATTATTTTTGTTATTACAGATATAATTTAGGGATAGTAATATATATTTTCTTAAAGACGAAAATTTTATATTTGACTCCGTAATAAAACATAAATATTTAATTATCTAACGATAATTTCATATTTGATTCCAATCTTAAATAACTCATGACCCTAAAATTAAAAATAATTATAAAATGTATTTGTTTAATTAAATAATATGCTTTATCAATAGGATAAAACTTCAGAGAATATTCAGAGGATATTTACAAATTAAAAATAAAATAAAATAAAATAAAAGAGAGAGATAGAAGGCTTGGTCGTGGGTAGGGACATATAAAGAGTGGAGGGTCAAAGAAACAAAAAAAGTGGGACCCCCAGAAGTAGTCTGAGACAGAGGGCGAGCCGTCAATGTCATTGACTCTGCTTCTTTCTCCACTTTCCACATGTTATGCGCCGGGCCAATCGGGTCGGCCCTTGTTCTTTCTTTGGAACTGGTCAAACTCTCTTCTTTGACTCTCTCTCTCTTTCTCTCTCTCTCTCTTAGTCTCTCTCTCCTCTCATGGTATTTGGTAAAACTGGAGAAAAATTTTTCATGTCTAATAATCATTGCAAATAGATGATAATTCTTTGGATCATTTGAGATTCATTCGAAAATTAAAAATAAAAATTGATCTAGGAAATTTGATGGAGGAGAATTAATTAGCCAAATCTGCTAATAATGTACTTTTTTCGGTATATTTGAAGTAAAAACTAAGACCTTGTTTGGCCATGAGTTTAGTTTAAACTAAACTGTACTTTTTTCATCATGTTTTTTATCTTTTTTCCCAAAAAGTTGTTTGTCTTTCTGAAAATTCAAAAAAATTTACTATTTAAACTTACAAATCTTAACTCAAACTTACACACCAAACACCCCCTAAGAATAAAATTCTTAAAATGATCTATGATTATCAATATAATTTAATAATAATTTTATATATGATTTTATCATAAGATATAAAATTTGAATTAAATTCCTTCAAGTATAAAAAAGAAAGATTCCTTATAAGATTCATTGGATTTGGTAATAAAGTTACTTGAATTTGATGTTCACACTTATATATATGTGTGTGTCAAGGATTTGAATCCTCATTTTTTTTGGGGGAACTGTGCATTATTTATTGAGTAAAGGCCAAAATCTTCATCTTGTAATCATATTCAATATATATTTATTATTAAATTATAGATCTGTTTAGCAAAATTTTATGAAAATATTTTGACTTACTGGATACGAATTTTATGTCAAAATCAGAAAATATGACTTCTGAAAGAAAAAAAAAAAACTCTAGTAAATAGATTTTAAAACTTGTATCATAATTTAAGGTAGAAATTATAAATTTCATTTAGCATTTGCTTATTTATTTGTAAACTTTAACATCATTTTGACTTTATAAACTCTTTAAAAATTGTGATTTCTAAATACTTACTAAAAAGTCAAAGTTTTTATTTATTATTTTTTTCGATAGATTAAATTAAACTAAAAAATGATTAAAAATAATTAAAATAAAAAACAAAACAAACTTTGTGAATCCCGCCCTATATCTACAACCACATATTAACTCTTACCTTTTCAAACTACATATGTGGTAATGCTCTTTATTACATCGAAATATAGTAATTATTGAATTTCTGTTTATTATCATTTCTATTTTCCTTTCTTCTTTCTTTCTTTCTTTCTTTTTTTTTTCCCCCTTCTTTAAGAATGTCTTTCTTCGTCCTTGTGATCAACAAAGATGATAAATGTGGACTCTCTATATACTAAAAAAGTGTCAATCCACTTTACTTTTTACTTCGTCCGTTGATGCAAGTGTAGTTCCTTAAAAAGAATTAAACATCCATTAAAAAATTCAGTATTTTTTTACTCTAATATTCTCATCATTTAATTAAAAAATTAATTTAATATACGAATATTACACTATGTTAATATTTGCATTCAAAACAAACAAAACATCTCTAAAAAAAAAATTTAAACAATAAAGAATAAATAAAACAAACTGTTGAATTTATGAGGAAAAATTTTTTTTAAAAAAAACTTGTGGTGATAAGATCCAAAGACTTTTTTTTATTTTTATTGGGAGCATATATATCTCATTTATGCTTCAAACTAGGAATAACAAACCGAGTACTAGTGAGTCTTCATCTAGCGGTTAACAGTTTAGATCCTCAATCTGACTTCTCTTTTTATGGCCAGAATTAAATCTCATACAAATTCATATATATAGATATATATATATGTATGTATATTTATAACAACTAATGAGAGATTAACTGTGGACAACAGGCTAGACGGAAGACTTTCCTCTCTCTCTAAAAAGACTCTTTCTCTCTCCTGTCGAAATTATGCCATGTGGCGACTTGACGCACCACCTTACCTCACCCTTGCAATCTCCACCATATTTATTCTCCAACACCACACATTTCACACAATTTTGGTCTTAGTCCAAACCCTATTTGATGCCGAGTCCATTGCGTAAACAAAACAAAGACTTCAAAACTTCACTCTCTCTCTCCTCTCTCTCTCTCTCCTCTCGTTCATATGATTCTCTGACCTTTTTCTTCTTCATTATATCAAAGAGCCCTGGTCTTTAGCTCCCTTTCAGTTTGATATTTATATATATATATATTATCATAGCTTCTTCATTTCTCGTCATTATCATGGACCCCACTGGGGAATTGGATCAGCACGGTTCGCCGGTGATCAGAGCAGTCGATGGCCGGAAAAGGGTCGTCGGAGAATTGGACTTTTTTGCCAATAAAGGTGTCGATCTGGTCAAAGCAACATCACAAGGCCATGTTGATCATGATAAGGCTGAAGATCATCATCAAGATCAAACTGCAAGAGATCGTGGAGCGCTTCAAGAGATGCAACTCGACGTGAATGTATGCAATATCTTGACTTGTTTTTGTTCTTATTTTCTTTTTTTTTTTTTTTTTTTTAGTTTTTGATTAATTTTTGTAAATATATAAGACTTTGAAATTTTCCATTTTGTTATTACGTTTGTAGACTGGCTTGTGTCTTCTTACAACCAACACTAGTAGCGAAAAATCAAGTGTGGACGAAGGCTCTTCTGGCAATAATATTGAGGATAACAAGAAACCAAATTTGAATGAGGTAAACAATTAACTTTTAATAATATTGGTAGTATTATTTTTTTCTCTTTTTTTTTTTTACCAGAATTATAATTGAAAGTGATTTTATTAGTCATGTATAACCACCATAAGGACTAATTTTATGTTGGTGAATATAGTTGATGATTTTGCAGGCAGAATTGGACCGAATGAACAATGAAAATCAACGTTTAAGAAGTTTACTTAATCAGGTTAACAACAATTACCAGGTCCTTAATATGCATGTAGCATCACTGATGCAAAGGCGACCGAACCAAAATTCCGAATCCGGGGAAGAACGCAATAAGGTAATAAATTTTTTAATTTTGTTGCTACATACTTTATTTAATTTTCGTAGCATAATACAATAGCTGCGGTTTTTTATTTTAGATGTTAAGTGGACTCGTAGAAGAGAATCAGAGAAGGTACGCAACAGGAGCTAAACCATTCATGGACATAGGTCAGCCAGCTCCGATCGCTGGTGAGAAAGATTATGAAGCTTCGCATTCTTCTGGATCGCCTCGAAACGAAATAGTGGAGTCAATGGACTGTAAGAGTATTATTAAACCTCCTAATATTAGGGAAATTGGAAGGAAGGAACTATCAGAACATGATGATCAAGAAGAAGGTCCAGAGCATCAACAGGATCAACTTGTTACAGGATCTAGGTGGGTTCCTAATAAAGTTGCTAGATTTGGTAATACTACTACTAATACTACTACTTCTAGAGATGAAGAGCAAGCATCAGAAACCATGTCCATGATTAGAAAAGCCCGCGTTTCGGTTCGCGCAAGATCTGATGCTTCCATGGTAAGTTGTAGCATCATCTATATCATTTAATATCTTGATTCTTAATATGTATTTAAGAAAACTTGAGATATTTTTCTTAAATGAAGCGCTTAAAAATAAAGGATTTGGACTTCTATATATTTTGAATTCAGAACCATTGCTTTCTCTCTGATGTGCAACTAGTCTTCCTTTTAATTTTGCTAAAATCTTTCTTATATATATGTTCCTTTTGTTAGAGTGTAATTTAAGCAAATATCAACATAGATTAACTAAGAAAAGTTACGAAAAAAACGTGTAAACTATTGCATTTTCAATCTTTATCATGCGTGCCTATATATATAACCTAAATATCATATAGAGCCAGTGAATTGTAAACGGGAAATAAAGTAAGAGAATATATTTTGTTGTCAAATTAACATTTCAATAACTGCTTATACTCCGTATCAAAATATGTGTTTATTTTGTTGAATTCGAGATTATTAAGAGAATAAACTTCCACATCTATTTGTTAAATGGAGTAGCTTAATACCCTAACATGTCTAATGTTATTATCGTGTTTTTATGACGTGGGATTCGGATTTTTTTTTATCCTAACAAATTTGTGTGTATATAGATGCGTACATAATATTACATATGCTGATCCATCTGCAAAAATCTTGATAGATTTCTGATGGGTGCCAATGGAGAAAGTATGGGCAGAAAATGGCAAAAGGAAATCCATGTCCTCGAGCTTACTATCGTTGCACCATGGCTACTGGTTGTCCAGTCCGCAAACAAGTAAGCCACCCCTTCTTTCTTTTCTTTTCTTTTTCTTTTTTTTTTTTTTTAACTTTTATGGTAAATATTTATATGAATATCTATGGCAACAGGCACTTTCTTATCTTTCTCATATATCTTCTTTTCAATAGTGATTTTATTGAGATTTTTTGTTTTTTTTTTTTAATTTGAGAGCGACAGATTTAAATTCTACGCTTTATGTTCATGTTCACATCATAAGTGAAATTAACAACCACAAAAGACTCACATATTATCTAGTAATTAACACATGTCAGTAGTTTTTTTTTAATTAATTGAAATATTAGTTTGCCTACTAAACAAGGAAAAAAATTTCTCTTTAGGTGCAAAGATGTGCAGAAGACCAAACAATCCTGACCACAACATACGAAGGCCACCACAATCATCCTCTCCCGCCGACCGCCATGGCAATGGCGTCGACTACATCAGCCGCTGCATCCATGCTACTCTCGGGATCAATGCCAAGCGCCGATCACCACAATATTCTCAACCCTAACTTCCTAGCAAGAACCGCTCTCCCTTGTTCCCCGAGCTTCGCGACGCTTTCAGCCTCAGCTCCATTTCCGACCGTCACGCTAGACCTCACTCACTCTCCCGCCTCCTCCTCCTCCTCCTCGGCGGAGCAAATCCTAGGCCAATTGCGACAACTTCCTCAAGGTAATGTGAACAATCCTTCCCAAATTATGCCTCAAAATGCCATGTCCCTGTCGTCACAAGTTTTTGGGCACGGTCTTGTGGACCAATGCACCAAGTTCATGGGTCTTCACGGATTGAACAATGGTGCTAACCCTCAAGACTTAGAGGCCGGGCAGTTATCCGACACCGTGAGTGCGGCAAACCGCTGCTATCACGGCGGATCCTAACTTCACGGCGGCTCTGGTGGCAGCGATCACAAATATCATCGGCGGAAATGTTAAGCCGAACAATGGTAGTAGCGTTGCTACTAGAAACAACAGTGAGAAGAATGCCTGAATTTAGTTAATAATTAATTAGCTAGCCTCAGTTTTGATGTTGTTGGATATTTAATAAGTAAGTTTAGCCACTAGAGGGTTAATCTTTCATTTGGTTTGGACTTTAGAATTAGATAGATTGAAATTAGAACAATTTGGTTTTTATGTTGTTTGTTCACTTCTGTTTAGCTTGATTTTTTTTTTAAACGTTAAATAATGGAGTTTTTCTTTGCATTGGAGAAGCTGAGCTTTCGGTATCAAAATTAAAGAATGAAACGGGTTGCAAAATTGTAAATATTCATAATGAAATATGTATATATAATAGCTTAATGTGAATCATAGTTTTGTTTAAGAGCTTAATTGTCACTCTACTCTCTAAGAAAAAGAAAGAGAAGGAACAATTGGAAATAATTTTCTTTTGGTAATTTGTGTGTGTAAATATATATTTAGAGAGAAGTTGAATATGAAAAAAAAAAAAAAAAAAAAAAATCCACTCTCTGCTAAGGAGAGAGAATAATATGAATCGCAAATTAGTTTTTTTTTTTTTTTTGGTTGTATATGTATTTATAGGACGTTGAATATAAAAATTAAAAAAAAATTATTACTAGTGAATATTTTTGAATTCCTTTCAAAAAAAAATTTCTTTGAACCATCAGAGATATGAAATTTGAGACTACTTCCATCTTATAAAAAGGTTAACTTATTAAGTGAAGTAGTCTAATATCTTTATATATATATTATTGTTGTTTTTTTTTTTTTTTTTACGATGCAGGATTTGAGTTTCTTTCTACCTTAGCATGCCTTTGTTAAATGATGATCTCTTTGAAATCATCAATCTTGTATTAAATGGATTGGACCACTCATTTGAACTTGTTAAGCTCTGATACTATGTAAAGATTAGGCGAGTCCCACATTGTAAAAATATAACAACAATCATAAACATATTACTCTTAAAAAGCTATGACATAATTTCCCAAATTTCATAGAAGATACGCATTAAATATGTTTGATTCTTATGTGACACTCAAAATATGTAAATTGTATATGAAATTAAAGAAAAACAAATTTAAAAAGGGCCTTTATATGAATGCAAAATATCTATTTCATTCCAAAAGGACTTGCATTATATATTTCACTGAATTGTCATAATTCTAACACGTGACAAAATTGATTGTAAAAAAAGTATATATGCAAACACTGCAAACACAAGTTAAAAAAAATCATGGTAGGATTAAAAATTAGACATATCGATAAGTAGGACATCCAAACAAAAAAAAAAAAGAAAAAGAAAAAGAAAAAAAACCACTCTCTCAATGAAGTATTATTGTGACAACAGTTTTCATTAATTGTTTTTAGGAAATTAACCAAGATATTAAACCTCAAAAAAAATAAAAAAGATGGTTCAATTTTCTGAGAGTCTCACTTTGTCACATGATCAACAATGTTACTGTTAAGATTTAATAAACATCCTGATTCTATATTACTGAAAGTAAAAACATCACAGGAAAAAATAAACAAACAAGAATATGAAAAGGTTTATAGTGGTTCAATTTCAATATTGTAAGAGCTATATTCGCTTGCAGCTATTACCATAACTCAGTATAATTAAAAATAAAAGGTTTATAAGAGAAAATCACACACCTCTCAGTCGCAACATACATATACATTATCTATGTTCTAATCTCTCTAATAAAGCCTTAATCGGTGCATCTTCTTTTGTATAGGAAAAATTAGGTTAGTTAAAAGTGGAAATTCTCAAAGTTCTCTTACAAAAATTTTAATCAATCCATTTACTATATTCATTTGTGAATAATTATTAAACTCCACAACTAACAATAATTAAAATGTAGGTATGGACTAATTTGAAAAAAAGAAGTGGTCCTCCCCCCCCCCCCCCCCCCCCCCCCCCCCCCCCCCCAAAACCGCATATCATTTGACTTCAGTCCATGTTTGCTTCCCTTTTTTTTTTCTGGGTTCCTTTCATTTTTTTTTCTTTTTCCTTGTAGGCTTTGTCCTTAATCTTGATCTCTCTATTACAAGTTGTTTTTGTGACTAAGAAACATTGGACTAATGTGAAAAAGGAAACTTTGGCGGCAAGAGAACTTGACTTTCAAATAACCAAAGAGTAGTCCAGTTTGGAGGATGCTAGGAGTAATGCATCTTTCCATAGACAGGGGATAAGGAAATCTTGTTGTCTACAATTGCCGTGTCAATATTGATGTTATCCTTTAATAAAATGAATACGACTTTTCTGGCTATATTACACTCCCCCCCCCCCCCCCCCCCCCCCCCCCCCCCCCCCCCCCCCCCCCCCCCCTTTTTTTTTTTTTGGTTGATACTCGTTTACTATTAGTTCGACCATATTTTGGCTACCAAATCGTTGCCCTATAAATCTTTGGACCACAATAACATTTATAGCTAGTATCATAAAGTCAAAAACTCCCTACCAGCCAATGAATAAAGATCTTTAATATATATATATATATATATATATATATATATTGTCACAGGCTACACCACTTCCATATTGGATTCTTGGGAGGTAAAATTTCTAAATAAAGTCACATACACTAGGAAACATTTTGATGTTACACTTTTTGTCATGACAACGTTTTCATGTGGCTAAATGTCATTTTATCACAAGATTATAATTAATATTCATTTAGTCATAATTTCTAGTGTGACTAATAAACCTTTTAACAATAAGATTTTAAATCACGATAATAAGTTTTAGTCCTATCAAAAAGTTTCCATGACAAAATCTTATCACAAAAATTTTTAATTACAACACAAATTTATATTTAAATGCATATCAGCAACAATCTTGTGATTAAAAGTAATATTTAGTTATGCGAAACTGTTGTGACTGTAAGTATCGTAAGAAGATGGATGATTATTATTATTTATTTATTTTGGCTAGTGAGAAAAAAGGCATTAGGGGTTTTTCATTAGAGTAATGCTAGGGACATCAACTCCAATCCTAACTTTTTGATACTAACTCATGTGTCATATTTTCATTGGTAAATATAATCAATTGATATAACAATATTTTTAACACTTACCATTAAAAATATGACAACTCGCATGTCACATAGGTTGGTACTCAAAAATTATAATTAAAGTTGCACTAGTACAAAATATGGATACCACGACGGTTTTTAACCGTCGTGGTAATATTTTCACAACGGTTTTCTAACCGTCGTGGAATCCAGGATCGTGGAATCTTTTCAGATTTCACGACGGTTTTTTACCCGTCGTGGAATAGGCAAAAAATATGGTCTAAATGTGGACATTTAGGAACATACCACGACGGTTTCACGTAAAAAATCATCGTGATAGGCGGACCTACCACGACGGTTTTTCAAGAAAACCGTCGTGGTAGGTCTACCTATCACGATGGTTTTTTTTTAAAAAAAAACCGTCGTGGTAGGTTCCGCCGTAAAAAAAAAAAATTTTTTTGAATTGATTTCATTTCCCACGGGTGGCAAATCCGGAAAATTTAACTCACAAAATCAACATTTTTTTCTGGAAAATTCCCAAATCCATGTCTTACCCAATCAATTTTAAAGCAATCTAAATCACACCGACAATTAACAATCACCGAAAGGACGGATTTTGGACAATTTTCTACTGAAAATTCCCAAATCAACAATCAACCAAATCAACATTTTGGAAGGAACATTGTGGATTTTTGACATTTTGGACGGAAATTTCACAAATCCGTGGCTTACCCAAGCAAGATACATTTTAACTTACCGGATTGTCGAGCGTGGGTACGGGTGTAGTGGTAGAGAATGTAGGGGATGGAGGAATGGCTGCAAGGGGAGAGGGAAAAGGACTCGGAGTTAGAGAGAGAGGGAGGAATGGCGGCTAGAGATAGAGGGAAAAAGGCTCGGGGTTAGAGAGAGAGAGAGGAATGGCGACGAGAATGTAGAGAGGGAGTGTAGAGCGATAAATGGAGGGAGGATATGGGCGGCTTTGGGTTTGGAGTTAGAGTTTGTATTAGAGAGTGAAAGAGGCTCGGAGTGTAATGGGGTGGGAAATAGGGTATTTTTTTGGGTTTTAATATACGTTCCAAAAAGTTAAACAACTTCAAAAATTTTCAAAATTCCCGCATTCATACCTACCACGACGGTTTTTGGAAAAAACCGTCGTGGTAGGTTGAAATTTTCAAAAAAAAAATTTGACCTACCACTACGGTTTTTTCAAAAAACCGTCGTGGTAGGTCACTACCACGATGGTTTTTCCGAAAAACCGTCGTGGTAGGTAAAAAAATTTTTTTTGACCTACCACCACGGTTTTTTGGAAAAACCGTCGTGGTAGGTCAATTTTTTTTTTTTTTTTTTTGAAAAAAAAAATTTTTGAAAATTTTTTTTTTGAGAAACCGTCGTGGAAGCGGCTAGGCTTCCACGACGGTTTACATAAACCGTCGTGGAAGAGGCCGATTCCACGACGGTTTCTTAAAACCGTCGTGGAATTGGCCTCTTCCACGACGGTGTTAAAAGACCGTCGTGGAAGCAAGCCTTTCCACGACGGTTTTCGTAAAAAATTTTCCGCTCTGTGTTTTTGCAAATTTTACACGACGGTTTTTTAAAAAACGGTCGTCGAAGTACCGTCGTGGAATCCCATATTTGTAGTAGTGTTGGTGTTCCTAGCGTTTTTCATTCCATTCTCAATATCCTTATATAAAAATATATAATAAATAACTATTTTTTAGAAAATAAATATCTACTTTGGCAATCCAGGTCCACGGTCACCTATTAAGTGACTCTTAGCAATTAAGTAACAATAGATAGATAGGAGACCCGCGTGCAGCTTGATGATCAGGTGACTTCAACGATATGGCAACAACAAAGGATAAGAGAATGACGTAAAATAAAAAAGAAACCATGCAGTTAGAGTCCATAAGATGTTGTGGTAGGGTTAGAGACAACGACGGGCAGAAAATTATTTTAGTGGGGGCATTATAAAAAATAATAAAGATTTGTTTTATCTTCAATAATGACACAACTATATATTTTAATTATTTAGTGTGAACACAATGAATTTTCTTGTGAAGTGTATGTATAAATAAATTCTACTGAAATTTTAGGAGTGAAAACTAGCATATGAAAATTTGAGGGGGGTGCAGTAGTAACTTTTCTTGTAAAATTGAGATGGAACTAAAATTCTATAACTTCTAGGATTAAATTAAAATCAATTTCTCAAAACGTTAGTGGACTTGTACGTGGTTACGAACCTAAGGTGGAACCCACTCTTGTAAAATTGGTAAGGGAGATTTAAGAGCTTATAAAACCAATAATTATCCTTCTACAATACAACCACCTCGACTTGAATCTACAACATATAAGACTGATTTTAAAATCAATTATTATAAACTAATTAGGTAAAATTGGTTTTTCTCGGTTGTTTTCAGTCATTCTGAAATCATTTTGCTAATAAAAATTTTAAAAGATTATTTAATAATTAAAAGAAAGTCATTGAGTTATTTTACTTAAGTGACCATGAACAAGCATGCTATGTATCATGTTTCGATTAAAAAAACATAGCAATTAGAGCAATTTTTGAACTCTGCATATTCTGATCCCCAGTCGATTATCTTATTGTGCCCGCCTCTCATCCCTGAATGAACTCTGAAACTAAATAAAGGAACAAACTCGTTATGCCTATCACTCCTACTGAACTAGCCAGGCCTTATGGCCAATCGTTCACTGATGTTTACTACCTATTGCTACTGCCTTGTACCCACACATACTTTCATTCAAACTATATATTTCATTCAAATCGTCAGTTTCTCGGCTGATTATCAATCAGTAGGCTTTAAAGCAGTATATAGTACCCCTATCAATCAGAGTAAGAGCTAACCATTACGCTAACGTAGGTTTCAAGGCTAAAGATAGGACGGAATGAGTGGAGTCAAGTTCTGACAGTCATCCACCCTGGTTAAGCCAGCCATCTAAGATGCTATCCAAGATGAGTCCTTAAGAGAATGAATTAGGTATAAAATGGAAGGAGAACCCCTTTTAATAGGACTTGAAGATAGCTTGACATTCATCTCTTTTCATATGAAAGTAGGTTTTTCATCATTTTTCCAACTTCGTGGCTGCATCTAAGGAGTCAATTTTTCATTCACCAATGCATCATTTTTTCTATTCTGAAATACAATTTCGATCTCCTTATAAAGGAGAACACGAAGCCACTTATATCCGTTACTAACACGTGATGGTCCTACTCAAAATTAACCCTCAAAATGATAGTTCAAGGATTGGGGTATGAGCCAAAGAGGTAATCAAGGTTCATTTTGGGTCGTTAAGAACACCCATGGACACATATGAAGAGCAAAAGGATTAGGAAGAATGAAGATGTACGACAAGAAGAGATGAGTTTTATGCATGGAAAGTAAATGGAGAGAGAATGGTCCTCAAAGATTTGATAACCCCGTTCACAAGATGATGGTCAAGGTTACTAATTAGTCTTTTTCTTTTTAATTTTCAAAAATTAAAAGAAAAAAAAAAAGATTAACCATTTTTGCCAATGCATTATTTTCAAGCTTAAGAGGATTGTGAATGCAAAGTCATTGTACTTCTCCTGGAGCTCAACACCAATAGCATAACCAAGAACAGCTCTTTTAAGCACGTCATCGAACTCTTCTGTGCAATTCTGCGGTATCAATTGCATCTTCATTTTCTCTGCTTGTCGTCGATGCGTGTCAAGATCAATTTTGAGTTCCTCAGTAAAGGAAATCCACTCGCTTTCCCTTTCTGTCAAATTTATCTTTCTTTCTCGAGTTCTTCATTGTTGTTTTTTTTTGGAAGATGATACTTTTTCGCAGTTGAATGGATCTGTGACAATAACTTAATTCAGTTATTCACTCTGGCTAAGTTTGTGTCTCAATTCATCTAATATGGTACTGGAATTCTCCTTTCCAATTTTTGGAGACTAGGGCCGGATTGAAGTTGCAGCAGCAGTGGAGACAATCTATTATTTCAGTGGGGACGTACACTAAAAGATAAAGGTCTTGTATATGGATAATCAATTTATGAGGGGAAAATGAGAAATATAAATTTTTTAAAGTAAAATTAAAAAAAGAAAAAGTTCATTAGGCCCACTTGACCATAGGTAGATCCGTCCCTGATTGCAGGTTTACATGAGCTTATTGAAATGCTACTTCGGAATTCGGACTTGATAGCCTTGGGTTGCTTGAGGATCTCTATTGTCATCAGTCGATTCAATGTTTTCCTTGTGAAGAAGTTCATTCTAAGATTTCTCCATATCGATCTCTTCAAATGCAATTTCTTCTAATCCTTCTACGTATCGCTTTCACTCATCAAATTTGTCTCGCAACCATCAGTCAACTCGGTAGAATCTCCGATGCAAGATTGATCCCTTACGTTTTCTTTTCTTTTGTCCCTTCCAGGAGATCAAAAATTAACAAAATAGTTAACATATTCAAGATAATTACGTATACAAAAAACACCATCCCAATTCATCTTTTTTCATCAGATACGAGATGTGATTTCGTTCCACGAAGATTTCCGCAACTTGTCTAGTTGCTGTTGTAGTTCTCTGACATCATCCTCGTTGATATTTTCCTCTTCATCGGATAAGGTTGTCAATGCATGCTTATTAGGAACCGATTCTGCCCCCAGACTTTGCCCTAACTTCCTCCAAAAAAATAAAAATAAAAATTCACGTTTAATTAGCAACCGTCCTTAATTTTTCATTACCTTTCACCTATAATCCCAAAAAAAGCTAGCTGCAACTATTACCTTCAGTCAAATCATTAACATCATCCTATGTTGTCTCATATATTAACAGATTTAATTCGATCTTCAAACCGTAATGTTCAGGGTAATTTTTAGAAATTAAATAAGAAAATATTAAAACGAAAAAGGAGAAAAGAACACAAATATATTTAATATATATATGCGTACCGTAGAAAACCAAAAACCAATTTGGAAATAAGAGAAAACTAGAGTTTCTTATTCCAATAAATGAATCAAAATAATACATCAAAAGAGATTTATATAGACTAACTAGAAAATATAAAAAAAAAACTAATCTACCCTTAACATCCTAATAATAATAGGAAACAAGTAATAAATAAATATAAAACTATATAATCTAACACGTACGTCCACTGGTTATGAACAAAGCGAAGAATTCACTAATGGGAACACTACATATATGTTGGGAAAACCACCAATTAAAAATTTCCCTCTTTGTGATAAAATGGGTTCTCCAAAAGCAAGTTTCAACAAAGCCAATAAATCAACCAAAACAATGAAAAATCAAAATAGTCAACTGCATAAGAGACACCGATTTTTATGAAAAAAAAGACCCTCCAATGCAAAGGGAAAAACCACGGGACCGTTGTCTGATATCAACTTTCACTATGTCAACAATAATGGGATTACAAAGTTCTCTTTAGATGCAACAACAGGTTCATCATCAATAAGATAGATTTCGACACATTGCATCAAGGATTCACCAATTTGAAATTTGGTCTCAAGTGGGAATTTGGGAGAAGCACCTTAGAGACACCAATTCGAAAATCGGAACTAATAGATGAGAAGAGCTCGTCACAAGGATTTACCACGTCAAATTTGAGCACCAAAAGACACCGTTTCACCACTCAATCGTCTTGCACAACTCAAAAACTCCATCTTTTCTCTCTCTCTCCTTTCTCCCCCACGCTCTCTGTTTTTTTCGCACACATGCACACGGCTGCCCCTTTTTTCCTTTTGTTGCTGATCATGCAATGCTTGTCCAACAAGCCATTAAACACCCACCCCCCCCCCCCCCCCTCTCTTTTTGAAACTTAACAACATATCGGGCCTTGCCCAATTCAGTAGTCCAGCCCAAATACATTGGGCGGACTCAACAATGTATGACTCCATATATATAGATATATATGATCTTATGTTCATATATCTAACTTTAGCTCTAATTTTAAAGTTCAAATAAATTCAACAGTTGAACAATTCTTCTTGCTGGTTCAAAATATCGATGTAAAGCCATATTTATGTTTGCATTCAGTTTCTTCCAGTTCATGTGTTTGTATGTTTAGAGCAGTTTAGCTTATGTTTATATTTGGTTCTCAAGTTAATTTTAATTTATATTTTTTTTTTCTGAAAAAGAAATTAGGTTAACTCACTTCAATCAAAAAATTCTATTTCAAATTTGTATTCTAAACGGCAGTTAAATGGTAAAACATAACTAGCTAGAGTAAATACTAGTAAAACAAATAAATATATTGTACTTTCTCAATCTCAGAAAATAAGATCTAGAAGAGGTAGAAGAACAAAGTGTCATCAACCATGAAACTTGGCGAGGCAATTGTCAAGAAGAAAACTTGGACGGATATTGCAGACGAAGATCATATTATAGAGAAGATCTAAACCATTAAGACGATTAGGGGTGGCAATTTGTGTCTCGTGTCGGGTTCATGTCGTGTTAGAGTCGTGTCGATTTTTTCTTATCCGACCCGAACACGACTCGCGACCCGAACACGAAACGAAACCGCGACACGAACCCGTCACGGGTTGACACGACACGACATGAAATTGAACCGTGACACGAAATTGACCCGCGACACGAAATTGACCCGTGACACGAAATTGACATGAACTTGACACGAAATTTGACCCGAAATTGACACGAAATTGACACGCGACACGAAATTGACCCGCAACCCGAAATTAACACGAAATTGACCCGAAATTGACATGAAATTTGACCCGAAATTGACACGAAAAAAACGGGTCCAACCCGAACACGATCGGTTTTTTTTTTTCGTGTCAATTTTTCCCAACCCGAACACGACCCGCCCCCTATTTTTCCCAACCTGAACCCGCGAAATTCGTGTCGTTTTCGAGTCGTGTTATCGTGTTGCGACCCGTATTGCCACCTCTAAAGACGATAATCTATGCTTTAAGATTGCTTCGAGATCTTAGCAAAGATTAGTAAAATTCGATACTTTGAAAAAAAAAAAAAAAAAGTTAAATTAACAACGAGCTTATAAAGAAAAAAAAATCACCAAATATTAATGATTTCTCCTAAATTGATTTTATTTTCTTTTCAGAAATTTTCGCTTATATATATATATATATATATAGAAAAAGGAAAAATAAAAAATAAAAAATCAACCATGACACTTGGGGGACCCCATATCCTGTAGGTCTTTCCCCAACCACTCTGGTTAGAATTCCAAATAATTTACTCACATTAGGAAGGTTTTTTTTTTTTTTTTTTTTCAAATAAATGCTTTATAAAATTCTAACTTACATGAAAAAGTCTTCGACAATTAATCCTTGTATTGCGTAGCTTTTTATGACACGATGGAAGTGTTGTAACCAGCCAAGCCATTTCAAACCAATGAGACAACAACACACACGTACACATATGTACTTTATGTTTTTTGTTTTGTTTTTGTTTTTGTTTTTGTTTTTGTTTTTTTTTTTTTTTTTGAGTGAGAGTACATTTTTGTCTTTTTCTTTTAAAGCGGTATAATTTTTTGCTTTTTTATTTTTTTATTTTTTGACATTTTTAAAGGGGAGAGTATGTGATAGCTGCCATTTGAAGGGCAGTATTGATTAAACATAATTTTTGTATCCAAAAACGACTACTTTTTTCGCGACGTTTGGGCACGATTTTTGTGTCCACAAACTTCTTTTTTATTTTTTGCCAAAAATCAGGAGCTTGACAGACAAGATTGTAGTGAAATGAAATAGACGGTTGAACACTTGACTTAAAATGTCTGTGGTTCCATTCAAACGAAGCACAACTCTAGAAGCTGAATAATTTTAAGGGTATTTTCGTCTTAGCATATAAAATATTTTATTAATTTATGTACCTCATCTTTTTAATTTTACATTGGTTGTAGCTATGTATTTCATGGAAGGGAGACTGTAGTTACCACTTGAAGGGTACTATAGAGAAAAAAAAATTGAATAAAGTGAGTAGTTATGTAATTTTTTCTGTTTGTTTTTAGCAGAAATCCTAATAAAATGGATTTAGTAAAATTAGTTCTCATACTTTTTTCGTCTGTTTTTAACTTAAATTCTGATATGGTATTAAATTCAATGTTCATGAAACAAAGTAGAAGTTTTTAAAATATAATAAATAAAGTAAAAATAATCTTAAATTTTAAAAAACATAAATAAAAAATAATGGCAATAATAAAGAGAACAAAGAAGTCAATCAACATCCCATAACAACTAAAGAAAGTGGCATAAAATGTCGATGAAATACCTAAAAAGACAATTGTGTGGATATCTATGTTGTCCCTACGTGACAATGAAAGTCGACCTTTAGTTAAAGGAGATTGACTTGGTACCAATCCTCGGTGTGTTTATAAATCTATATATCTCATTATTAGTGTCCAATGCAGCCCCATAGTTTTCGTTATTGAGATATCTTTTTCTTTTTTTTTTTTAATTGTTTCCAGGGATTTTTTGGGTAATCCGCTCCCATGCTGTGAATATTCAAATCTGAACTAAACCTTGTCGCTCTTCTTTCTTTCATCACGGGCGTGAAGAACACCAGCAGCGTGCGTTGCGTGATTCAACTGTGTTTTTTGCACTTGACTGGGTGGACAGTTAACTGGGAGAGAATTACGATTCGCCAAATCCTTTATAACAATTTTTTTTTTAATCTTTCGTTAGAAATTACTTGAAAGTTGAAAATTAGTATGGGACACTTATGAATCCACTTAATTCCTTCTCCTAAAAGCTCACATGACTGATCTACCTCGTAAAAAATTTGTGTGTTCTTATTTATGTATATCAAAAAATAATTTTTTTCGGTCATGTTTTTGTCCCGTCATTTAATAGACTCAAATTTTAAAACATCGAAGTCAAAAAACATTTTAGAAATTTTACACATTGTGATGTAATGATTGATTGGACACGGTTTAAATATTAAAATTAAATTAAAAATTCAAATCTTACATATAAGAATTCTAAGCACTCATCATCTAGTATAAGTTCTCTGATGGGATATTCTACCAAACTGCCTCCCTACTAATCTTTGAACCACAATAACATTTATAACTAGACATTAAGAAAGCAAAAGGAAAGAAAAGAATTAAAGTCTTGATAAAGAAAGCAAAAGAAAAGAAAAAGAAAATAATTAAAGTCTTGATTTTGAATGAAGCTACAAATTACTTCCATCTTGGAGTGTAATTTGTAAATAAGTCACATAGAATTAGGGTAGGAGTGTTTGGTTATGATACTTAAAAGTAGTTATTGATTTTCCCTGACTTCAGTCCCAATTTTTTTTTTTTACCAGCTGAAATAACATGTGAGGTGTCATACTTTTTTATTAATAGATGTTTAAAAGATTATCATATCAATTAACAATACAAAAATTACATCTAATAGTGAATTATCACATAAGTTGGTATAAAAATTTGGAATCTAAACTGGTGTCTCTAGCGTTACTCTTTATTTAAATAATAAAACATTTAACATAAAGAAGCTTATATTTATGTGTACTATGTATTATAAATATGAATATATAATTAAGGGACGTTTCGATCTAATCTGATCTAGATCGTTATTCACAACGTATAGAGATCGGATCGTATCGTTTAAATGATCTAGTATAATTTTGGACCGTTTTAGACGTTTCTTATGTAAAATCGGACTGTCCATCTTAAAACCACGTAGGTCTGGTTTGGTAGTTTGCGATTTTCTTGCATAACCATACCTACTATGTGTGTTTTAATAACTCACCAAGATTTAGAGGATTATTTCTTCTTAATAACAGGAATTCAATTACATTACTTTAGTAAAGAGTTTAAGCTTAACTTTCATATTAAAGTGATACGAATAAACTACTGGGCTTTAAAAGTGATATACAACCTCATCGTCGAATATCCTAGATATTTTTCATAAGCATGATCATCCACGAACACTGTTGCCATCTCTTGTCTTCCAAAGGATTGAGGGTGATTTCTAGGATTGTCTCTCAAAAACAACATATCTGGATTATTATCTTAATTATAATAGACATTTTTTTTGCTCTAATTATAAAAAAATATAAGATTAAAAATATTAGAATATAAAAAGATGACAAAAAAAAGGATTAGATACAAGAATATCATAAATTTGACACCTACTTATATTTATGCCCACTATAATATTAAAGTTGATAATTTTTCAATTTTATAACATAAAAATTATCAATTTTAATATTAGAGTAGATAAATTTATAAAGGTGTACTCAAAATATGGTTCTCTGCTTAGTTTTCTCAAAAAAAAAAAAAAATATAATTATAATAATAATAATAATAACATAGAGTGGCTATTTTGGTAATTTTCCTATTGGGCCGGTTCGTGATGGCTCAGCCCATGATTTCAGACATGGAATATGTTTAACCAATGGTCCCTACCGCAGACAACAAACTCTCTTCCCATTTTGACTAGTTGCTCAAAAAGGTAAAAACAACAATTATAATGGTATCTACCCACTTTGGATCAGTTCCGTGCGTTTGTACAAGTGTACGTCCCAGATCAAAACCTTGTTCGCTTTCGGTTTAAAAAAAAAAAAGAAAAAAAGAACCGCAGAGAGCGGTGTCTCCCATGCGAGTAGATATAGAATACAATTCTCTCCACTTCCTCCTTTTCTTAGCCCCCACGATTTCTTTATAAATAAATATTCGCCCTTTTTCACCTTCTTCTTGCTCTTGCATTTGCTCGTCAACTACTTCTCAGTGGAAAAAAAGGTCAGATTTTCTCTCTGATTGTCCTCATCTTCTTCAATTTCATGATTTTTCCTTTTTTTTTTTTTTTTGTAATTTTCCTCTGTTGATCGTAAGAAGCTCTCGTTTTTGTCCGGGATCGGACGGTATTCTGAAATTTGATGGAAGAATTAGATTTTGTTTTTTATTCTTTGTTTGGTTGCTGAGAAAATTTGGGAATGAAAAAAATATGGTGATCTTAGTGTAAACTCTGTATAGTCTAGGTTTGTAGAGTTTTATTTTTTATTTTTTATTTAGTGGTTATTTTCCGAGGGGAAAAAAGAGAGAGAGAGATATATTAAGAGCTTCAGTTTCACGGCGTTGACATGTTGTGATCTACGAAGAAATTGTTTATTTTGTTTTGTTCTGTGGATTTTGAGGAAAGTTTTTAGTTTTTAATTCCTGGAAACTTCGATTTTTAATTAGTTTTAATGTATATCTAATTTCAGATTTTGATTGTCCTTAATGTTATTGATGGTTTAATCACCTGATTAGTGAGATTATTTACTTGTCTATATCTGTTTTTACATGAGTAGAGCATAACACTAAATGCGTTGACTTTTGCTTGCACTCGTCCGATTACCCAACTCAAGTAGTATTTTTGTTTTGTTGTTGTTGTTGTTGTTGTTGGTGTGTGTGTGTGTATACACATACATACACATATAGGATTGTCATAGAACTTAACACCTTTATTAAACGGCACTTGCAACTTTTTTTTTTTAGTTATTATAACTACCGGTTAATTTTAATATATTATTTTTCAGTGATACTTGTCTTTGTACCAATTATTCTGAATAATACCAACAAGTCCGGCTATCGGACGTGAGATATATACATATATATACATATATACATATATATACATATATACATATATATACATATATATATATTTTTGAGTGTTCCTCTTCTGGTTCCGATTGAAGGTTGTTGTATCTGATTTTGGAGCATTTCCGCTTTGCAGTTAAGAAAATGGGAACTCAAATTAAGCCGGTGGCTGCAACTCTTTTCCTATGCCTTCTCCTGTTTCCTTTGGTGTTTTCTGCTTCCAATGATGGGTTGCTCAGGATTGGACTCAAGAAGAGGAAGTTTGACCAGAACAACCGGGTTGCTGCCCAGATTGAGTCCAAGGAAGGAGAGGCTTTCAAGGCATCTATTCGCAAATATCGCCTCCGCGGGAACCTAGGAGATGCAGAGGACACTGATATTGTGGCACTCAAGAACTACATGGATGCTCAGTATTTTGGTGAGATTGGTATCGGTTCCCCACCTCAGAAGTTTACCGTCATTTTTGACACCGGTAGTTCTAATTTGTGGGTGCCTTCTGCGAAGTGTTATTTCTCGGTGAGTTTTGTTTGCTTTGAGTTGTTTGGTATTTGATGTGGTGGTTTGGGCTTCAAGTGCCTATTTCATGCAGAGAAGTTTACAAATCTTGTCTCTTATTGCAGTTGGCTTGCTATTTCCATTCAAAGTACAAGTCGCGCAGTTCAAGTACCTACAGGAAGAATGGTTGGCTCCTCACACTCTAGTCCATTTTAAGATACATGGGGTTATATATATATATATTTTTTAAGGCTGCTACTTTATTCTTTCAGTTCTATATTTGATTTTAAAACACTCTCTTGAAGTTTTAATTTAGCATTTTATGGTTTATGCTGCTTTTTAAATGCATGACACTTGCGGAAGTGAAATTTTTGTAGATGACAGATGATTTACTTGTTTCCCGCCTTGCAGGTAAAACTGCAGAGATCCAATATGGAACTGGGGCTATCGCTGGTTTCTTCAGCGAGGACTATGTGAAAGTTGGCGATCTTGTAGTCAAAGATCAGGTAATCTCAGGCTCTCTATGGGTATATTCATGAATGTGAAAGAAGGCTTCTCTTTGTGTTTCCCTTGCTAAGAAAGATGGTTTGTTCTAGGAATTTATTGAGGCAACCAGAGAACCCAGCCTCACATTCTTGGTTGCCAAGTTCGATGGAATACTTGGCCTTGGGTTTCAAGAGATTTCGGTTGGAAAGGCTGTACCTGTGTGGTATATTATTTTTTCCTTTGCTGTTTGTTATGACCTCTTGTTCTGTTTTGACTCTGCTCATTGTTGTCTCCAAGAACTTGTATAGAAATATGAGAAATTTCATTTCCACTATTTTTTTACTGCCACTATTTTTGGAGTGAAGGTACAACATGGTCAATCAAGGTCTTCTTAAGGATCAAGTTTTCTCATTTTGGTTTAACCGCAACGCTGACGAAGAAGAAGGGGGTGAAATTGTTTTTGGCGGAGTGGATCCAAACCACTTCAAGGGTGAACACACTTATGTTCCTGTTACACAGAAAGGCTACTGGCAGGTTGGTCCTGCAAAATTGATTGCACTTTGTTTTATTGAAAGTATTAACTTTCCTTCTAGCAATAATTTTTTCTCTTTTTCGTTGGCAGTTTGACATGGGTGATGTTTTGGTTGATGGTAAATCAACTGGTGAGCACATGAGTATTTATTGTTTGTTTTAGTTTAGTGAGTTTCGTAAATCTGTGTCAGTCTTGTTCATGTTTACCCAGTTTAATTTAAGCAAATGTACTTCAGGTTTTTGTGCCGGTGGCTGCTCAGCAATTGCTGACTCTGGAACCTCTTTATTGGCTGGTCCAACGGTGTGTATATATATAAATATATATATTTTACCCTTGTATTTACACGTGTATAGTTCCACAAGCTTTTGGGCTTACCTTTGACATATTGTTTTCCTATGAGTGAAATACTTATTTTTTCTTCTTCCTCTATAATTGGATTCCGTTTTACATTCTTGTGTAGTAATAAACTCATTTTCCGTATGCTTTTCTATCCAAAAAAAAAAAATTTATGCTATTAATCCTGCAACTTTATAATCTAGGCTATTGGGTTGAATAAATTTATTTATTATTTTTTGTTAACTTGAGGATTCTTATAATAGTTGGCATTCTTATGCCCGATATTTCCTAGTTCCTTAGAACGATGTGGTGCTGTAGATGACCTAGCTATGATGGTTTAAAGAGAGCATCAACCTTCTTCCATGTTCCAACTTTGTTGTTCTTCTGTGTTTAATCAACTGTATTTGTATGTCCTGTACAGACTATAATTACGCAACTGAATCAAGCCATTGGAGCTTCGGGGGTTGTAAGTCAAGAATGCAAGGCCATAGTTGAACAATATGGGCAAACCATAATCGAAAGCCTTTTAGCCAAGGTATCTATTAACTTCATAACAAGCTATAGTTGATGCATTATCCCTCACCTATTTACACTACTGTTGTTATCTTTGCAGGACCAGCCCAAAAAGATCTGCTCTCAGATTGGTTTGTGTTCTTTTGATGGGACTCGTGGTGTTAGGTTAGACTCAGATGCATTCATTTTACCATGAGTAGTGGTGTTAGTTAATGTCCATTTTTTCCATTGCTTAACTGAGTTTGGAATGGGATTTTGGTCAGCATGGGAATTAAGAGCGTCGTGGATGAGAATGTTGGCAAGGCATCTGGTGATTTGCGTGACGGAATGTGCTCTGCATGTGAGATGGCTGTTGTATGGATGCAAAACCAGATCAAGCAGAATCAAACGCAGGAACAAATTCTCAATTATGTGAATCAGGTAAAATAACTCTTTATGTTTGTGGGTCCCCCCCCCCCCCCTAAACCCACTTTATTTCCATTTATTGTCTTTTCTACATACTCATGCTGTGACTTATGCGTGCAGCTATGTGAACGGCTGCCTAGCCCAATGGGAGAGTCATCAGTTGATTGTGGCAGTCTGTCTTCCTTGCCTAAGGTTTCGTTCACCATTGGTGAGAAGAAATTTGAACTCACCCCTGAGCAGGTATTGTATGATGCTTCTCAAGTTCTTTCTTGCCCTCTTAATATTTCCTCTGTTATAAGATATCCGTAAAAAAAAAAAAAGATTTGATTTATCGAATGTGGTAGTTCCATTTATGAAGAATGGTTGTTGCTTACTCTTCTGTCTGTGCAATGCATTGTGGGTGTCATGGCATACTGTATTTCTCGAGATACGTTTTTCTATTAATATTTGTCTTCTTTGGGCGATTGCAAACAGTACATCCTCAAAGTTGGTGAGGGAGACGCTGCTCAGTGCATTAGTGGTTTTACAGCATTGGACGTGCCGCCTCCTCGTGGACCTCTCTGGTACAATTGAACATCTTTTAACTTTTCTTTCCGTTTTGCTTGTTATTCTCATCTGGGTTGTGACCATTTACTTGGTTCCATTGATCGGATACTTCACCATCTACAACTCTTCGTCTTAGGAACAGCCGAACGGGCTCTTCTTTGCTATCTTTATTAGGACTTGGGGCCTGTTTGGCAGAGCTTCCTGGGAGCTGCTCTTGGCTTCTTAGGTCTAAAAGTAGTTTCTGAAAGCGTTTGGATGATCTTTCAGAAGAGCTTTCATGTCTCTAGAAGTGCTTTCTGTCTCTAGAAGTGCTTCCTGTCAAAGCTAAAAAAAGTGACTTCTGGCAAAAGCTCTTCTGAGTAGACTTTAAAACTTGTAACAAAATTTAAATTTGACATTATAAACTTTATTTTAACATTTTTATTACTTGTTAGAATACTTTAAAGATTATTTTGGCCTCAAAAGCTCGTTGTTGAGAAGTCACAGTTTTTGCTTTTCTTCTACTGGCTAGAAGCAAAAGCAAAAGTTGAAGTTTTGTCAAATGGGCCTTAAGTTATGAACAACCAGTTGTTTAAGTTCTTATATCTGGTTTTTAATCATTTAACAGGATCCTCGGAGATGTGTTCATGGGTCCCTACCACACAGTGTTCGACTACGGGAACCTGAGGATCGGATTTGCAGAAGCCGCGTAAATATCTTAGTTTCATGCCTGTTCAGACTCTGTTTATGTTTATCTGTTGCTGAGTGTTGCGACTTGTGTTTAACACCATAGTCCTTGGCCATGGGAACCTCTTACTGGAATTGAGCCATATATAACAGTTATCTATGTAAATACTCTGTTTATGGCTTTGATCGGAACTGCAACCAGTTTGCTTTAAGCTTTAATGGAGGAAAGTGGATTTGCCTTGGTTATTGTCTTTGCATATTTGCATATATTATTGATCCTTATCTCCTGGATGAGCTTGTTTGTTTTTAGATAGTTGAGGTGGACATCAAAATAGTCTCTTTTTTTTGTTTCAAAATGAAGATAGGTCTCAACTTCCTTGAACAAACATGTAAGATGAGATCCATAAACCATATGGCAGACTTGTAAAAAAATTCAAACCCATATGGCAGGAAGAGAGTGCTAAAAAAATAAAAATAAAAAAAGTATAGAATAAGGGATTATATGTAAAAATGTCATGAATTTAACACATCTTTATATTTATGTTCATTATAATATTAAAATTAATAATTTTGTCATTTCCTAATATTAAAATTATTAATTTAATGTAAAACATGGTTTTTCATCTAATTTTCTCAAGATTTATGAAGCATTGTCTACTCAAGCCAACCTAACCTTGGGCCTAAGCCGACACAAGGTTTGGCCGACCCTGACCCTGAAATTGTGCCAGAGGTCAACCTTGATTCGAACCGAGCTGATCTATTCTTTAGCTGACTTGTCCTCGAGCCCCGATAATCTACGGTATCTACCCCTGGCTTGGGTTGGCCTCGATCCTAGCTTTAATCTTGATCTTGTATTAAATACTACTAAAAGTACACAAAAAAGTATTGTATTAGATAATATGGCGTGCGGTTGTAAGTATACCTTAACGGTTCACACCTGACTACTTCGTATGGTGAAGACTCTAATTCTTCCGACCTCCAATTTTGAAAAACAAGAAAAAGATAATTGAATATTAATCGTATTAATTTGGAGTAAGTACTTGAATGACACAAATTTAAAGACCATTACACCAATATGACATAAAAAAATAACATTGAATCAATATGACACAACATTAAACTAAAGTAAACTAAAGTTTGTATCACGTTGGTCAATATGAGGGAATTCATGTTATGTTGGTCAATAGATTAAAAAAAATAGTTATTTATTTAATTTTCTCTATTAGTTTACTATCTGGATTAATTTATAAATGATTTTAGCAAACATTGTATGACTATAATATTTACGGTGCTCTAAAATGGTTCACCAACTATAACCTTAATGACTTAAACAACACTCTTGAAGAATGTAACGGTGCAACCTTAATGATCTAGTGCCAGGGGTCGACCTTGACTTGAACTGTGCCGACCTATTCCTAAGCCGACTTGTCCCCGAGCCCCGATCGAACCTAACCTGGGCTTGGGCTGGCCTTGATTCTAACTCTGATCTTGATCTTGTATTAAATACTACTAAAAGTACACAAAAAAGTATTGCATTAGATAATCTGATGTGTGATTGTAAATATATCCTAACAGTTCATATCTAACTCCTTTGTATGGTAAAGAGTCCAATTCTCCCCACCTCCAAGTTTGAAAAAAAAAAAAAAGATAATTGGATATTAATTGTATTAATTTAGTATCTAGATTAATTTACAAAATGATTTTAGCAAACATTAAATTTCTATAATATTTGCAGTGCTCTAAAATGATTCACCAACTATGGCCTTAACAACTTAAACACCACTCTCGAAGAATGTAACATTGCAACTTATAAAATTAAATCGCGTCTCCTTGCTAAATAAGAAATTAAAATTTTGTGGCATTTTTAAGAAATTTTGTAATAAATGGTCAAAGTTTTGTAAAATTAGTAAAACAACCAGTTTTCTTTTTTTAATTTTAAATGGTCAATAAATAATTAATCGATAATGATATGTACTTTATATTGATTGATGATTATTTTACTAAATTAAAAAAAGAAAATTGGTCATTTTCTTGAATAATAGTCTGAAAACTGTTTACTAACCTAGTATTTTTTTTTTTTTTCTCCCTCCTAGACTTGTCTTATTTTGATTAGATTTTCAATTTTCATCCCCTTTTTCCCGAAGAAGAAATTTGGCCATCTTAAGTTTCATTTTCGTGGATTGCCTTTGATTGTATTAGAAGACCGTCGTTGAGAAAAGTACGGAGGCTACAAAGTCAACTGTACTTTTTTTCCAGCATGAAAGGAGACGGCAATTGCTTGCCCTATGACCGTTACTTTACCTAGAACCTCTTTATTTTCTCTGTTCTCATTATTATTATTATTATTATTTTGCTGGAATGTTCTCATTTTTTTACTTTTGTTACCTAGAACCTCTTTATTTTCTCTGTTCTCATTATTATTATTATTATTTTGCTGGAATATGTTCTCATTTTTTGACTTTTGCAATAGAATTGGCTGATTCAGTGCCTAGAGGTCAATTTGGTTCAAATTTCAAACCACCCCACCCCCTCCCCCCCCACAATATAACTCTAGAAACTTTTTGTTTGTTTTCCCTTTTTTTTTTCTCGTGATTTTTATAATAAGGTTTTAAAAAAAAAAACATCATATGAAGGTTTCATTTGACATTTTATTTTAACTTCAACTAAACTGTATTTTTTTTATCTCAATTTATGTCTTTTTATGAAAAATCAATAAAATTTATAACTAGTTTTTGAAAAGTCAATCAACTATAACTTAAAAATTTCATCTCCAACCGGCAAACCAAAATAAGCTAATTGTTTCCGTTTTAAACCGTCATTTTTTTTTATCGGATTATGTAGTTTTGCATATTTTTCGTGGATTACCCTGGATCATATGATCATTTCTATTTGTTCTCTTAATTTTAAAAACTCTCACTTTATCTAATGAATATTGAATTTATCTCACTTAACCCTTTTATTAGAATTTCAGTTAACCAAAATTCTAGTAAAAGGAGTTAAGTGAAATAAATTCAATATTCAGAAGGCAAAGTAGAAGTTTTAAAGTTTATGAGGTTAAGTGAGAATGATCTTAAAGTTTACGGGACATAGATGAAAATACTCAAAAAAAAAAAATTTCATTTTGATTGGATATAAAACGTGAAAACATACGTTATCGATAATGATATCTTATCAGAAAAAGCGTGTTTTCTTATATCCTCAAGAGGAAAGTTGATGATTGACTTGAAGTAGAAGAAGAATGAGATGCAATGTGTTGCTTTTGGATCATCTTTGCATTCACAATGGAGCTGCATTCAAATTGGAAGAGGCTGTAAAAGATTGAAACAACTCAACAAGCTCCAACTTCTGTTGGGCGGTTGGTCCCCTACTCCCCTTTTGGCAAAACAAAATCATGAAATGGAAAAAGTGAAAAATAAAAAAAATAACAAAATAAAAAGAAGAAGAGAAGAGGTGAGTGTGACAATAGCTGTAAAGGAAATGGCTATCCAAGTTAAATGCTTTAACTGCTTTTGTGAAGCATTCACAGGTAAAAAATAATAATAATAAAATAAAAATTAAAAATTAAAAAAAAATCTATATATATATATATGAGCACCGACACAATGAATCAGCATTTGGTCATATTACACCCTTTTCTTTTAATCCTTTGGTTTCCCTAAGGACTGTTAATCTTAATTTTACAATAAATTAGACAGTATATTTATAAGACGAGTGTAATGATATAATCTAGAGAATTCTTTCATAAGATATAATCCTAACTAATATGAGTTTACATATAAGATTAATTATTCTTTTAGACTCTAGATGAGGGCACCCCACCATAAAATCAATAAAAATAAAAATTGAAAATTGCAAAATATATCTATATATATATATATATATATGAGCACCGACACAATGAATCAGCATTTGGTCATATTACACCCTTTTCTTTTAATCCTTTGGTTTCCCTAATAAAAGCCCCCAAAAAGTTCTGGGGAAATTTTGATCCTAGTGAATTGCAAGCAAAGTTACACCTTTTTTCCCAATTCCCCATGAGGAAATTTAATAGTGGATACTCTTCTATAAGACAGAACATTTATAAGACGAGTGTAATAGTGCAATCTAAAGAATTCTTTCATAAGATATAATCCTATCTAATATGAGTTTACATACAAGATTAATGACTCTTTTAGACCTTAGATGAGGGCACCCCACCGCAAAATCTCCCGGCACAAAATATAGAATTTAGATTTTTTTTTTTTTAAGCTTCTCAAGTAATATATATTTATAAATATTAGATTCAGTCAAAATCACGTCAAAATAAAAAAATTTGCAGAACTAATATTACTTAAATCTGACGATTCAAAATAATATACTATTAATATGATTTTTTCTGTACCCGACCAAGGTCTCTCTCTCTAATATGAAATATCTTATCTAAATCCTACATATACCGTCAATGGCTCTACTAGAACTCTCTTGAGACAAATTAAAAGGTTTAGATTGAGTTTTTTTTTTTTTTTTTTTTTTTTTTTTTTTTTTTAAGAGCTTCTCATAATAATGTATATTTCTAAACCTTAAACCTCATCAAAATAAAAAAGATACGAAAGTAACAACTTAATAAAATCCAACGAGTTGAAACAGTATCCTACTGATAGAACTTTTTCCGTATCCAACCAAAGTATCTCTATCTCCTTGGAGATCACTAATTAGTAACATCTCAACAACAATGCCGCCGTCCATCATGAATCAAAGAAGAAAACTTTTATTTTTTTTTTCCTTTTACTTTTACATGGAATACAGTTGGATTTACTCACCCTTCCACACACACAACCTCTTTAGATTCCTTTCATGAAAAGGCAAAAAAAAAACACACACAAAATCTTGTGGTTTTATCGTTTATGACCCTTTTCAGGACTGGTTTCTCACGCCAACGCGTTTTTTTTTTTTTTTTTTTTATAATTATTTTTAATTATTTCTTTAAATATTTAATTATTATTATTTTTTTTTTTGGGTGTCCAATCAAACAATCAATACCAAAGGAAAGATGCAAAGTTCACATTGAAAATACAAAGAAAAGTGTATACAAGTTTCGTTCTCAAGTTTCTAGAGGTCCAAGAAAGTTTAGCGTCGAATTCGTAAACAAGATTTCTTTAATTTCTTTAAGGAACCAGCCAAAGCATTTATTCCAACTTTGATTACAATGATTTGACAAAAGCCATGCAAAAAATGGTTTAAAACTTGCATATTCTATTTTGAAATTCCGAGTGTGAACATTTTTAAAAAATAATAATAATAATAATTCCGAGTGTGAAAACAGTTGTCCTAATAATCATAATTAAAGTAATTCAAATCTCCGCGTTGAAAAATAAAATAAAAGTGATCCATGTCTATCCAAAATAGTTTGACATGAGCTTTCAAAATAATAATAATAATTATTCTCTAACTAAGATCTATTCTGTTGGGTTAGCTCACAGAAATGGAGGATTTTGGATACAAACTCTTATGATGCATTTGATGTTCGAGTTGAGTTTGAAAGAAAATAAAATTTTTAGGTTAAAATTAATTAACTTTTAAAAAACTTTTTATAATTTTTATTGACATTTTTAGAAAAAGATAAAAAACTAATCATAAAGTATAATTTAGTTCAAAATAAACTTGAATGTCAAATGTAGATTTAAATTCAAAATTTAAAAGTGTTTTCGTTTTTCTTTTAATAAGTACAAGTCATATGTCCTATACTGTAATAATAAATAAATAAAAACAGTGTTTTTCTTTTCTACAACATGTATTTTGTGTCATAAAATTTGATTGAATTGATAAGTTGTCCAAAAAATTTTTAATCGGGATAAATTATTTCCCAAACTCAATAAAATGTTGTAGAGTACTCCTAAATTGTTGAATGATTTTGATAGATGGTGCTGTAATTTTCATCCGAAATATCATCTTTATTTAAACAAAACTTATATAACATGTGTGAGAGCATTTTCATCCAAATAATTATAACATTCACCGATTTGAGAGCATTTTGCAATACTTTATTAAATTTGGAAGTAATTTCGTATATTATTAGTGATTTAGAGGATAATTTGTTAATAGTAAAAATTCAGCAGCATTCATATACATATATTTATACACACTCACACACACACACACATATATATATATACACACACACACACACACACATATATTTTAAATTTACCACCGCAATACAGGCACGAGCCTTCACGTGTCGCCATGTGGGTTGGCTTTATTCTCAGGCTAAGTTGTCATGTTAAATTTCGGCTCCTAGACGGCCAGAGCTGTCAAATCTCCTCTGCTCTCGCCACGTGTCTCAACCGTATTCAACGAACCTTCATTTGTGGGAAAACAATGCAGAGTATAACAAAAAAAAAAAAAAAAAAATTAAGCTAATTAAATTAAATTATATTAAAAAGAGCATCATTTTCTTGTTTAAATCCTCTTGTGCCAATCCTTTATAAACCCCAAAACCCACCGAAGCCTTTTTTGTGTCTAAAATTTGCACAAAGACCAAAACCTCTCTTTTACTAAAAGAACAAAACACAAACACAAACACAAACACTCTGTTTTCCTCTGTTTCGCTCTGTTCTCCTCTGTTTTCCTCTGCTTTCCTCGGTTTCTTTTCTTCCATAATTCTCCATTCTTTTCTCAATGGAGTGGACCAGAGGACCCGCCATCGGCCGGGGCGCCACTGCCACGGTCCATCTCGCCACCGATACCCGGTCGGGTGAACTCTTCGCGGTCAAGTCCGCGGAGCTTTCTCGGTCGGTTTTCTTGCGAAAAGAGCAGTCTTTTCTCTCCAAATTAAGCTCTTCTAGGGTGGTTAAGTACTTGGGTTTTGATGTCACCACTGAAAATGATGTTCCCATGTACAATCTCCACATGGAGTACGTGCCTAACGGTACGCTTTTCGATGTGATCCGAGGTTGTGGAGGGAGGCTAGATGAGTCTCTGATCAAGCTTTATACTCAACAGATTCTACAAGGATTGGATCATCTTCATGAGCATGGAATAGCACATTGTGATGTCAAGAGCCGGAATATTCTGATCGGCGAAGAGGGTGTCAAGATCGCCGATTTGGGCTGCGCTAAATTGGCGGGAGAAGTTGATATGAGCGAAGATTCGGCGGTTTTGAAGTTCTCCGGCACGCCGATTTTCATGGCGCCGGAGGTTGCTCGCGGGGAAAAACAGGGGTTTGAGGCTGACATTGGGCTCTTGGATGTACCGTAATTGAGATGGCCACCGGTCGGGGACCTTGGCCGGACATGGATGATCCGGTGTCGGCGCTTTACCGGATCGGATACTCCGATCACATCCCGGAGTTTCCAAGGTGGTTTTCGGAGAAAGGTAAGGACTTTTTGAGCAAGTGCTTGGAGAGGGATTGGAGGGAGAGATGGACGGTTAAGGAACTTCTTGGACACCCTTTTCTTCAAGTGTCGGAATCGAGATCGGAGCAACAAGAAAAGGCGAAAACGAGCTCTCCGATTAGTATCTTGGACAAGGATTTGTGGGATTCGTTTGAAGATTCAGAGAGTCATCAAGAGCAAGAATTCGAAGCTTCTTCTTTGAATTCTGCTGAAGAAAGGATCAAGATGTTAATTAGAGGCACGTTTTCGTATGTTCCGAATTCGCCCGATTGGAGTTGTGATGAAGAAGATTGGTTCACTATCAGAAGCAATAGGTCTGAAGATATCCAGGACTTCACAGAATCAGAATCAGCTCATGTGGAGGAATTGTCGTTTATTGATGATATCTCAACATTTGATGAGGAATTGTCGTTTGATAATTTTGTAGAAATAGTTAGTCCTTTTGTTAGTGAAAGAAGTTTTGTTATGGAACTCCAAAATGAAATGGACAGTAAAAGTTTTTTACTTTGTTCAATCTCTTGTGTCATTTTTGCTATTTTCGTTTCAAGTTTTTACCTTTTTCACCTTATTAATATTGCAATATCTTTTTTGTTCCTCTTTTCATATTCTCTCACAACGGCTCCAATTTTGCCAGAAGTTGAGGCATTTGAAAGGGTCATTCTTGGTATCCTTCAAAAAAAATTTTTTATTTTTTTTTACTTCAAATCTTTCTAGAGGGTATATGTGTGAACGGCAGAAAGTTTTGGTTGAGGAATTTGGAGGTCAATGAGTGTGTTTCACCCACTTCTCTTCATTCCATCTTTTGGGATTAGTTGAGACCTACTCATTAGGACAACATTGTGTGTGTTTTTTTTTTCCTTTTCTTTTCTTTTCTTTGTTGTGTGTTCTTATGTTTACCTTTTTTAACTCTCGCGACCCTTGTTCGTATGGACAAAATTTTTCAAATACTGGATGATAGTTAGAAGATATCCAAGTCCTTAAATATTTTTTTTTTTAATTTTTAGCTTTCACCTAACAAAAACAACTCAAATTTAACGGATCCTATTAAATTTTTTTTTTTTTTCATAATTCAATTCTTGATAAATTGCTTATTCTTATTTATCATTTTAACTCTTGAGGCCCCTTTTGACTGTTCGTGTAATGTAACACTTTTCAGATATTGAATGAAGTTTCAAAAGAATCTGGACTGTTGAAATTCTTTGCTGTTGATTTTCACTTGCTAAAAGCAATCAACGGTCGAGATTAATTATTTATATTGTCCAATGTCTGATAAATTGTTTATACAACGTCTATAGATTAAAGGTTGGCCATACCGAAGTTATGGCCTTAACTTTTGTCACTTCCAACTCTAGAATTTGCCTTTAGTCCAACTCAAATGACCATGTAGACTTTAACGTTTTGTGAACTGTGAGCGCCATTGCCTTAATGGGGGGGCTTGTGTGGTGGACAACTTTGGTAGTTGGGAATGAGACTCTCATTACATGTATTCCACATTCCCCATAACCAGCCACAAGTAGTGGATCTACTTTAATTTCAACTCTCAACATTGTTTGGTTAGTGAACCACAAATATCTAGAAGAAGTTTCATGTGTTTTTTTTTCTTTTTAATTTTATTTTTAAACAAATCCCATTTTGAGATTTCTTAATTGGGGGTTTAAGCTTTTAAATGTAACATCAGAGCTTCTTCTTCTCTCTCTCTCTCTCTCTTTCTCTCTCTTTAAGCATGTGTTTGGTGTTAAAGTTTGGATTATAAATTTTAGGTTTGAATTGATTGTGCGTTTATCGAGGCATTTGAATTGTTAGAGTTAAAAACTGTAAAAACTTAAAATGTCTTGGGAAAAAAATATTAAAAAAAACTTGTTTCGTTCGTTTCAAAATTTTATGTAATTTTTTTTTTAAAAAAAATCATCTTATTTGGATTTGTTTATGCAAAATTATGGATTTTTAAAGTTTAAGTTGCAAAACTATATGAATAGTGAAACTGAAGAAAAAAGATAAAAACTGAATTGTAATTGTACGATTTGGATTGTGGAATGCATGCTCACTCTTGAGCATTGTTTTCCCTCTAATCACTTTAATTATTCTTTTTCTAGTATACTATATAGCCGCTTTCTCATTAATTTATTCCTCTACTTTTCCGATTCCTTCAGTCCGTTTAGTTAAATGGCTTTGAGGTTAAGTAAATGGTTTTGAGGTTAAGTAAATGGCTTTTTCCTCAAGTGGGGAAACCACTTACACTCTGATGTACCTAGCACGTACAATTTAATATACATACATACATATATATATATATTTATAAATTTACACACATATATTTATATATACATATATATATATAAATGGAGATACATGGATAAATTACCTTTTTAAGAAAATTTTTAATAAATAACGGAAGTTTTGTCAAATTAGAAAAGTGATAGTTTTTTTTAATGGTCAGTCATCAATATTAATTACTAGTTAATGATATTTTTTTAAACAAAAAATCAATTATGTTTTAAAATAAGGATTTAGAAACGGTCGATTTACCTAATTTTTCTTAAATGAACATATCTTAGAAAAAACATGTGCCTTGTACACATATACATATACATATACATATACACATATACATATACATACATATATATATATATATATATATTAGAGTCCATTCTTAAATTGTATCTTAATCTAACGTTTACTTCCTCAATTAAATAATGACGATGAACTGATTCTGGACTTCCTTTCTACATGGCCTATATTCTGCTAATGGCTATGGCTCTTTTGCTGATGACGTACTTGTGAAGCAATGAAAGATACTTTAAGAATAATCTCAAGAGCAAATTTTTTTGTTCTTAATTCTATATTCTATATTTCTCTCAAAAACTTTGAACTTATCCCCATCTTTTTTTTTTTTCAATTTTTTTCCTTAAAAAAAAAAAAAGAAGTGGCGAACCGATTCAGCAGCTCCAATTGACGTTAACCAAAAGTCAACCAAATTACGTACTCAATTCCCATGCCAAAAAGAAAAACAAAAACAAAACTAAAAAAAAAAAAAAAAAGAATTTCCAATGTGAACATAGAAGACTTTGGTGAAGGCATGTGGGAAGGTCAACAAACTTGTTCTTTCCATTTACTTTCTGCCTTTAGAAAGTTGAATTAGTTATAGAAGACTTGGGCAACAAAGTTGCTATATAAATACATGCCCTATATTGAAGACTTAGGACATAAAAATCACAAGGAAAAAAAAAAAAAAAAAACAGAGTATTTTTTTTTTTTTTGGCCCTTCAATATTTCTTCCATTTTCTAGCTCTCCAAATCCTCATGGAGTGGACAAGAGAAGCCGTGATCGGCCGCGGTTCATCGGCCACGGTCTCCCTCGCCACCGCCACCCGCTCCGGCGAGCTCTTCGCCGTCAAGTCCACCGAGCTTTCTCGCTCCAAGTTCCTGCAAACAGAGCAAGCAATTCTCTCCAAGCTCAAGTACTCTCCTTACCTAGTCAAGTACATGGGCTTTGACATCTCAAGAGAAGAAAACAGCCAGCTCTATTACAATCTCTTCATGGAGTATCTTCCCCGGGGCACGCTTTTCGATGAAATCGGACGGCGTGGAGGGAGGCTAGAGGAGGCCATGATCAGAAGATACACATGGGAGATTCTGCAAGGTTTGGAGTATCTTCATGCAAGTGGGGTTGTCCATTGTGATATTAAGAGTACTAATATCTTGATGGGCAAAGAGAATGCCAAGATTTCCGATCTGGGTTGTGCTAAATTCGTCGAAAACGTCTCGGAAACCGGAGATTCTCACGAGGTGGTTTTTTCCGGGACACCAATGTTCATGTCACCCGAAGTAGTCCTCGGCCAAAATCAAGGGTTTGAATCGGATATCTGGGCACTTGGCTGCACGGTCATTGAAATGGCCACGGGAAAGAATCCTTGGCCCGAAGCTCATGACCCGATATCGGTGCTTTACCGGATTGGATTCTCCGGTGAGTCGCCGGAGTTACCGAGCTCGTTGTCTCAAAAGGGTAAGGACTTTTTGGAGATATGCTTGAGGAGGGATCCAAAGGAGAGGATGACAGCTAAAGAGCTTTTGAAACATCCGTTTTTCGAGGACTTAAAATCCGAATCGGAGCAAGATAAGGACTTTTCTGTGTGTTCTTCTCCAAGAAGTGTGTGTGATCTGAGTGTTTGGGACTCCTTTGAAGTCATGGGAAGTTCTGATTCTGAAGTTTCTTCTTCAAACTCTGCAGCTTCAAGAATTGAGAGGTTGATCGGACCCGATGTCTCGGCGGTCGGATGCGATGTCTCGGAAGTTTCGAGCGTTTCCGATGGGAGTTGGGATGAAGATTGGATCACAGTTAGGAGTCATGAAAATGAAGAAAGTGAAATGGTTTCTGAAAATGATGATGTAAATGTAATTTTAGCAGATGAAATTTCTGTCGTTTATGGGTTAGAGATGTCGTTTTTAGGGGTTCATGAGGTAGAGCTTGAAAGCACTGTTAGTGTTAGTAGAAAGAGAGGCTTTGTAATAGCATTTGAAAGTTTAGAAAATGATGTCGTTTGTAGAAAATTAAAGTTCAAGGCAAGAAATGAGAATTTTTGTTCTAATGTTTATGTGAATTATTTTGTTCCTTTTGTTACTTTTGTTTTTTATTTTCACCCAATTTTACAAATTTCCATCTAATTTTCTTGGCAAAAGGTAACCAGTGGAGGATGATTTTTCTGCGCTGGTGTGAGCTGTGAAAGATTATTCATTTTTTATTTTATTTTTATTTTAATTTTTTAAATAGTAGACCATGATAGAGAAAGTCAATGTATGGGTCAGGCTCACGTGGTAAGGTTGGTGTTTTAGCTACACCATATAGAACTGAGAAGACTTCCATTTTGTGGGTCAATTTCTACCAAGTCAACGTAGGATTTTTCTTCTTTTCTCCTCGGAGAATCGTATGATCAGATTTCCAAAATAATAATAATAATAATAAGAACACCGTTTCAAACCACTAGAATTGTATCAACTTCTGTTGTTTTTGCATACTTTTTTTTTTGTTTTTTTTTATTGATTTTAATCAGACCTAACTTGGCGTTCAAGTTTCGAAATTCTATTTTTTATCTTTTTTTTATAATGATTTTAATCATACTTAACCTTAACGTTCAAGTTTTGAAATTCTATTCTTCGTCTTTTTGTTTTATTTTTTGTTTTGAAAGAGAGAGAAAGAGTCTCGAAATTCTAATTTTCATCCTTTTCTTTTCTTTTTTTTTTTATTATGATTTTAATCAAACCTAACTTGACCTTCAAGTCTCGAAATTCTATTGTTTGCCTTTTTTGGGATAGAGAGAGATTGATAGAGAGAGAGAGAGAGATTGATATAATATCACTATCAATGGTTTCAGATTCACCATATCCTCTTCTACAACAACTACTAGTGGATCCAATTTAATTCCAACATTCAGCGTGACATAGTGATGACGAGAACATGTTAAACATTAATTTGACACATCTCACTTTATATATTTGTGTGTGTGTGTAATAATATATGTATGTATATATGAATATTTATTGGTCACAAAGGATTTCGGCTGATTCAGCCAAACATACTAGCTTTATCCTTTTTTTTATGACTTATTTGATTGGATGTTCATAATGTTTTGATGTAACCAAAAAAAAAAAAAAAAAAACCTCAAATCAAAGATGGAAACCCATTACTATGGTGCTAACAACCAAAAATATATAAAATTATATACACACACAGACATAGAGGAAAACAGAAAGTTTACTTTACAATTTGAAAGCCTTCTTTTTGGTCCACCAAACAACATGGCTAACTTAGATAACAATTTCTTTCTATTCAAATAGGATAATTTTTTTTTTTTTAAACATAACACTTGTTTAATTATCGGTGAAACCAAACAATTATTTCAGTAGGACGTACATTAAAAGATAAAACTTTTAGGAAATTTTTATAGTGATCGTCAATTTTTAATAAGGACAAAATGAGAATAATATAAAGTTTTTAGAGGTAAAATTGAAAAAAAAAAAAAATTTGTTGGGGACAATTACCCAAAATAAATGTATATATATCATACATAACACTTGTTTAATTATCGGTGAAATCAGCTAATTATGTCAATGAGACGTACATTAAAAAAAATAAAATTTTTAGGAAATTTTTATAGTGAGAATCAATAAAGGCCAAATGAGAATAATATAAAGTTTTTAGAGGTAAAATTGAAAAATATATATATATATATATTGAATTTTATTAGGGACGGAAGTCTCTACTCGATCATATAGATAGTTTCGTCCTTGCTTGTTTTGTAACATTTTCTTTTGCACCACTGTCATGCTCGATTATTTTAGTAATTACAGTAGCTACAACAAATCATATCATGAATATTCTATTGTCGAGTCAGTATTATTCATCAAATATATACATATTTTTAAATATTGCTATGTCAAAAGATAGCATGCTAACATATATTTTTCAAGTGGATAATGACTATGCTGAGGATTAAGACAGGCGGTTGAAGAAGGGGTTAGAGTTTGGAGATATTATTTTAATTAAAAATATACCCAACTTGTTTTTCAATCTCAATCCACTTGTATTGTTTTCTCTTTGTCTTTTCTCGTTGGTAAGAGGCGGCTCAAAAGGAATCCCAGAAGGAGCATGCGGAATAAACGAAAAGCCAACTTCAATTTAATCAACGAGTCAACTAATCTAAACTGGATTAGATTTTAATTTTTCCCCTTCTAAAATAAGGTCAATAAATACTAGAGAATTGGCCTTTAAACAAAACAAAAGGATGCTTTTATTGACCGTAATTGCATGTTAATTGAGGGGTTCGAAAAGCTAGGGTTTGTTTTTTTTCTTTGAATTTATTAATGGGTTCAGTATACTTTTCCTAGTAGATAGATATAGGTTTGGTACATTTTTTATGGTCTAGTTTGGTCCACCCTCCCCTTTACCAAACCCTTTATTGTTATATGATTGACAATTATAGATCCAACTAGACCATGGTTAGTTTTGGTTTTGCCCATTTGGTGAAATATTTTACCGACTTCATGGGTTCAATTATTCTGCAGTTATATAGAGTATGGTGTATATATATATATATATATATATATATATTGCTGAAGGGTGTATTCATATAATTGTACAAAGGCAACGATACTCACATGGTAAGGGACTTCATAGGTTCAATTATTCCGCTGCGATGGGGATAAAAGATGGTGTATCCAAATAACCTTATAGAGATGAGGATCCTCATATAATAGAGGACTCTATTGGTCCAATTATTTTATTATTATAGGAATAGAAGATGTTCTATCTAGATAACTTTATAAAGACAACGATTTTCATATGGTATACAACTTCATTAGTTTTTATAAAGATAGCGATCCTCGTATAATATACAACTTCATTAGTCTAATTATTCCACTGTTATAGGAATAGAGGATGGTGTATCCAGATAATTTTATAGAGACAACGATTCTTGTATGAACATATGATTCCATGGGTGTTATTGTCGAACTGTTATAGGAATAGATGATGGTGTATCACGATAACCCCATAAAGACAAGGATTCTCGTATGAAATTGACCGTATATCTTGTTCAATACAGTGGGACTGAATGGCCATCAAAGATCTAGTCGAGGAAAACGAGCAGCCCTATCAAACGATGGGTGGTAGTTATTCCTCTTACCTATATGACACATAGTTATTCAACGAAAGAGTGGTCTCACTCTATAGACACCCATACTTGGAAAGCCATAATGTTTTTAATGAGCTGCAGATCATCAATACATTCACACCTAACTTTAAAACATTTAACATCTAGTTAAGGACAACTTTAAGCCATAATTAGGACCATCTTTAAGGTCAATTTAGTAATTTCTGTTTTGCAAGTTCTAGTCAACTTCATCCCATTTCTTTGCTGCTTCCAATTTTCCTCTAAGTAAACTTAGCTCTCTGATATAGTAATGTAGTCTGTCTATCATCAGTGCAAGGAACAACGAAAATCCTGCATAAAAAATTGAAAAAAAAAAAAAATCTCCAATATTGAGATTTAAAATTTCAAGATTTAAGAAATTTACTAAAGAGAATAGTACAACTTTCTCCTTTTGCCGAGGAGATGAATCTAGTTTTAGAAAAATCGCTTTTGACTATCAGTCAAAAGCTATTTGAACCACAATTCATACTCTATGTTCGAACTTACGATCCAAACACCACCTATGTATAGCTTAAACATGAGCTAAAATGGTAAAGTTAAAATCAATAATGGACCCTAAGATTGTTGGGCGGTAAAGAACAGAATGAACCTTCTTTAGGTCATTTACCAAAATCAATGCTTTACCAGTGTGATTAAATTTTCCCCCATCAAACTAAGTTTTCTTCTGTAAATAGAAAACCCATAATGTGTTTTCAAGAAAATTAGGGTTAATTTGATTTTAGTATCGAAAAAAAGGGAGATTATGTCAAATTGTCCTTTATAATTCAAAATGACACAAAAATCCCCCTTGAGCTTATCATAAGTTGCAACTTTAATATTTTCTGTCATTGATGCATCAATTTTTCAACAGTTTTAATTATGTACTCATCGTATATACTAATATGATTAAAATTGTTAACAAAATGGCCTTTACTAACGAGTGACTCACACGTGATTAAAACTGTTAAAAAATTATCACCTCAATGATGAAAGAACCAAAGTTGCGATTTATGATAACCTCAAACGAGAGTTTAATGCTATTTTAAGTATAGGGAACAAAGCATATAAGGCGCCAAATTTGAAAGTGACAGCAAAAAGATTATGTACCATAATGCCCTTTACTATCACTCTTTCATGGCATCAATGAACCATTTTCCAAATCTGTGCAAACTAGCCGTTTTGCTCAAGAAGTACAAGAAATTATTATCTGGTTTTGTAATCATATATCTAAAATTCTTAATAACCCTTTAACATAAACAAATTTGATAAAAAGGAGAATTTTGCATTAGCGATACGGTATTTTAAAGATACCCTGTTGATAAGATGCGTAATTCGTTAAATTGATGTACTTTTTTTATATGATATATTTTGAATCGGTCTATAATTTTCCATACTATATGTGTATATATATATATATATATCTCTCTCTCTCTCTCTACTAAAAACCAGCGAAGTTCTAAAATTTGTGTGTAGGGAATGTGTACCCATAAAAGCAGCCTCAAGAAGACGTTGAGCCATTAGAACTTCGTCAGTTGGGTTGACCACACCACCTGCATCAGCCGAACGTTTCAGGATTCTGGTCACAACATATAAGGTTGATACAAACACCACAACCATTGTTCCCCCAATGCTCTTCATCACCAATGGTCCTCTCCCTTGCTTCAATTTGTCCAATCCAAGTATCGCCAATTTCCGCAGAGGCGTCTTAAACATAAGCGTCAGAATCAACGCCATTTCTGCCAATACGACGGGAAAAAATAAATGAATCATCTTCACAAAAAAAAATTAAAAAAAAAAGAGTACCCTCCAAGAGATTTCAATGATTTTTGCTATAAATTGAATTAGATGGATATTGTAAAGATGCAGAAAGAGTTTTTGTTTTGGGAGATTGCTTGTACTAAGGGTCAACAACTTTTTGTAACCTATGGTCCGGTTAAAGAATAATGCTGTATGAGACTCAAAAGGCACATAAGAGAATAAAAGTGAACAAGTATTTGAGATTTGAAGTTGGATAACCTTTAAGTTTGGTTTCTAATGTTCTATATAGATGAAAAATCTTATCAGCTACCCTCCAAAAGTTGAAAATCTTTAAGTTGGTTTCCTATTGATCTAAGGAAGTTTTATCGAAGGATCTTCTGTCTTGTATCATCGATATAAATGAATTAATTTTTTAACAGTCTTTCGTACGAGTAGTCACATTAAAAATTTACAGCATACGATGCAAAACTACTCCAATCGCAGATTACACCCTTAAAAATTTAATCCAATAACTGAAAAAACAGTTTTTAATTTTTATTAATAATGTAAAATCAGAGTTCGTACCGTAAAGTATCGGTTAATTATTGAAATAAACATTGCCCTACCTATTTCATAAGACGGGACATTTTCAATTAAAATAAATAAATAAATAAAGATGGAACACAACAATAGACCTAAAGCGGCAGTACGGCTGCCAAATTCCCTCGCATGATATTAGTTAACCTTAAATTTTTAAAAATATAATTTTTACCTTAATTTTTTTTAATTTGTTTTTACCGTCTGCAAGAAAAACTGTAAAAATGTCCCCACTTCATAATTGAAATACATAATTATATCCTTATTTAATAAACAATTATCTCAACTTCGTTTTAAAGTACCAACTAGAGAAATTTCTGGCCCTGCATGTGAAAAACAATAAAAAAACATTAAAAGACACCAATATCTAACAATATTGACAGGGAAATTGAAAAACACCATAATAAGTTATAAGCTTCATCTCTATAAGAATGACAACAAAACAGAAACGACAACATGATTGAAAATGACGAGAGACAAGAAAAGACAATAATATATAAAATGCAAAACGATGAAAAAAAAAAAAAAGAAGAGTAAATGAAACGACACATTATTGAATTTAAATGAACTGAAAACGACAATCCCTTGGGAAATCGCATTACTCAAATGAATAATAAAACATCACAGAAACTACCTCGTTCTAGAGACGGAAAACGACAAGAAATCTAAAATAAGATAACACCAATAAACGACATCAATATCAAAACTATCAAAATTGTAAAACGACGCCAAGGTCAAAGACACACTGACATGAAAAACGTCAATACTCGACAGCGATGTTAAAGTAAACGACAATATCATAAAAACGACATCATTGCAGAAACAACAACAATCATCATATTGAGAAGAACAGAAAACATGTTTTCTTCTATTAATTTACACCAATTTTATTAAAAAAATAAAAATAAAAATCAGCTTTTTAACTCTTTTCATGTGCATTTAGAGGGTTTGGGAATTTCAGCAGAAAATTATTTATACAAATCAGGCTTACAAGTGTCAGTTTTACCTTTGATAGAGGTAAAGATTGGTTATTTTCGTAAAGAGCTCTGAGTAATACGCCAAATTTCATGCAGGTTCCTGATTATTTACATAAATATTACACAAGATTTCGAAATTTTTACTGTTATACAAATGTGTCATCTGTCAAGAATTCATATAAAATTGGACGGAATAGCAATTTCGAAATCATTATTTATTTTCGTTAAAAAAAATCATTATTTATTTTATATTCGATTCAGAAATTAAAAAAACATTTCTATATAGTTTTTGATAAATAACATTTTTATAAAGTTGATTAGGTGCAATAATCACCGAGTCAAGGGTAAGTTGATATAAAGATCAATATTTCAAGAAATTTATAAAACTAGATTGTCATTTTAAAAATCCGTTAAGGACATCAATGAAAGTAAACGTAAGATAAAGCGATTTTCTACGTATGAAAAGGTATCGAGAATATGTTAAAAAGATGTAAAGTTTGTATTCCCAACCAAGCTAAAAATATATATATTTTAATCCATGTTTAATTTTAATATTAATTTTATCCGTATTTTAAATTTAATTTCTTTTTGGCTAATGTATTAACTATTTTATCGGCACGTGTGAGTGTTACAATTGGTACACGTTCGGCTTAGAACTATTGTTAAAAAGAAATTTTTTTTCTTTTGTGGAAAAAGAAATAAAAAATAAAATAAAATAAAACGAAGACTAGCACACTAGTAGCCAGAGGACAACCAGAAGCTCCATTCTCAGGGCCTGCGGCAATGGAGGCGCCGCCATTTTCGTTTTCTTCATCGCAATCGCAATCTCTCGCATTTCGAACCTCATCTCCTTCTTCTCTCCTTTTTCTCCGCTCTACTCTCCGAAGATCCAACCTCCGCCTCAAATCCCCCACCACTTTCTCCGTCCGCGACTCCTCTAATGGAGATTCCGGTACTCTTTCTCCTCTCTCTCTCTTTCTCTCTCTTCTGGCTTCTTCGGATTGTTCACGAATATTCTCTTATTACTTTTTTTTTTTTGGCGAACTTCAGTTGTGACTCTGCTTGACTATGGCGCTGGCAATGTCCGTAGTGTCAGAAATGCTATTCGCTCTCTCGGCTTCGACATCAAAGATGTAATATTTCTCTTTCTCTTCTTATTTTTCCTTTTTTTCTTTGATTTTTGACTGAATTTCTGTTCTTTGATTGCTTAAATTGAGATTATAACTCAGTTGTAATAATAATCCTCAGCGAAAGCATGAATTAAACTAAAATTTTGAACTTCATTGAGAGTGTAACTATATTTTTAACTCACATTTCAAATCTGGTCTGAAAAATAGTTGATTTTTGGTTTTTTTTGGGATTTGAAGTTTGTTAAATGAGTACATTCAAAAGTTTTGAGTATATTCGTACGCCAATGTTGAGTCTTAAAGTTTGTTATTGGTCCATATGATCAATTGACTGAGTAAATTAGTAAGACAGGAAGAGAAGATTTATTATTTCTTGATGGTTTTTTGGGTTTAATTTTTATGTTTAAATGTAGGTGCAAACTCCAGAAGACATATTGAACGCAAATCGACTGATCTTTCCGGGGGTGGGAGCTTTTGCTGCGGCCATGGATGTACTGACCAAGAATGGGCAAGTGTTTTCTCATTTCTGTAACTTATATTATGTATATGCATCGACGAAGTCAGGAAGTATTATGAGAGGGCTAATCATAACAACGAAGATTTAATTATTAAGTATCACAATCTAGCCATTAATTCTGGTATAATTGTTAATCTCGTTACTATATTTAGTAGAAAAGTGTAAAAATAGCATATTTGATGATGCTCTAGTGTTTAGGGTGGGATGCTATATACAAATTTGTACAAAAATATGTACATTAAAAAGATACCAAAAAAAAAAAGGGGGGGGGGGGGGGGGGGGGGGGGGGGGCTTAGGTGAATTTGTACATAAAATGTGGGCTAAAAACAAAAAGAAAAAGTTAAGCATCCCCCCTTGGGTACGTGATTTTATTACAGTTGCCTGTTCAGCTGTACAGGAGTAAAAAGTTGAGGGGGTCTTGTGCAAATTTGTGCGTAAAATGTGGGCTAAAAAGAAAAAGAAAAAAGAAAAAGAAAAAGAAAAAGAAAAAGAAAAAGTTAAGCCTCCCCTCCCCGCCTCTTTAGCTTCATCCCTGTGTACTTGATTTTATTACAGTAGCCTGTTTAGCTAAACAAGAGTATGATGGTTTAGTTGCTGCTTTTTGTAGTTTGGCTGAAGCACTCTCTGCTTATATTGAAAAAGACCGGCCCTTCCTAGGCATATGCCTTGGACTTCAGCTGCTTTTCGAGTCCAGTGAGGAGAATGGACTAGGTCAGTGCTTTGGTGTCTTTTTGTTCTACAATATATATTTTTTTTATCAATTATTTCATAGAATAAATCCATGAAGGTCTTATTTTTCATTCTGCTTTCTTTAATAGCAAGAAAAGAAACAATAGTGGTTTTGACAGAAAAGAAGAGTATATAAAGAGATTGTAATGGGTAGTGATGCCAACAGGATTGAAGAAAAAAAAATGTTTTTCTTTCCTTGAATATCAACACGTACATATTTCTTAAAACATCAATTAAAAGTTGTAAAGTCCTGCAGTAAATGGTCTTGGCTTGATACCGGGTGTGGTTCAGCGTTTCGATTCATCAAATGGTTTCAGAGTTCCCCATATTGGATGGAATGCTTTGCAGATCAGGAAAGACTCAGAAATATTGGATGATGTTGGAGACCACCACGTTTATTTTGTTCACTCTTACAGAGCCATGCCTGTATGTTTCTTTCCCTTGTTTAATATCTCTTTTGAGAAATTAAAAAAAAGAACGAAAAGAATCTGGTTTCCTTGTTCCAGGATTGAAACGACTTTATATGTTCTTTTAGTCAGATAAAAACAAAGATTGGATTTCTTCTACCTGCAACTATGGTGACAATTTCATAGCATCCGTGAGAAGGGGAAATGTGCATGCAGTACAGTTCCACCCGGAAAAGAGTGGAGGCAAGATTTTTATTTTCTCATAGTTTTTTTATTATATTTCGACATAATAATTCCAAAGTTTTGAGATTTAATGAAGTCCTTGATTAGGAAGGGAGAATAAATATTCTTGTAGATCGAAAAGGACAGCAAAATGTTAATCCTCCCCCCCCCCCCCCCCCCCCTTCATCTCACTTACTGATACCACATATCTTGAAATTATTGTTTCAGATGTTGGTCTTTCTGTATTAAGAAGATTTTTGAAATCAAATTCTCCCGTGGCAAAGGTAGCCTTCGTTCCTCTGAAGTGTATGCCTTCCATATCTTGACTTCTTTTTTCGATCATCTAACAATCTAGGATCTTAATGCGAAGCCAGAAGCCTACTGAAGGAAAGGGTTCGAAACTTGCAAAAAGGGTAATATTCATCGAACCATTTGAAGACTTTTCTTTGCTTAGAATTTATTTTGATTTGCGTGTTTTTAAGAACATATTGTAGTCATTTTGTGATTTCATCTGTTAAGTTGTTGATATGTTGATTATCTAACTTATTATAGAACTTTTCTGTAGGTAATTGCTTGTCTAGATGTAAGGACGAATGACAAAGGAGATCTTGTTGTCACCAAAGGAGACCAATATGATGTGAGAGAGCATACTAAGGAGAATGAGGTAGTCTAGTTCTCAGCCATCTCTTTGTTGTTTCTCTGGTTTTATAACATGAATTTTCTGGTTTCAATTGTAATAAGTGGGAAATTCTTTGGAATCGTTAGGCATGCACAAAAATTATTGTACGAGAGAAATGTGATTATATGGGCAGTTTTTTCACTCCCTCTTAATCCTTGTCCCATTCCCTTTTGAATTTTTGTATTGTTATTCGTCCCGTTTTGATATGGTGCTGACTCAACTTTGGGTGTAGGTGAGAAACCTGGGCAAGCCGGTTGAGCTTGCTGGACAATATTACAAAGATGGTGCTGATGAGGTATACCTTGATAGTTTTGGGCAGTCATCATTGATTGCATATATTTTCAGAGCCATTGCAAGCTTTACTTAATAATTCCACCTTGCAGGTTACTTTCTTGAATATTACCGGTTTCCGCGACTTCCCGTTGGGTGACTTGCCAATGTTGCAGGTATCTCTTTTTAACTTTTTTGACATGAATCTTTTTATGTTAGATCATGAAAGAAGAAAGCTTTTCAATTTCAAATATGTCTTTACATTATTATCTTTCTTTAATTTTTTCCTCTTTAAAGTAATTTGTAACTTGCAATTTTATACAGGTATTGAGATATACGTCAGAAAATGTTTTTGTCCCATTAACTGTTGGAGGAGGAATTAGAGATTTTACAGACGTAAATGGGAGGTACACTCATTGAGTTACTATCTTTTGGTTCGGTATTTGATATCTTTATTTATGTATATCAACTTCTAAGTACAAATTTTTTTTTTTGGAAAGCAAATTGTTAATTGAAAACTTGCACCTCGTGGCATGGACAAATACGATATCTTTTCTTCCTACAGGCGCTACTCTAGCTTGGAAGTTGCTTCAGAATATTTTAGATCTGGAGCTGATAAGATTTCTATTGGAAGTGATGCAGTTTATGCGGCAGAAGAATATTTGAGAACCGGAGTATGCAAAAACTTCTTATAACCTATCTGCATTTCTGTTTGTCTGGGTTTGGACTTTAGTATGTTTCTATCCTTTCTGAAGTTTTTCTTCCTTTTTAGGTAAAAACTGGAAAGAGCAGTTTAGAGCAGATATCTAAAGTTTACGGAAATCAGGTAATGTTGTGCTTTCTAAGAGATATTTGCGAGTCCATGCTCCTTTCAGTACGAATAGGGTCTTGCTTGAAAAACTCACGTTGGACAAGAAAATATAATGTAACGTTTAGTTGGGCTTGAACTTTGTCATGGATCATGTAGATCAACATTGAATTTCAGTTTGGTTCAACGGTGTTTTCTCGCTTGAATTTTCCTCTAAGTCTTCTAATCAAATCATTATATGAGCCTAGACTATGCTTGGGTTTCTGTATCCTCTTTTTATTTTTGTAATTCCTGAATGTGTTTGATTTATGTAATAACACAGGCCGTGGTTGTGAGCATTGATCCTCGGAGAGTGTACGTTAAAGATCCTAGTGATGTGGAGTTCAAGACCGTAAGATTAACGAACCCAGGTAAAGAAAGTGAGGAAATTAAAATCTAAGATGCACTCAGATGCTTTTTGCCAGTTCGTTACCTACGAGAGATGCAGAGAAAAAGAGTCATGCTGGAATTTAGATAGCAAAAGAAGATGCTGTACAGTTATACAATTTACCTAATAGAAAGCTTTTTCTAGTTGGCTTAAAAATGATTTTTTCAACATTGGATTCCAGGTCCAAATGGTGAAGAATTTGCATGGTACCAGTGCACAGTAAGTGTTCTTTGCGTTCTTCACCTACGTAAAACTACTTCATTTAAATCTTTTACATGTGTCAAACATCACAAGAGTTTCTTCTTTGAATGATTTCGCTACGAATTGAAATTGACCATATTTTTTACAAGTTTCTCTTAATGGGTCTTAAAACCTTATGTTTTGTTCTTAAGGTCAGCGGTGGGCGAGAAGGACGACCAATTGGAGCTTATGAGCTTGCAAAAGCTGTGGAGGAGCTTGGAGCCGGGGAAATACTGCTAAACTGCATTGATTGCGACGGTGAAGATGACTTTCTTCTTTCTTGAGACGTTATTATTTGGGAATTGAATAATAAGATTAGCCTAAACTGTCAACCCGGTAGAACTTGCAGATCGGTTCACACTCATTAATTTATCTATTTTCGGGTTTTACAGTTGTATCTTCTCCTTTTCAGGGCAAGGAAAAGGATTCGACGTAGATCTGGTAGGGTTAATATCAGACGCTGTGAGCATTCCCGTGATTGCTAGCAGCGGCGCCGGCGCTGTTGAACACTTCACGGAAGTGTTCAGCAAAACAAACGCGTCTGCCGCCCTTGCCGCCGGCATTTTCCATCGGAAGGAGGTACAATTACAGCTTTTTAAGTATTCCTCAATGCTTAATCATCTGTTAATTCTATTGTCCACGAGGCTTTACAAACTCCCGCGATAATCTGGATCACAGGTGCCTATTCGGTCCGTGAAAGAGCATTTGTTGAACGAAGGCATAGAAGTCAGAATCTGATCATCTCATCGCTGATAAAATAAGGGCAAAAAAGGTATTAAAATTTTCCCTAAGGAAGAAAATTACAATGGGAATATAGTACTTCTTACTTTTCCACAACGTGTACAACATATTTATCTTTTGTGGTTCAAAATTTTGGACTCCGTGTATTTGATTTTTAATCAAACTAGAAGTGTGACTTTGGAAATGAACATTATTTTGTAATATTTCACATTTACATTATCTCCAATAATTTGAAATTGCTTACCTAATGGATGATGTTTGTCCGAGCCAGTGTTGTTTTGACCAATTCTTCTTGCTACTCCAGAAAAAGAAAAAAATGCAGTGTCCTAGACTCCACTAGTTTTGTTCAACTCCTTTTGTCCTCATCTGTAAGATCTGGATCAAGCATATTATATACATATGTAGAGTTGTCTAGTACCCTTTGATATGGTTCTGTTTTTAACTGTCACATCTCGTCAGTTTTACCCCTTTTTTTTTTTTTTTTTTTTTTTTTTTTTTTTCATAATAGTCAGAAATATAGGAAGCTTCAAGTAGATATGCATGTTATAACAGAGAAGTATGGGTATACATCAAACCGATTAAATCAATCGAATCATACTAAACTTATGAATAACCAATTTGGTTTGGCTTGATTTTTTTTTTTTAAATCAATTAAATTGATTTAGTTTGTGGTTTAATCTTTAGAAAGTCAGCCGATTTCTAATTTATATTTTTTAAAAACTATATATATTTGTAAAAACATAATTAATTAGTTAATTATATGATATTAAAATTTATTTATATGTTATTTTAAATGACTAAATAGTAAATACCCAAATATATATATAGAATGCTTTATTATGGATATTCTATTTCTATGATGATTTGAATATTTGATTCTTGAGTAAATTGATATTAATTATTTAGAAATACACGAGTACCTTTTTTTTTTTTTTTTTTTTTTTTGCTTTCCGAACTGAGGATGGTTACATGTGTAATCTAGCAGTAATAAACAAGTACTTATCCTATCAAAATGTTGATCATATGCCATTTATGATTTAAAAAAAGTTAATTAGTATTAGTTCAAATCAATTAAAAAAAATCAAACTAAACCAATTATAATCAGTTTACTCTAGTTTGGTTTTGACTCCTTAATTAGTTTGGTTTAGTTTGAAAATCTCCAAACTAATATTTATTTAGTTTGATTTACACGACTTCATCTAAATAAAAACGAAAACATCTGAATGATATAAATTTAAATAGATTATTATATCAACATGATATAAATTTGATACTACAATCAATATAAAACAAAATTAAAATTAAAATTTTTATCATGTTGTGTAGGTGGGGAAATTTGTGTCTTGTCGTAGTTCGTATGCATGGGAGGCTTATAATCTACCTAAATATAATGTTGGAGGGACCCACGCTCTCCAAAGCATTATTTTTCTCTTTCCTTTTTGTCCAATCATAATAAAAGGCTTTTCTTTTTCTTCTTGTGGCAACTTCTGCTCAAAGGTTGGTGCAACGTTCATTCAATGTTTTGTCTCTGTCCAGGTGAATTATTTAGTCAACAGAATCGACCAATTCCCATGACGTACTTCATGACATAAATGCAGTGAGTAAACTCTCTATAATTTATGTTTAACAAAAAAAAAAAAAAAAACCTCTTTAGTTTATGTTTGGTATGTTGGAAACAAAAAATGGATTAGAAAAAAATGTACTAAGCTTAGGTGGAAAAAATAGGAAGCAATGGGAGGACTTTTCTCTTCTTGTTTGATACATATTCCTACTATATTCACTTCATATTTGGAGAGATTAAAATGTCGTTTTTAAAAAAATATGTATTGTACTAAGCCTAGGTTTGAAACATAGAATTGAAAAGTTGTTTTCAAAAAGGTTTTGAAAAAAATTTCAATTCAACTTAAAATTTTCATTTTTTCAAAGACTGTACCAAACTCTTTTTCTCTCTCTCCTAAATACTAATTTAAAAAAAATTCTCATTTAAAATGGAATCTTTTTAAAAACAAATTTTCAAACTTATATTTCAAACGAAAGTTAAGATTTGGAATATTTGAAGGATTAGAAATCCCTCAACCAATCCTTTCATTTTTTAAACCCTTTCACTAACCCCCTCATCCCTCTCCCTCACCAACTTTTCCTTCCAACCAAACAAGCTCTTATTGTGTGTTCCATTCCATTGTTTGGTTGGAAGGAAACAAGAAGGGAGAGGAGAGGTGGAGGGAGAATCTCTCCCACTGGGTTTACCATAATGCATCCTTCCATCAGTAGAAGGATGCACACTCTCATTTTCTTTTCAATCAAAAAGATAATTTTATCCTTAATTAAAAAAAAAAAAGAGGTTATAAATGGACAATATAGTAATTAGCTAAAAAACTATCATCTATCATTTTAATTTTATCTCCCTCTTATCAAATAATATGAGGGATTTCTACAATCCTCTCCATCCTTCACATTCTCGATCCCTCCTCTCCGTCCCTCCTACCAAACATAGATGATTGTTTTCTTCCTCTTCTCTTATTGTCATGCATCAACATCCAATCCAATATGACGAAGAGTCCAAATATGTTATTCCAATTTTCTGTCTCAATAATTGTCTCTCAAATAATGTTTTGACAGTGCATCAATTTATTTAAGAATTTTTAGTATTTAGTATTTTTTATATGACCAAATTTTTAAATTCAGATAATATGACATAATATTATTGCGAGGACAACCAATGAGACAAGAAATCGGAACAACAAATCTCGACATATTTGGAGAAATCATCTGGTGATTTGTTAAGAGCACCACTGAAATTTGCTTAGACAAGTGAATGAAATTGAATTTTAAGACTCTTGCATAATTGGCCAAATATTTGGAAAAACCATGCAGTACCTTTGTGCCAAAAAAAAAAAAAAAAAAAAGAAGCATTTTCATTCATTTACAAACATATCTTTCAAGAGTACATTCTAAGGCCTATGAAAAATACGAAAAAAAATTGATCAGAAAAGCTTGCTTGCAAATTCCTCTTGACCTTGTTCAAGCTCGGAAGACAAAGACAACGCGCTCGCAAGGTCTCTGAGCTCCGACAAGCTCCGTCCGAGCTGCAGCGCCGTTTTAACTTCAAACAATTCACCATTCTCTCTCTCATCAGTCGCAACATCCTCCAAAGTCGACTCAATTGTCTCTTCCATGTGCTTATAAAACCCCGCGGAGCTTCGGTACATCTCGAACAGCATACCGACTTGCCCGCCGTGCTCTAGCGTGTTAACCACGGCAGCCAAGGCTCCGGACATGACTCCAAAAACCGCAGGCCACGAACCGAAAACAGAGGACCCCAAGAAAACAGAGCCAATTGCAGCCAAGCCAGTGAGCAATGGACCGGAAATGGCTAGAACTTTGTTTACTTTCAAAGCCACTTTACTTAATCTGACGTACTCGGCGGTATCTTTTCTCCTCACAAGTTCCTCAATCTCTTTCATTTCCTCTTCAAGATTGTCGTTCCACCCGTTGATCTTCCCTTTTCCGCGGCCAAACATTTCGTGTTTAGGCTTGAATTGACCTTGTGGCCACCACACAGCAGGCTCGACCTTTGCAGGGAATTTGTCGAGCATAACTCCAAGCAAGGGTAGAGGGTATGCCTTATCAAGCGCCAAAACCTTTTGCATCGCGTCATTCACGTCGTCGAAGATCGGTTTTCGGAGAGACAAAGTGGTTCTGATCTCTTCGTAGAGCTGCTTGAACAGCCTCGAAGCGTTTCTCTGCTCTTCGGCGAGCTGAGAAGGCTGAATCTTGTTCATCACCACCAAGATCCCCGTAGCCGCCATGTATAGAACAGTAGACGAAAGCTTTAGGACCAAAAGGGTTTCCCCGACGCCTTTCTCAGCCGCAAGAGCAGCCATGATTGCGGCTGTGGCCGTAATTCCGTTGATGGAGGTCAGAAGCAAGTGATTCCAGTTATCTCGCTGCGTACCGATGTTTTTGTGCATTTCGACTCTGTCCGCGACAATTTCTAGGATTGCGTACAACTCTTGCTTCGCCTCCGAGTTGGAAACTTCCTGATCATGATCATTTTTGGTTTTGGTTTCAATCTTGGACATGTGACTCACATCAGTGAAAGTTGTTGTCAACGTTGATAACCCGTTTCGCCGATCGACGGGGAGCTTAGGAACAAAGAAATCAGATGGCTGAATTTTCCGAGAATTGAGAGTGCATCGGATTTCTTTAAAGGAAGCTGAAGAGGAACAAGGGAAAGATTGAAGAGTGGCCATGAAAGTTCTATTGCAAGATATGCTTGGAAATAGGTTGGTGTTGAACTTTTGGAGTTTTTTTTTTTATTGGAAATGAGTGAATGCTTGTAAATGTGTGTTTAGTCGAAATGTGAACTAAAAATAAACTATGATATTTAAGTAGTGTAAAAGTTTAAAATGTATTCGGATTTTGATGGACAATACGAATATCATTTCATTCTCCTCCTCATTTCTTGGAAGAGAGTGAAAAAAGAGGTGGATTTGTAGTTAATTAGTTTAAACAAACGAGGTTCGAAAATTAATCTATAGAAGTGAGGTTGGAGATAGAGAACCGAATGACGTCTAGCGTTGTTCGGAAAACGTGGGACTCGGAGTGAAATGGGTGAGATTTTGTTTGCAAAATTGAGGGTCTTGTAGTGAAGTGTTGAGGGAAGTGAGAGGGAGTTGAGATTTATAAATCGAGGAAAGCAAGGAAAGTAAATAGACGTGTGGGGTATGTGGTTCTATTGGAATGTTTTGAATGGGTTCATTGGTCAAAGTAAATCATCTGGTCATCTTCTTTTAACATTTTATGTTTGACTTCCTATTTTGCTCCATTCTCTATTGAACTTGAGAGGAAATAAAACATAAAATGACCATTTCATGAATAATGAGTATTTCGAGAGCAAGAAATGACTATTTCTTATGGTTTGTCAAAACCATAAGAAACAAGTCGCAAGAAAAACATGAAACTTGTGATTTTGCTTGCTAGTGTGGTTAAAAAAAAAAAAAAAATCGAAGCTGAAATCAAATTATATTGTTGAGTATTCCTATTGTAAGGAGTGTGTGAAGAAGTCCACACGCTGATTCGGTATGGAATTGAGAAATGATATAAAAGAACTAGAGTACTCCTTATAGATTAACCTTTTAAAATGAAATACCAACATCCCAACAAGTAATAACAGAGTTAGATTTCAAATGTAAGTGTGTATATGCAGAAGATAAATCCCGGAGAAAAAACGTATATTTTAGTGAGGGTGTTCACCCAAATTTTTTTTTTTTTTTTGGAACTTAGGGGAGGGGGGTTCAAACTATACAGTCCGCTCCTTTTAGTAGAGTTAGGTGTGATATTATCGTTAGGCTATGCCTGCAACCACAGTTTTGTTTTTTGTTTTTTGTTTTAATAAATAACATCAAAATATTAAAACTAAAGGGTAAAATTTTTAGTAGGAGTTATATGATAATTTTTAAATTTTAGCGAGTACAAAGCAGAAAAATCATGAAATTTTTTGAGGTAAAATTAATTTAAGTGGAGGTTTTGCGTGAATGTTTAACTTTTCTTGGCATAAAGTGGTAAAAAAAAAAAAAATCAAATAAAATTTTCTGGTAGAATTAGAAAAAAAAAAATTTTAGTGCTCGGCCCCTTAACAAAGACACCATTGATTACAATGGATTAAAAATCCGAGGTACTCTTAAGATGAAAACTCCAGGGTACCGTGGGGCACTGACACACTGGAGATCTCAATTGAGTTATGATCATTCCTGGTTTGGTTGTTTTCCCAACCGTTATGGACACTAATTACAATCTTAACTTTTTTTTTACTAACTTACGTAATCAGTGATTGTCATCGTTTCACTTATAAATGTAATTTCTTATTCTTAATTAATGAGATATTTTTTTTAAACAACTATCAGACAACTCACATACCACTTTCGTTAATTAAAAAAGAAGAAGATGAGATTTCAATTTGCGTCTTTAGCATTATTCTATTCTCTCTCCTTTTTTCTTGTGAATATCTTATTCTATTTTTTTTAGTGAATATTTATTCCTTTACACGATATCGGTATGCTTTTTTTCTTCTATCGACGCATACTATTTCTACCTACCTGGTCAGCTTAATAGTACCCCAAGCAACTTTTCCTTCATTATTGTAATTGACTCGATGTATTTTTTTTGGGTTATTTTTCTTACAAATCAAGTGTTTCCTAATTAAACTTTAAGCAAAACAAAAACAAAAACAAAAAACAAAAAAACAAAAAAACGAAAACGAAAACAAAAACAAAAACAAAACAAAACAAAACAAAACAAAAACAAAAAGTGCGCCCTAATTAAACCATTACTTGAAATCTTTTTGAGAAAACAACGACTAGTTTGTTGAGACGGATATGGACAAAGTAAGGTGGGTAAATAGAACTTTTTGGAGATGCATAGTTTAATATGTTTTAAAGGTGCCAGGCCAAATATATATATAAATATATATAAATATATAAATAAATATATATATATATATATATATAACTGCCTTTCAGAAACTAATAAACCCTCAACAAGTGATGAAATCAGAAATTTTTATTAAGAGAAGCCAAACTATGATGACATTTTGTTTCTTTGAGTTCTTAAGTTTTGAAATAATGAATACAATAAAAAAATATAAATATAAATATAAAGTGATTGACTATATTCGAAGTAAGAAAAACTAGTGTAAATAAACGTTCTATACACAATTAAGATTAAATTCAGAATTTATGGGAGTAAACTATAAAATTTTAGATTAAAAAGTTAAGGATATGAATGTTTTTTTTTTTTTTAAAACAACCTGCATTAAAACTTCAATTTTTCAATTTCAAGGGGGACTTTACAAGAAAAAAAGGGACAAAGCGATAATATTTTTTGGAAAAACCTAAAATGACTTTTAAGCTTTTAAGTGGCTCCGTCCCTGGCCTCCACCAATAGGTATGTCAATAAAAATAAGGAAAAAATTTATAGGCTGACACGTTGTGTTGTTTAAAAAAATCTAAAAGATTATCGAATAGTTTGAACTGGATATAATTTCACAAAACCGGTTTTCATAGATTAAAATATCTAAAACGCTTAATACAAACCAACAATAGTGAAAATAAATAAACAAATAAAACTTTAATTATTAATGCATACTGATTACTACAAAAACCTCATTCTAGAGGCTGATATACATATATAGATTTGTACCACAAGACAACATGAACAAGAGAAAACCCATGGTAATCAAAATAGAATAAATAGTAACAACAAACTTAACGTACATAAATAAATCATTTTTGTTTTGTATTTTATTTCGCGGGAAATAAAACACAAAATAAAAATGATTTTATGAACATCATTATTAATTAACAAAATGTGGATTTTTTTTATTAATCTCATAATAATGAAGATCCATCTTCTAATAAGTGAACACCAACAGTGTCCTTTAATATTGTTTGGTTATTTAATCTCGGAGAATGGTCAGGCCATTGTTGAACAAATTCTGAAGTGCTACAACTATCGGACCGAGAAGATATCCCAATAGAGGCAAGATACTAGCGGGCGACGGCGTTGACCGCGGTGGCTGCTAGCTGTGCGCTGACATCAACCTTCAAAAGCTTGCTGGCAGTAGTAGTAGTAGCTGCAGCCAAAAATAATATGATTGGCACAAGAAGATAATACTTGGACTTGAAAATGACCCTGTTTATCATCTTAATTGTTTATCTAAATGTATGTATATGGATTAAGATGATAATTAATTGTGATCATATGAAGTGCTTGTGGGAACTATTGGAAGTGAAGAGATGAGTTTATATAAACAAGTAAAGATGAGTTTAAAAGCCTCAAGTTCTGCCTTAATTCCTAGATGATTTTTTTTTAGGGTATTCTTTTAATAGATATGCCAGATACATAATAATAACATTTCAGTTTTTTTTTTTAATGTGAAGACGTTATAAGTTTTATATGTATATTTATATAAATATATATGTCATTTACAATGTCCATAGTAGTTTTATATAATGACAACTTTAGAATGTTTATAAAACATCGAAAATATTTTTAGAATGAAGCCTAAATGAATCAAATCAAACCGATCAAAATATATAGGATGTTACAACTGTCGTTCTTGTTAGTCGTCGGACAAAAGAATATTCTTTTATATATACACACGCATAAAAGGATGATATATGATATATGAAATATGATGATAACATTTAATGCCTTACCTATTTCTTTCAAATGTATAAGAACTAGATATTCGTTCGGATCTTTTATCATGCATTGAAATGTTTACTCAACCTGAATGTTATTTTGTATTTAACTATAGAATTTGAATTGTGTATTTAAATGAAATGTGTGTTTGGGGTGACATATTTTGTTCTTTTTGTTTAGTTGCTCCTTTAGGAGTGGTTAGTAATTTTGTTTATTTTTATAAATTTTTAATTTTTCTTTTCTTTTCGTTTTTAATAAAACGAGTGGTGAACTCGATAAAGGATGAGCTAGCGTTCTGGTAGGTAGCAACATAATTGACATATACTAGTTCGATAATATTGGATTGTATAAATTTTGTATACATCATATATATGTAGATACATATGATATGTTTCCCTTGGATTATACATTGCAATAGAAGATTTTTCACCAAGTGGGTATTGAAGATTGCAACTATATATATGTAGTTATGCAATCTACATCCTTCCTGATATAAAAATAAGGATTAAAACTCACATATATATATATATATATATTAATAGAATAGCACATACAATTTTATTAATTTCTTTAAAGTCTGAACTATTAAAATTGAAATAAAGGTTCATTCATTTTTTTTTTTTTTGGGTCCTCTTATTTTGCTTCCAAGTAACTACTCCAAGGAAAGAATAAATCCAAACTAATATTTATTTAGTTTTGTTTACACGACTTCACCTAAAATAAATGTGAAATTATCCGAATGACATAAATTTAAACAGATTATTATATCAATATGGTACAAATTTAACATTAAAATCAATATGAAACAAAAATAAAATTAAAATTTGTATGATCTAAATTAAGAGGAGAAATTTGTGTCTTGTCGTAGTTCGTATGCATGGGAGGCTCATCCTCTACGTAAATATGATGTTGGAGGGACCCACGCTCTCTAAAGCATTATTTTTCTCTTTCCTTTTTGTCCAATCATGATAAAAGGCTTTTCTTTTTCTTCTCGTGGCAACTTCTGCTCAATGGTTGGTGCAACGTTCATTCCATGTTTTGTCTCTGTCTAGGTGAATTATTTAGTCAACAGAATCGACCAATTCCCATGACGTACTTCATGACATAAAATGTAGTGAGTAAACTCTCTATAATTTACATTTAACACACAAAAAAAAAAAAAAAAAAAAAAAAAAAACCTCTTTAGTTTATGTTTGGTATGTTGGAAACAAAAAATGGATTAGAAAATAAATGTACTTAGCTTAGGTGGAAAAATAGGAAGCAATGGGAGGACTTTTCTCTTCTTGTTTGAAACATATTCCTACTATATTCACTTCATATTTGGAGAGATTAAAATGTCGTTTTTAAAAAATTATGTATTGTACTAAGCCTAGGTTTGAAACATAGAACTGAAAAGTTGTTTTCAGAAAAAAAATTTCAATTCAAGTTAAAATTTTCATTTTTTCAAAGACTGTATCAAACTTATTTTCTCTCTCTCCTAAATACTAATTTAAAAAAAAATTCTCATTTAAAATGGAATCTTTTTAAAAACAACTTTTCAAATTTATATTTCAAACGAAAGCTAAGGTTTGGAATATTTGAAGGATTGGAAATCCCTCGACCAATCCTTTCGTTCTTTAAACCCTTTCAGTAACCCCCTCATCCCTTTCCCTCACCAACTTTTCCTTCCAACCAAACAAGTTCTTATTGTGTGTTCCATTCCATTGTTTGGTTGGAAGGAAACAAGAAGGGAGAGGAGAGGTGGAGGGAGAATATCTCCCACTGGGCTTACCATAATGCATCCTTCCATCAGTAGAAGGATGCACACTCTCATTTTCTTTTCAATCAAAAAGACAATTTTATCCTTAATTTAAAAAAAAAAAAAAGAGGTTATAAATGGACAATATAGTAATTAGCTAAAAAACTATCATTTATCATTTTAACTTTCTCTCCCTCCTATCAAACAATATGAGGGATTTCTACAATCCTCTCCATCCTTCACATTCTTCATCCCTCCTCTCCATCCCTCCTACCAAACATAGATGATTGTTTCTTCTGATCCCCTTCTCTTATTGTCCTGCATCAACATCCAATCCAATATGACGAAGAGTCCAAATATATTATTCCAATTTTCTGTCTCAATAATTGTCTATCAAATAATGTTTTGACAGTGCATTAATTTATTTAAGAATTTTTAGTATTTAGTATTTTTTATATGATCAAATTTTTAAATTCAGATAATATGACATAATATTATTGCGAGGACAACCAATGAGACAAGAAATCGGAACAACAAATCTCGACATATTTGGAGAAATCATCTGGTGATTTGTTAAGAGCACCACTGAAATTTGCTTAGACAAGTGAATGAAATTGAATTTTAAGACTCTTGCATAATTGGCCAAATATTTGGAAAAACCATGCGGTACCTTTGTGCCAAAAAAAAAAAAAGAAGCATTTTCATTCATTTACAAACATATCTTTCAAGAGTACATTCTAAGGCCTATGAAATATACGAAAAAAAATTGATCAGAAAAGCTTGCTTGCAAATTCCTCTGACCTTGTTCATGCTCGGAAGATAAAGACAACGCGCACGCAAGGTCTCTGAGCTCCGACAAGCTCCGTCCGAGCTGCAGCGCCGTTTTAACTTCAAACAATTCACCAATTTCTCTCTCATCAATCGCTGCATCCTCCAAAGTCGACTCAATTGTCTCTTCCATGTGCTTATAAAACCCCGCCGAGCTTCGGTACATCTCGAACACCATACCGACTTGCCCACCGTGCTCTACCGTGTTAACCACGGTAGCCAAGGCTCCGGACATGACTCCAAAAACCGCAGGCCACGAACCGAAAACAGAGGACCCCAAGAAAACAGAGCCAATTGCAGCCAAGCCAGTGAGCAATGGACCGGAAATGGCTAGAACTTTGTTTACTTTCAAAGCCACTTTACTTAATCTGACGTATTCGGCGGTATCTTTTCTCCTCACAAGTCCCTCAATCTCTTTCATTTCCGCTTCAAGGTTGTCGTTCCACCCGTTGATCTTCCCTTTTCCGGGGCCAAACATTTCGTCTTTAGGCTTGAATTGACCTTGTGGCCACCACACAGCAGGCTCGACTTTTGCAGGGAATTTGTTGAGCATAACTCCAAGCAAGGGTAGAGGGTATGCCTTATCAAGCGCCAAAACCTTTTGCATCGCGTCATTCACGTCGTCGAAGATCGGTTTTCGGAGAGACAAAGTGGTTCTGATCTCTTCGTAGAGCTGCTTGAACAGCCTCGAAGCGTTTCTCTGCTCTTCGGCGACCTGAGAAGGCTGAATCTTGTTCATCACCACCAAGATCCCCGTGGCCGCCATGTATAGAACAGTAGACGAGAGCTTTAGGACCAAAAGGGTTTCTCCTACCCCTGTCGCAGCCGCAAGAGCAGCCATGATTGCGGCTGTGACCGTAATTCCGTTGATGGAGGTCAGAAGCAAGTGATTCCAGTTATCTCGCTGCGTACCGATGTTTTTGTGCATTTCGACTCTGTCCGCGACAATTTCTAGGATTGCGTACAACTCTTGCTTCGCCTCCGAGTTGGAAACTTCCTGATCATGACCATTTGTGGTTTTGGTTTCAATCTTGGACATGAGATTCACATCAGTGAAAGTTGTTGTCAAGGTTGATAACCTGTTTCGCCGATCGACGGGGAGCTTAGGAACAAAGAAATCAGATGGCTGAATTTTCCGAGAATTGAGAGTGCATCGGATTTCTTTCAAGGAAGCTGAAGAGGAACAAGGGAAAGATTGAAGAGTGGCCATGAAAGTTCTATTGCAAGATATGCTTGGAAATAGGTTGGTGTTGAACTTTCGGAGTTTTTTTTGACCGGAAGTGAGTGAATGCTAGTAAATATGTGTTTAGTTGAAATGTGAACTGAAAATAAAATATGATATTTAAATAGTGTAAAAGTCTAAAATGTATTCGGATATTAATGGACAATACGAATATTATTTCATTCTCCTACTCGTTTCATTGAAGAGAGTGAAAAAAGAGGTGGATTTTATAGTTGAATGGTGTAAACAAACGAGATTTGAAAATCAATCTATAGAAGTGAGGTTGGAGACAGAGAACCGAACGACGTCTAGCGTTGTTCGGAAAATGAGGGACTCGGAGTGATATGGGTGAGATTTTGTTTGAAAAATTGAGGTCTTGTTGTGAAGTGTTGAGGGAAGTGAGAGGGAGTTGAGATTTATAAATGGAGGAAAGCAAGGAAAGTAAATAGACGTGTGGGGTATGTGGTCCTATTGGAATGTTTTGAATGGGTTCATTGGTCAAAGTAAATCATCTGGTCATCTTCTTTTAACATTTAATGTTTGACTTCCTATTTTTCTCCATTCTCTATTTGAACTTGAGTAAAAAAAAAACAAAAAATGACTATTTCATGAATAATGAGTATCTCGAGTGCAAGAAATGACTATTTCTTATAGTTTGTCAAAACCATAAGAAACAAGTCGCAAGAAAAACATGAAACTTGAGATTTTGCTTGCTAGTGTCAAAAAAAAAAAAAAAAAAATTCGAAGCTGAAATTAAATTATATTGTGGGTAATCCTATTGTAAGGAGTGTGTGAAGAAGTCCACACGCTGATTCGGTATGGAATTGAGAAATGATTTAAAAGAACTAGAGTACTCCTTATAGATTAACCTTTTTTAAGATGAAATACTAACATCCCAACAAGTAATATCAGAGTTAGATTTCAAATGTAATTATGTATACGCAGAAGATAAATCCCGGAGAAAAAACATATATTTTAGTCGGGGTGTTCACCAGTTTGCTTTTTGGAATTTAGGGGAGGGGGTTTCAAACTCTACAGTCTCCACCTTTTAGTGGAGTTATGTGTGATATTACCGTTAAGCTACGCCTGCAATCACAATTTTGTTTTCTGTTTTTTGTAATAAATAACATCAAAATATTAAAACTAAAGGGTAAAATTTTTAGTAGGAGTTAAATGAGAATTTTTAAATTTTAGTGAGCACAAAGAGAAAAATCGCGAAATTTTTTGAGGTAGAATTAATTTAAGTGGAGGTTATATGTGAATGTTTAACTTGGCATTAAGTGGCCAAAAAAAAAAAAAATCTATTAAAAATTTTCTGGTAGAATTAGAAAAAAAAAAAAAAAAAAAATTGTGCTCGGCCCCTTAACAAAGACACCATTGATTGCAATGGATTAAAAATCCGAGGTACTCTTAAGATGAAAACACCAGGGTAGTGTGAGGCAGTGACACATTGAAGACCTCAGTTGAGTTGTGATCATTTCTGGTTTGGTTGTTTTCCCAACAGTTATGGGCACTAATTACTATCTTAACTTTTTTCTATCAACTTACGTAGTAAGTAATTGTCATCTTTTCAATTATAAATGTAATTTCTTATTCTTAATTAATGAGATAATTTTTTTTAAACAACTATCAGACAACTCACATACCACTTTTATTAATTAAAAAAGAAAAATAAAGATAAGATTTCAGTTCGTGTCTTTAACATTATTCTATTCTCTCCCTTTTTTTTTTTTTTTCTTGTGAATATATTATTCTATTTCTTTTTTTTTTTTTTGGTGAATATTTATTCCTTTACACGATATCGGTATGCTTTTTTGCTTCAATCGACGCATACTATTTCTACTGACCTTGTCAGCTAAATAGTACCCCGAGCAACTTTTCCTTCATTATTGTAATTGACTCAACGCATTCTTTTTGGGTTATATTTCTTACAAATCCAGTGTTTCCTAATTAAACTTTAAGCAAAAAAAAAAAAAAAAAAACACAAAACAAAACAAAACAAAAACGAAAACGAAAACGAAATAAACGAAAAAAAACGAAAAAAAAAAAAAAAAAAAAAGTGCGTCCTAATTAAACCATTACTTGAACTCTTTTTGAGAAAACAACACTAGTTTGTTGAGACGGATATGGACAAAGTAAGGTGGGTAAATAGAACTTTTTGTAGATGCATTGTTTAATATGTTTTAAAGGTGCCAGGCCTAATATATATATATATATAAATATATATATTATATAAAGAAATAAATTAATATATATATATATATATATATATAAAACTGTCTTTCAGAACTAATAAACCCTCAATAAGTGACGAAATCAGAAATTTTTATTAAAAGAAGCCAAACTATGATGGCATTTTGTTTCTTTGAGTTCTTAAGTTTTGAAATAATGAATACAATAAAAAAAATATAAATATAAATATAAAGTGATTGACTATGTTTCGAAGTAAGAAAAACTAGCGTAGATAAACGTTCTATACATAATTTAGATTAAATTCAGAATTTATGGGAGTAAACTATAAAATTTTAGATTAAAAAGTTAAGGATATGAATGTATTTTTTTAAACTTCAATTTTTAACTTTCAAGGGGAACTTAACAAGAAAAAATGGGACAAAGCGATAATATTTTTTTGAAAAAACCTAAAATGTCTTTTAAGCCTTTAAGTGGTTCCGTCCCTGACCTCCACCAATAGGTACATTAAAAATATAAAGGAAAACATTTATAGGCTGACACGTTGTGCTGTTTAAAAAAATCTAAAAGATTATGGAATAGTATGAACTGGATATAATTTCACAAAACCGGTTTTCATAGATTAAAATATCCAAAACGCTTAATACAAACCAACATTGGAGAAAATAAATAAATAAATAAAACTTTAATTATTAATGCATACTGATTAATACAAAAACCTCATTCTAGAGGCTGATATACATACATAGATTTGTACCACAAGACAACATGAACAAGATAAAATCTATGGTAATCAAAACAGAATAAGTAGAAACAACAGACTTAACGTACATAAAAAAATCATTTTTGTTTTTTATTTTATTTCGCTAGAAATAAAACACAAAATAAAAATGAATTATGAACATTTATTAATTAACAAAACGTGGATTTTATTTATGAGTCTCTTAATACTAAAGATCTATCTTCTAATAAATGAACACCACCGGTATCCTTTAATATTGTTCGGTTATTTAACCTCTCGGAGAATGATCAGGCCATCGTTGAACAAATTCGGAAGTGTTAAAACTATCGGACCGTGAAGATATCCCAATAGAGGCAGGTTACTGGCGGGCGGCCGCGTTGACCGCTGCGGCTGCTAGCTGTGCATTGACATCAACCTGCAAAAGCTTCCGGGCAGTAGTAGTAGTAGCAGCAGCCAAAAATAATATAATTAGCACAACAAGATAATACTTAAACTTGAAAATGACCATTTTTATCATCTTAATTGCATATCTAAATGTATGTATATGGATAAAGATGATAATTAATTGTGATCAAATGAAGAACTTGTGGGAACCATTAAAAGGGAAGATGAGTTTATATAAAAAAGTAAAGATGAGTTTAAAAGCGTCAAGTTCTGCCTTAATTCCTAGATGATTTTTTTTTTTTTGAGGGTATTCTTTTAATAGATATGTCAGATACATAATAATAACATTTCGGAATAAATTTTTTTTTTTTATGTGAAGAAGTTATCAGTTTTATATGTATTTTTATATAAATATATGTCATTTACAATGTCTATAGTAGTTTTATATAATGCAACTTTATAATGTTTATAAAACATCAAAAATGTTTTCAGAATGAAGCCTAAATCAATGATCGAAATATATAGGATGTTACAACTGTCGTTCTCGTTAACTGTTGGAAGAAAGAATATTCTTATATATATATATATATACACATAAAAAGATGATATATGATATATGAAATATGATGATAACATTTAATGCCTTACCTATTTCTTTCAAATTTATAAGAACTAGATATTCGTTTGGATCCTTTATTGCATTGAAATATTTATTCAACTTGAATGTTAATTTGTATTTAACTGTAGAATTTGAATTGTGTATTTAAATGAAATGTGTGTTTGGGGGTGACATTTTTGTTCTTTTTTGTTTAGTTGCTTCTTTAGGACTGGTTAGTAATTTCTTTTATTTTTATAAATTTTTAATTTTTCTTTTCTTTTCGTTTTTAATAAAACGAGTGGTGAACTCGATTAAGGATGAGCTAGCGTTCTGGTAGGTACCAACATAATTGACATATACTAATTCGTTAATATTAGAATCAAATCTAAAAATTTTATTTATCAATAAAAAAGATCTCCTCCTTCAAAAATAAAAATAAAAATAAAAAAGTTCTGCAAATCTTTGGGGCAAAAGAGTTCGTAATTATAAGTAAGTCCTGCAAATCTTTGGGGCAAAAGAGTACGTAATTATAAGTCATTTACTGATTGGTTTTCGTCTTTAAAAATGATTATCCCTCAAATTTATAAAACGACCCAGCAAATTAAGATTTTTTTAGAAAACGTGCTTACAATTATTTATTGTTGGGACTTGGGAATAAAAGTTATCTCCTCAACTTTCTCTCGGATTGTATAAATTTTTTATATATCATATGCATGCAGATACATTTGATATGTTCCCCTTGGATTATACATTGCTATTGAAAATTTTTAACCAAGTTGGTATTGAATATTGCAACTATATGTAGTTATGCAATCTACATCCTTCCTGATATAAAAATACTAAGTAACTACTCCAAGGAAAGAGATCTTCTTCTCCTTCTCCTTCTCCTTCTTCTCCTGCTTCTTCTTCTTCTTCTTCCAATATTTGGCGGCCAATTAATTTAATTTTGGAGTGATGGGATTGATTAATCAGTACTAATCAAACCTAATTATTACTTTAAATCAACTAATAACTTAGCAATTTCGTCCAAAAAAAAAAATGCACATTTCAAAGTTCGGAGGTGAATATATAGATATATTAATGTTCATGTGCACCCCTACAAGTACGCTTTAATTTTGATCATGTTTGTTGGCTTGTCACTGGAGGTATATCTATGGTTTCTGAGGTTTTTTTTTCATTTTTATTATAGTATTTGTTTAAAATAAAGACGGTGTTATTTCCACCTTGTGTTTTATTAGTATATTTTTGTGCTTGTTTTGTAATAACAAAGGTGGTCTCCCCAAACTCTCGTATTGTTTGTGTGTCTAATCCGGTAAAGTTATTTCGATGTGTTCTTGAGGGTGACCTTTTTGCTATGGGTCTCTTGGTCTTGATCAGTCAGAGTTTTTCATCGATTATAGAGGTGCTGTTGAAAGAGCTAGAGGTGTGCTCAATGATTGATGTACCTTTTCGATTTCCTATTGTTGGATTTCAGTGCACGTTTTACCCCCTTATGTGTTTCATTAGAATTTACTAGTGAAACTGATTTGTATTTAGGATTAAGTTTCCGTGTGTTGTGAGGTCACTTAAAGTATTAATGTTTGTATTTAATTGATTTAAACTACAATTATCATTTTCAAAAAATTCACAATACTTTTCTTAAATAATTAGCAAATGGTGCATACCATGCACGTGCTAATTAAATTAAGATAACCTTAATATAAATTTGATGGTTATTTTCATAGATATTGTACAGACTAATTTATAGAAACGTTCATATCGATACAAAGAATTATAATATTACATTAAAATATAAGAAACTTACATGTTGCACGAGCAATTTAACAGCGTGAGATTTCTTGTTTGAGGTGGTCTCGCCCATCCAGTATGCAAAACCGTGGCCAACCTGGATCCGTAAAATAAAGAAGTATCAGCTCAATATTTTCATCACCCCCAGCCTGTATGAAGGAGTTCAGACACACACACACATATATATATATATGAGAGTTCCTGTATAACATCACTTTCATATGTCACTTGTAACGTGATTTGTGTTATATTATACCAATTATGTGATTTTAATTTTTAATTTTTTTTTTACCGACGAGTCGTCCTTCACACAAATGTTAGAATAATACTATGTGACAAGATTCTAAATGAAAAATTACATATAAATTAAATAATTATTACAAGTTTCTAAAAAGAAATTTACAAATACTACATGGTATGTGGTGCCGCATGACATGTTGTACTGTATACATAAACAGGACTTAATTAAATAATTAAACATTGCTAGCTGAAAGGTGAAAAGAAGCAACCAAGGCAGATCTAATTGGAGATCTCTTCGATGGATTGCTAATGGTGCTCTCGTTTAATTTTAATTTTTGCAAATCATTTATAAACAGTAATTCAAGGACAGGGAGTAAATTAATTATATAATAGTTCCATCTTTGCGATCAGTACTAATAGTTAGCGCTATAATTGTATCATTTATACCATTGTTAATTTTAATTTAGTATGTTGAACAATGCATTTAATATTTAGATTGAGTTTGAAATGAAATGAAATAAAATTTTTAGGTTGAAGTTAGTTGACTTTTTAAAAACTAGTTATAATATTTATTGACTTTTCAGATTAAGACAAAAGATCAATCATAAAGTATAGTTGAGTTTAAAATGAACTCGAATACCAAATATAGGTTTAGTCTCTAAACGTGTCATAAACAAATTATGAGTTTGCCTCATAATAATTGTTTGGTTCCTAACATGTAAAAATGGACAATAGTTATTACGTGAAGATCGCATGTAATTTAGTTAGGGAAAATTTGGTTGGATGGCCTATTTAAATTACCTAATCTAATAGATGGTCCAACTTTCATTTCTTTAGTTAAATGACTTAATGTGTATGTTTTGATCAATTAATTTTAATTTTGCTCAAACACACCCACTCTCCTCCTCTTCTTTTTCTCTCCCTCCTCCCTCTACTTGTTTCTTCCATTGACTAACTGAGTTTCATTTTTCTTGGTTAGACATTTCCTCTTCCTCCTTAAATTCCTTTCCACCAATCGGGTTTCATTTTTCTCCTCATATCTTTTTAGGGTTTTAGTTTCTCAGAAAATTCTTCTTTGCTTTCTTTCCCAACATGGGAAATTGCTTCCGACTACCAGCCAAGTGTGTCATGTTTCTTCCATCAACTTTTCTGGTATCAAAATTCTTTTTCTTTCTTTCTTTGTTTTCTTTTTCCTTTCTTTTTTTTTTTTTTTTTGGAAATATGTGTGTGTCAATGTATATATATATATATATATATATAAATATATATATATATATATATTGTTTTAATTATTATTTCTCTGTGATCAAATTTTGGGATTTACTAATTTTATCTGGATTTTGTTTTGGCTAATATGTTCTTAATTGGGATATTAAGGGTGGGGAAGTGAGAGAGAGAGAAGGGGGTTGCATTTTTTGTTTTGTTATTTATTTATTTATTTTCTTAATGGTAAATCATTGATTTACTTATAGTTAATCAGTGATGACTAAGAAAATTGGTCATTTATGTTAGTCAATCACTGATTTACTTATAGTTAATCAGTGATTGACTAACATAAATGACCAATTTTCTTAGTCAATCACTGATTTACTTATAATTAATCACTGATTGACTACAAAATTGATGATATATTATGATCAATCAGTGATTTACTCGAAGTCAATTAGTGATTTACTCGGAATCAATCAGTGATTTACTCGGAGTTAATTAATGATTTACCTGGAGTTAATCAGTGATTGACCAATAATTAATCAAAAATAGTTAATCAATGATCGACTATTTACAAAATTGATTAACCATTTTAAGAGAAAATGACATTTTAACTAATTTTAAAAACTTAGGCCATTTGTTAAAAAACTTGTTTAAAAAAGGCTATTTGCCTCTATATTCCTTTAGCTAGCGTTATATTCTCTTACTTTAATCCAAATAAAATAGAAGATTTTGAAACATGAAACTGACAAAATCAACCTTGAGATGTTTTAAATTCCATCAACTAAAATGAGATTGAACATATATTCCAGAGATGAAAATGAAATGAACCTCTAACTTTATGATAGTGAGAGTTCCTTACAAGGCTATATATATATTGGGGCGGAGTCAGAAATATATTTCAATGGGGGTGTATACAAAATTTTTTTTCAAGATAAAATAAATTTTAGTGGGCTATATGATAATTTTTAATTTTAGTGGGTTTATGTGATAATTTTTAATTTTCATGGGGGTAAAGCAGTAACATTACAAAACTTTTTTTTATAGGATTGATTTTAGTGAGGATTATGTGAAATTTTTTTATTTTTAGCAGGGGCAAAATAGAGAATGTATAAGAATTTTTAATTTCTAGTGAGGACAAATTGTAAAAATTATAAAATTTTTGAGATAAAACTAGAAGAACAAAAAATTTGAGTGGGGGCTCTAGCCCCCATTTGCACCCCTTAAATCCGCCCCTATATATATATTTATATATATATATATATATTTTTTTTTTCACAAGTAGTTTGTCGAGTCCATTTTAATGTCTTAAAAAGCAAAAATCATATTTGATTATAAGGTTCATGATAATGATATTAGACGATTATGTATTGGTGGCTCATCTTAATTGCTCGGTCCTGTGTTGTGTAACGTATACACATCGTTGAAAGGCTTTCCCTTCAAAAAAAAAGTAAAGTAAAGTAAAAAAGTTATGACGAAGCGCAGATCATGACCATATTTAGTATTATAATGTCTTCATCTTCCAATATGCTTAGAGAGATAATAAAGATATTTAAGAGATACCAACTTAATCGGAATTTTTTATTCTTCATTCGCATATTAATTCCTATCATCTTCATTTATTTAAAGAAAAATACGATTCAAGATGAAATATTGCAATGAAAATGTACATTATCATGACAAGGTCTCAATAAAAATATTGTAGGTTGTTTCGTTTTCCTTTGGAAATGGATGCAGATATATAGCTCGTTTTCTTTTCAAGGGAATCCACCCCCACCTCCAGCTCCTCTACCATACTCTCCACCACCACGACCAAGTCCAACGCCACCACCGCTACCGAACCCTCCACCGCCACCCCCACCAAGTCCACCGCCACCCCCAGCACCTCCTCCAAATCCAGCTCCACCTCCAAATTAGCCTTCACCAGCTTCACCACCAAAACCTCCTCCAATCCCACCACCGGCACCTTAATCCTCGCCTCCACCTAACCCTCCACCACCTCCAAAACCTCTGCCACCGCCACCACCAAATCCAAGGCGGCGAAATAATGATTTCTCATCCTCAAAAAAAACCCTTTTCAGTTCCAAACTTCCTTTCCTTAATAGTGGTGCAAATTAAAGCTCCAATTACTAGCACAAAAAGAAGAACCCTAGAAGTCAACTTCGGAAAGTATTTATGTGTTTGTGATTGCTTAAAATGACTTAAATTTGGATGTGATGTGATTGTGATGAGAAAAAGGGTTATATTTATATATGGATTGAGATATTTTAAGGCTAATAAGCTCAACGTACTTACGGTTGAGAAGCTTATAAATATTACATTATCTATATAGTTAATGTAAGCTCAAATTCCCAACTGTCTGTGGAAAAACAAGTCAACCCTATATCTAGTGAGAAAAATAAGTCAACTCTATATGTAGTGATAAAACAATAAACATGGATGTTATATATATACCCCACCTCTTTCCGACCAACGGAAAATGAGACCGAGTCTCTCTATTTTTTATTTTTAAATAGATTTTCAGTTCCACAGCTTTAAATTTGAGTGGACTTCTTCCTTAAAAAGAAAAACAAATCCACTTTTTTTTTTTTTTTTTTTTTTGGCATGGTTTTGAGCATTGCGTGTACATGCATAATTGCGCTCATCATTCTCTCTATTTAAGTTTATCTTTTTGATGAACAAAAAAATTAATTATCAAGTAAAAAAAGTTAGAACAGACTAATCCATAAAAGTACGTCTTGATTTGAAAGAAAAACTAACAAAACAATGATAGGGATGGATTAGGAATCATTTATCCACTTAATGGAAATTTTTAGATTCAAAAGGCCTATGAGTCAACTGTAATTTGGGGCGAAAAAATTCGGAGAAATTCTATCCAGCCTCGTCGTTCGATAATAGTTTCGAAACTTTTTTCATGGGAAAATTCAAACGGAATGTTCTTTTAAGAAAGTCGGTTTGATATGCTAATTTCGTGATGCCGCTTTTGCATGGAGGAATATTCCGAGGAACACTTCTTCCTCAGGTGTAGTTTTTCGGGATTTATTTTGCGCAAATTGTGGTGGAAACTTTTGGTTGTAAACATAATTTAAATGGGAGTACTATTCAGGATTGTCAATTAATTCTTTAACTAATTAAGAAAAAATTGGGATATTCAGCACTGATAGTGGTGTATTTTGGTATATCATGAATCGTATCTAATTCGAAGATTCATGAAATTAAATAAACTCCAGATATGTCTGGTGTTTAAAATTATAGACAAGATTGTTCATCAATATTTTTTTCACTTTCAGTTTTTTTTTTTTTTTTTTCCACGGGTTTTGCTGGAAGTACGTTTAATTAATAAGGCCATCCTTAAAGAGGAGGTAGGAAACCAGTTGACTTTTTTGTCTTTTGCTTGTTCATGCTTCATTAATGCTTTAATATTGTCTTAAGTTTGTTGTTCTATTGACTTTTGGCTTGACTCTTTCTGGATTTTTTTTTTTTTTTTTTGTATGATTATAATTTTTTTTAAATAACATTTAAGTGCCGGGTTTAGTGCGGGATGAGATAGAATTTAGAAGCGACGACCAACTTAATTAATTGGAATGTTTTTCCTACCTCTTATACTAAATATTCTCGGATCAAAACTTTCGTATTAAAAATAAATAAGGTCTGACACAATATTTCTTTATTGATAATCCGAGTAGAGAATAATTGCAAAATAAACGAAAATGACAAACATTTATTGAAATTTAGAAATCTAACGGTACTAGAAATTAAGGCATGCGGATGCCTCATTTTCTCTTCAAGGGAATCCACCTCCAAGTCCACCCCCAGCACCAGCTCCTCCACCAAACCCTCCACCAGCACCACCCCCAAGTCCAGCGCCACCACCGCCACCGAACCCTCCACCGCCACCTCCACCAAGTCCACCGCCACCACCGGCACCTCCTCCAAATCCAGCTCCACCTCCAAAGCCTCCACCAGCTCCACCACCAACTCCTCCCCCACCACCCCCGCCAAACCCTCCACCGCCACCGCCCCCGAGCCCACCACCGGCTCCACCTCCAGCTCCACCACCAAATCCACCCCCAGCACCAGCACCAGCACCGCCACCGCCGCCTAACCCTCCACCACCTCCAAAACCACCGCCGCCTCCACCACCTAGCCCGCCGCCGCCACCGAATCCAGGGCGGCGAAAAAATGTTTTCTCATCCCCAAAAGAACCCTTTTCAGTCCCAAGCTTCCTTGCATTAATATTGGTGCAAATGAAAGCGCCAACTAGCACGAGAAGAAAAACCCTAGAACTCATCTTTGTCCTATAGTATATTAGTGTATGTGATGCGAGTGTAATGAGAAACGGGGCATATATATACATATATATATATATATATATATATTTCAAGGGTAATAGTATTCATGCACGGTTGAGCAGCTCATAAATCGAATATTATCTCCTCATCTATAAAGATATACAAACCGCGTCGGAACTACTGTGTTAATAATGAAATCTCAAATTCCCAACCGTCTGTGGAAAAAGAACGCTACTAGAGTGGACTTGACCCACTTGGGTCATCTGTACAAATTGGGTTCCCTACCTCTCTCTTTGACTAATCAAAAATGTGATCAGGGTTGCTCTTTTTTATAATGATTTTCAGGAGACTCCTATTCCACAGCTTTAAATTTGAGTGGACTTTTCCATAAAAATAAAAATATGAGTGTGTATATATTTATATATCGTTAGTTTACCGATTCTTATAAAAACTTAAGCGGTTAGGAGTTTGACCAATAATAGTTTTATGTTTTAACACTCCCTTTTACGTGCGGCTTAACATAAATTATAAAAAATCTAAAACATATTAAGGCCCAACATACAATGATAACAAATGGGTTATAAAAAGAGTTCAATTATAGGGGTTCGAATTCAGGACCTCCCATTTTTAATACCATGTTAGTTTACCAATTATTCTAAAAACTTAAGCTGTTAGGAGTTAGGTCACAATAGTTTTATATTTCAACATATATTTTGCATGGTTTTGAGCTTCGTCCATCACATGCATCTTTGCACGTTGCTCTCTCTCTTTCTTTCACATCTTTAGGATTATTTTTTTAAGACTATTTCGTAAAAGTTTTGACAATTTAACAAAATTCACTTGCTTGTAGGATTATAGGCTATCCTTGAGAGTTATCATGAGAAGGGGAGTTTGTTTATAAGGGGGTTTAACTTAAGAAAAAAGAGAAAAGAAAAAAGAAAAGAATACCTTGGTCGCCTTAAATAGAAGGTCATGGAGGGGTTAATTTAAGCACACCCAAAAACAAAAAAACAAAAAACAAAACTTTGGTTGTCTTGAGTAAAATGTCATGTGTGAGTCATCATGCAAGAAAACCACTGAAAAAAAAAAAACAAACAAACAAACCCGTTTTTCAATTGGGTTCATTAAAACAAAATTTGAAATTTAAACGGATGTCAAGATTTTTAATTAGTGACTAATTGACTGAACTCGAAAAATTCAGGGGGACAAACGTACAAATAAGCCTTTTTTTAATTAAAAAAAAAAACAAAGAAAGATAAGCAAATTTATTACCAAAAAAAAAAAAAAAAAAAAAAGAAGTTGTGAACGGGCCTAATCCATAAAAATCTAGATGAAAAAACAAACTTACAAAATAATGATAGAGATGGATAATATATTGGCTCGGATTCGTTCCTTTAAAGGATATTTTTCCATTAAAGGGAACTATATATGAGTTTATGACCACGGAAGTAATCTGTATTTTGGGGTGCAAAATTTTTTGAAGAAACTGTATCCAACGGCATCGTAAGATAATTGTTTGGAATCATTTTCATGGAAAAATTCCAATAGAATGCTCTTTTGAGAAAGTTGGTTTTGAATTGCCTTTGTGTCGCTTTTCCATGATCAACGAGGAGTCGAAGGAACAATACCCCTTCCTCCGGTGCAGTTTTACGGAATTATTTGGTGCAAAATTAGAGAAAACATTTGGTTGTAAAATAAACTTGAATGTGACTATTCAAGATTTTATAAAGGCTTTTTTTCCATCGGTACACCATGAACTTATAGCGTAGCTGTAACTTGCACTATGAACTTTCAATTTTGACAATTTACATCATGAATTTACAAATTTGTAACAATATACCCCTCATTGATAACAATGTTAGTCTTTTTAAAATTGATATGTAATTTGTATATAAGTCGTTTATTAATGACATAAATAATCATTTCTATCTATTTTTACCCATATTTATTTAGACGAAAAGCATTAATTAAGTACTAACAAAGTAGAAAACTTTCAATTAACTTTGTAATTCTAAATATAAATTTGGGTTAATATTGATTCAAATTAATGACCTTTTATACTCTTAGTTAACAATCTATACATAAGTCAAGTGTCAATTTCATTAAAAAAATCAACATTGTAATCAATGAGGGGTAAATTACTACAAAGTACAGGGTGTAAATAGTCAAAATTAAAAGTTTAAAGTGTAAATTGTAACTTGCGATAAGTCCAGGGTGTACCTATGCACACAAAAAAAAAAAAAAAAAAAAAAAAAAAAAACCTTTTATAAATGATTCTATTAAGAAAACATTTTGGGTACATCTAAATTTTGGCTATTATTTCTACTATAAACAATTATAATAATAATTATTATTTACTCAAGGACAGGGAGATTTGAACTCTGCATCTTGTAGCATAGTCAATATGAAAATCCTATTAGTATATAGGCATGCAACCACTATTATAGAAATGAAAAATGCTGATAATACCAACTCTAATCCCAATTTTTGAGTATCAACATATGTGGCATACGAGTTGTCATTATTTCATTTATAAGTGTTTAAAGTATTACAACATCAATTGATTGCATCTACCAATAAAGTATGATAACTGAGTTGGTACTCAAAAAGTTAAAATTAGAGTTGATGTCCTGGTACTACTCCATACAAATTAGAAAGTTGGATCTTCAGGCACAATGGAGTGAAATTTCTACTAATCATAAGTTTTTTTTTTTTTTTTTTTGGGTGCTAAATCTACTAATTATAAGGTTGATGAAAAGAAACAATAGACATATCACATATTTCAAACTATGGATTTACACCTTAAAGATTGGGCTCGTAAAGATTCTTTTAAAGACCAGGTTGTTCATAAAACCATAAATGGTAGCTTTACTTGTGGTTCCATCTTCATTTTTTGGTCCTCATATTGTGTACCTACCCATTCACATTGTCCAATCTTTATTCTTTAGTTAACATTTCTTCATTATTGAAAATCAGATTAGAGATGTAAACATTACATGACAATAATTTCTTGAAATTAGAAATCAAACAGTACTAGAACATTGAAAACAATCCTTCCGAAATTAAGGCATGAAAATAGCTCATTTTCTCTTCAAGGGAATCCACCTCCAAGTCCACCCCCAGCACCAGCTCCTCCACCAAACCCTCCACCAGCACCACCACCAAGTCCACCCCCACCCCCACCACCGCCACCAACCCTCCACCGCCACCCCCACCAAGTCCACCGCCCACCACGGCACCTCCTCCAAATCCAGCTCCACCTCCAAAGCCTCCACCAGCTCCACCACCAGCTCCTCCGCCACCACCCCCGCCAAACCCTCCACCGCCCCCGCCCCCGAGCCCACCACCGGCTCCACCTCCAGCTCCACCACCAAATCCACCCCCAGCACCAGCACCGCCGCCGCCTCCACCACCTAGCCCGCCGCCGCCACCAAATCCAGGGCGGCGGAAAAACGTTTTCTCATCCCCAAAAGAACCCTTTTCATTCCCAAGCTTCCTTGCATTAATATTGGTGCAAATGAAAGCACCAATTACTAGCACAACAAGAACAACCCTAGAGCTAGAAGTCATCTTTGGCAAGTACATATAGTTGTGATGTGAGTGCAATGAGAAACGGTGTATATATATAGAGATTTTAAGGCTAAGATCCGACATTATATAATATATATATATATATATATATATATTTACAGTTGAGAAGTTCATAAATATTATATTATTGGCTCATCTAGAAAGGTATATAAACCGCGTCGGAACTACTGAGAGTTAATGAAATCTTAAATTTCCCAACTGTCTGTTGAAAAAGAAGGCCACTACAAAATCAGCTGTCCAAATTGGATACTCCGCCTGTTTCTAACTAATGGAAAATGTGATCAGGGTTGCTCTTTTTTCATAATGATTCTCAGAAAGACTACTATTCCACAACATTAAATTTGAGTGGACTTTTTCCACAAAAAATAATAATAATAATAATAATAATAATAATAATAAAAATAAATAAATAAATAATTTTTGAGTTTACCATTTTTAATTATTATTATTATTATTTTGCATGGTTTTGAGCTTCGTCCATCACATGCTCTCTGCATGTTGCACCCTCTGCCTCTCTTATCTTCACATAAATCATTTTTTTACGGTTTTTTTTTTTTTTTGTTTTTTTTTTTTTTTTTTTGTTGTATGTATGCATTTATGTCCACTGAACTTCTTGTATTTGGAATAACTGTGCTTAAACTGAAATCTTGTTAATTGAACAAACCTCCTTTCCTTGCAGGACTAATAAACCTTGGATTTATCATTGGGATAGCATTGAAGCCAAACAAATTTATTTCAGTAAGGATGTTTACCAAAATTTTAACAAATACTTATATATACATCTAGTCCATGCGTTTCGACATGGGTAACTAATACGAATTGTACAAGAAGTTGGTGATTTCTGGTTGGGAGAAGGAGCGGATTTTCAACCTGGGGGGTACTACAGCAATTACAGTAGAATTGATCTTACATATACATGTAAGTACAAAAACTAAAGGGTAAATTTTTATTAACTAGGGCTATTTAACTTTTAATGGGGAAAATTATAAAAACCACAAAAAATTGTGAGTTAGAACCAAAAGAAAAAAAATTTCAGTGAGGGGGTTGTAGCCCCCACTCAGTTCTTAATAAATTTGCCACTGATCAAAGGGTTGGAGTTTTGTTTATATGAAATCTAATTATAACCAAAAAAAAAAAAAAAAAAAACCTCGGTTGCCCTCATTATATAAAAGATCATATAAAAATAATTAGAAAAATGAAGTTTCAGTTTGATTCTTTGAAATCGGCCTTTGGCTTTTACTTTTCTATGCTTTCTTTTGGCATCTACTTGGGCTTCTGTTTTTTTTTTTTTTTTTTTTTTTTTTTTTTTTTTAACGCCTGCATGTGCATTTTTTACTTTTATTTGGCTCTTTATAATACTTATTTTTCTTTCTTTTTTACTAATATGGGGGAAGTGCTAATGAAAAAGATGCTAAAGGGGTGCCCACTAAATTGAAATGTATTGATGCATCTACTAATTTATTTTACCATCATTCAAAAAGAAAACATACCAATAAGCCTTCTTTAAAATTATAATTAAAAAAAAAAAAGTATGAACAGGTCTACTAAACTGCACAAAAATCTAGACTAAAGAACAAAGTAACAAGATTGTGATAGGGATGGATTGGCTTGGATTCATTCTTCAAATGGGCATTTTTTCAATTAAAGAGGACTATCATGAGTTTATGAGATCATGGGAGTCATCTGAATTTTAAGGTAAAAAAAATTTGAACAAACTCTATCCAACTTCTTGTCGTTCGATAATGTTTTGAAAACCTTTCCATGGGAAAATTCCAACAAAACGCTCTCTTAATAAGAAAGTTCGTTTTATCATTTTGATATACATATTTGTGTTGTCGCTTTTTGCATGATTAATGAGGAATCTGAGGAAACACCTCTTCCATCAGTGCAGTTTTGCGGGCTTTATGCATTTGATGCTGCAAATTAAACGATATGGTTCAAAACGACATGTCGTTTTCCATATGAGAGCCTTTTTTTCCTCTCTTTTTTTTTTTTTTTTTAAAAGACGGGACGATAGTAAAAAGTGTTCATTTGAGCCACTGCCTTTTTTGCGATAGTGAGCCTTTCTTTTTTTCATGGTTTTTATGTTCTTTTCCAATGTCGTTTTTAGAGACCAACTAGTGTGTGTTATAATACCATAATTGTTATCCAATATGGGATCTCATTTATCTAATTAGAAAGTTGATGACAAAGATATTTATAAGATGATTATATTTGTGGTCAATTTTAAAACAAGTAAAGTTATAAGAAATTAGAAAACATTTCTTCATTATTGATAATCCAATAAAAGATGAATTACAACATAAATGAACATGACAAACATTTCTTGAAATTTAGAAATCAAAGAGTACTAGAAAATTGAACAATAATAGATGGTTTTGGTTCTTTTTCCTTCCGAAATTGAGGCATGCAGATATGAGAGAGCTCATTATTTTCACCTCAAGGGAATCCACCTCCAAGTCCACCCCCAGCGCCAGCTCCTCCACCAAACCCTCCACCAGCACCACCACCAAGTCCACCCCCACCACCGCCACCGAACCCGCCACCGCCACCACCACCAAGTCCACCACCGGCACCTCCTCCAAATCCAGCTCCACCTCCAAAGCCTCCACCAGCTCCGCCACCAACTCCTCCGCCACCACCCCCGCCAAACCCTCCACCGCCACCTCCTCCTAGCCCGCCACCGGCTCCACCTCCTGCACCGCCACCAAATCCACCCCCAGCACCAGCACCGCCGCCGCCACCTAACCCACCACCACCTCCAAAACCACCACCTCCTCCACCACCTAGCCCGCCTCCACGGCCGAATCCAGGGCGGTGAAAAACATTTTTCTCATCCTCAAAGGAACCCTTTTCAGTCCCAAGCTTCCTTGCATTATTGGTGCAAATGAAAGCACCAATTACTAGCACAATAAGAAAAACCCTAGAAGTCATCTTTGGCCTAATATATTTGTGTATCTATATGATAACTAAAGATGACTTTTGTTGTGATGTGAGTGTGATGAGAAAAGAGGTATATATAGAGATTTTAAGGTCAAGATCAGATTGAATATATGTATGGTTGAGAAGGTTATAAATTTAGTATATTATCGCCTCAACTATAAAGTTATTAAATGCAATCTAAAATTCTCAACTGTATGTGGAAAAAAGAAGTCCAAAAGGGTAGACAAAAATAAGGATACCCCACTTCTTTAATTTCTGAACAATGGAAAATGTGATTCGGATTGGTCTTTTCATAATTATTTTCAGGAGACTCCTATTCCACAGCTTTAAATTTGATGAGTGGACTTTTTAATTCCTTTACAGAACAATTTGAGTTTACTTTTCTTTTCCTCTCTTTATATAATAATACTAGTGGTAGCATGTGCGGATTATGAATGTCTGAAAAAAAAAATTGATAAATCAAATGAAAAAAAATAATGAGTATTATATTATTATATATATATCCAATTAAATATTTTTTATCTCCATAATCACATGTCATTCTTTTAGCCATTTAGTTTCATTTTGTTTTTGGCTTGGTTATTTCTTTTTTCCCTTGGTCACTTCCTTTTTGGTTCTCTATATGTAACGATGAGAAAAGATGGTGTCAAAAGATAAAAGGATTAAAAAAGTTTTCAATTAGATTAGTTAAAAATAAACTAATTTTTTCTAAGGTGTTGACAAGTGTCAAAAAGAGAAAGGGACTGAAAAAGTTTTTAATTAGATTGGTTTCTAAATGGTGACAAGTGTCAAAAGAGAAAGGGATCAAAGCAGTTTTTAATTGGATTAGTTAAAATCAAACTAATTTTTTTTAAGTAGTGACAAGTGTCAAAAAAGAAAGAGGTTAAAAAAAATTTCTAGTTAAATTGGCTCTTATATATATATATATATATGATAAGATATATATATATATATATAGTTATTGCATGTTATTGGACCTCGTCAATGGGATTGACATATCTGCCTTTCTCTCTGCTACTAGTATAAAAAGAGGATACCACGATGGTTTTTAACCGTCATGGTATCTAGGAAATGGATTCCACGATGGTTTTTTAACCGTCGTGGAATAGATAAAACTGATGCCAAATACGAGGTAGAGAGGGCTATTCCACGACCGTTTTTAGCAACAACAACAACAAAAAAAAAAAAAAAAAAAAAAAAAAAAAAAAGAGGTCGTGGAAAGTAAGATTCCATGACTGTTTTTGCTAAAAACGGTCGTGAAAAAGAATTCACAATTCATTCGATTTACCACAAGTGGCAAATTCCATGTGTTATTCATTGCACAACCCAAATTAAAATAATAGTTAATCTTTAATTAATTTTGTGTCACAATGTACAATAATTATTACAAAAACATACACTACATTACAAAATTTATAGATTGTATTCTAATTATATTAGATGAACTGCATTACAAAATTAGTCCACTTTTGCCTTACTAAACTCATCTCAACGTCGATATAAAAATCCTTAGTTTGAAATAAGGATAATCCATTGAGTGTCAAGGTTACTACTCACATAAAGGTTAAAACAAATATCCGCATTCAACATAATCTTCTTGTAGAGGACTTCGAACATTATCAATCAATGTTTCATAGTTGCGTTACTTTCTTACTCCTTTGCCCACCAAAATCTTCTAGTTATTAAGTGCCCTAACAATTTAACAAAGTTCAAAACAATTAAAACAAGAATAATGTAACGTCATATCACAATTTGGAACATGAAATATACTTACAACTTAATTAGGTCGAACATGTAATACACAAAAGCACAAATCACAAAATCAACAATTTTTTCCAGAAAATAATCTAAACCAAATCCTCACCCAATCATTTTAAAGCAATCTAAAATTAATCCTCACTAAAACACGTAAATATCATACAATCTGACATTTTGTCGAACATGTAATATGCAAAAGCATAAATCACAGAATCAACACTTTTTTTCTGGAAAACAATCTAACCAAATCCTCACCCAAACATTTTAAATCAATCTAAAACTAATCATCACCCGAACACGTAAATATCATACAATCAGACATTTTGTCAAACATGTAATATGCAAAAATATAATCAAGTGATCAAAACTTTTTTTTCCGGAAAACAATAACCCAAAATCACAAACACAATTAACAATCACCCAAAATCACAAACACAATCAACCAAATGGTCTTCAAAATCCTAATATGGGCGGCGCAAGAGAGAGCAAGAGAGAGAGAGAGACTTACCAATTTCACGGGCGTGGGTGTGGGCGGCGTGGTAGCGGGGTAGGCGGTGGAGGATGGGTTTTGAGAAAGAGATTGGAGGGAGGAGTCACGGCGGAGATTGGAGGCGAGAGAGAGAGGGAGAGGAGCAAGAGAGAATGAATGGTGGAGTCATGGCCGGCGGAGATTGGAGGCGAGAGATAGAGGGTGAAAGGCGAAAGAGAATGGAGGGAGGGCGGCAAGGATTGGAGGCAAGGTAGAGAGGGAGAGACAAGAGAGATAATGGAGGGAGGAGTCACGGAAGAGGAAATGGGTTTCGAGGGAGAGATTGGAGGTGAGAATGAAAGAGGCGTGAGAGAGAATGGGTTTCGGGAGGGAATGAGGGGTTTTTTTTTTTTGGCTCTGAAACCCGCGGCTAAAAATTTGAAAAAAAAATATTTAAATTTAAAATCTGAAAATTCATGTTTCCACGACCGTTTGTTAAACGGTCGTGGAAGCCGAAGCTTCCACAAAGGTTTTTAAAAATGGTCGTGGAAGCTTCGGCTTCCATGACTGTTTTCGGAAACCCAGTTTCACGCCGTGTTTTTGGCGTACTTTTCACGACCGTTTTTTAAAAACGGTCATGGAAGCTCTGTCGTGGAATCCACATTTTGTAGTAATGTGCATGATCACATCTTTAATATTTAGGATCATTATGTTTGAGTAAACGTTAATTTTGGCTGGCAAATTATGTCAATATAATTTTTCTTGTTATATTAATCCCTTTTTAATCTTTTAGTATTTTCTCTCAAATTATTTTCTTATCATAAAAAATGACAAATATATGAAAGTAGATGGACTCTTATTATATGTAATTCCTACAAATGGAAAAACCGATATATTAATGAGATTAATTCTCAAAACAAATTGGGATAATATAGCCTTTTGATAAAAATTATTCACATACTTGGTAAATACCAATTAAACTAGTCTTTATTTGATACAAATGGGGTTTTTTGCCCCCATCGTTTTTAACAATATCTCAAAAAAAGTCTGGCCTAGCCCTCTTGTTTCATACAACTGACTACAAAGCCAATGTCAAAGGACAAGGTGTTTTAAGGAAAAGAAATAAACTAATAATCTAACAACCAAACGACACATAAAGGGAAAAGTCAAAAAACGACAATGAAAACATTATCCCAACTAATTCAACCTTACCTCCTACTAATGTCATAATTGTCTCTTCTTTGACACCGAACATATCTTACAATTGTAAATTTTTATTCAAAATGTAATAACTAATTAATTTACATAATATGATATTAATTAATGTAAATAATAATGTATCATGAAAAATGTTACATTTAAATCAATTGGTGGTTGTTATATTAACGTTCAAAAAAAGAAATTATAAAATGTCATTTTATAAAGATGTCTGGGATGAGACTATGAATATAATACATGTATATATATATATACACACATATATAAACGCACTGTTCGTATTTACATGTATATTGATCATTTGTATGTAAATCTACTATAGTACTACTGAACAGATGAACAGTTCTGCGCTGCCAACTAGCTCAATACATCACATTTATTTCTGTGACAACATATTGATATCTTCAGCATGATAAAAACTCATATATGTGTGTGTGTCCGCGCGCACCATTAAAACTTATATCTATTGTCTAACTATATGTATATGTTGATGAGTGCTATATATGTGACCATCCAATGAGTTTTATATATTGAGCAATGTACAGCTCAGGGAAATGCATATTTCATGTGAAAAGCAGTCATGTAAACATAGTGTATATCCATGAAGGTCTCTCTCTCTCTCTCTCTCTCTCTCTCTCATGCAATTTGTGAAATGTAGGGGTGACCTTTCTACAAACTCTTGAAATGTAGGGGTGACCTTTCTACAAACTCTTGGAACTCATTAAGGGTGCATTTCAATATCCGGACCTATATAATTTAGTTTAAACTAAATTATAGAGTTAAGAATTTACCTTTTCTAAATCTAAACCACACCTCTTTTTTTTTTTTTCTCCCTTTCAAACATTTTTTTTCTTTTTAAAATTATGGATAAAAAATACGAATTCTATACCTTTTGATAGAGTTAAGTATAAAATTACAATTAGAATATGCTTACAACCACTTTCAAACAACTAATTGAATTGACAATTCTAGTTGAAACCAAAAGGTTCAAACTTTCCAATCTTAACTCATGTTCCAAAGCCTAGGAAGAACCACCAAATTTAATTATATGACTGAATTACACCGGTATCCACTGAAATTTTTAATTTTATAATTTACATCCTGAACTTTTGAATATGTAGTAATCTACCTCAATTAATAACAATACAATATTAGGACAGCGAGAGTTCCATCCAAGGCTTTGTTTTTTTTTTTTTTTTTTTTTTTTTTTTACCATGTCGTTTCGGAGCCAAAATAGAATATGATTAAAAAAAACTAAAAAAAAAAAATTCAATCTGATTGGAATTCACCATATTGATATTAGATGAGTATGTGTTGGTGGTTCATTTTAATTGTTCGTTCCTGTGTCTATTCTTTTTAATGAATTATGCACACAAGAACCAGTAAATACATGAAGATATTATGATTTGGTCGGAACTTTTTTAACATTTTTATTATTACTTATTATATCACATATGTACGCATACACATATATGCATTGATGAAAGGCTTTCCTTTTAAAAATAAAATTACAAATTTCTTCATTAGCAATAAAATATTACACCATAAACGTATTGCGATCACGACAATCATTTCTTCAAAATTGAAATATGGAAATAAACAGTAATACTAGCACAGTCGAACATTAGTAACATAAGAGCTTGTTTTCTTTTTTTTTTTCCTCGTGTGAAAATGGAGGCATACAGAAAACAAGCTCTTATATGATTTGTAGTTTATTTCCCTTTTCAGATTAACTCTTTTGTAATCTTTTCTCCTTTTTTATGAATAAAATAGAGCGATGGAAAAGTGATAAGGGTGCTAAAGGGGGTGTCGACCCAGTCAGAATGTTTTGATGCACCTACTGATTTCTGTCCTCTCCATTTATTTAAAAAAAGAAAGAAAGAAAAAAAAGAAAAAAAAAAAAAGAAGAAGGTCCTAAGCTTCCTTGAATAGTTATTGGTGCAGATGAAAGCATCAACTAGCACAAGAAGAAGAACCTTACATCTTTGGCAAGCACGTACATATATGTTTGTGAAAGATCAAAGTTACATAATTTGGATGTGATGTTAGTATAGTAAGAGATGGGGTGTGTAAGTATGTACATAGAGATTTAAAGGCTAAGATCAAAGAGCATGTAGTTTTTTTGGAAGTCCATTTTTTTTTTTAGGAATAGATCATCCAAACATATTCAAAAACAATTTTTGGACTCATATGAAGCAACTTCTAGAAAGAAGACCCAATGTATCTTAATCTAAATGCCGAAAATATTTTATGACAATATGTTAATATCAAAATATGATTACTTTATAAGCACCTAATACACTCATCCTATTAGTGTTACTTAGAAGAGTGTTTATTACTTCAATGGGAATATGGTGTGGGAACAGTTTTCTGATTGGCATAAAACAATGTCGTGTAGATAAAAATCGAAAGATGAAAATGGCGTCATCAAGACTTAGGGTGTTTGGTGCTAGTTTAAATCATAAATTACAATTCAATTTTTATCTTTTTCCGAAAAGTTAACCTCAGTTTTACTATTCACAGTTACTATTATCGTATTATAACACAAACTTTAAAAGTTCATAACTTTACATATACAAGTCTAATTGAGTTGAATTTTTTTTAATTGAATAAATTTCGAGACAAACAAAACAAGCTCCATATCGATATCTTTTTTCCCAAACACATTTAAAGTTTTTACACTTTTTATCCCCAGCAATTTAAACGCCTTACCAAACGCATAATTTAATTCAAACATAAATTCCATAATCCAAACCTTAACACCAAACACATATCTCAAATTTTGTCATAAATAGAAATTTCTAACTCATGATTTGCCCATGTTGATTGTAATTTTCTGATTTTAAATTGAATTCCACATTAATTTATTCTACACCATCATTTTTCCTTTTAAAGATATTTTTTTTTTACTAATAAATAAAAACTTACACTCTTTCAAAAAAAAAAAAAAAAAAAAAGAAAAACCTTACACGTACAAGTAAGCAAATTGTTGATAATTTTAAAATCATTTAATTTTTTAAAACCAAATAAAAGTTTAAAAAAATTAGAAAGAAAATTAGATAAAGAAATTAGGAGGAAAAAAGAAGAATCAAATGTTGGCAATGATATTAAAATATAGGAATAAATTGAGTGTTATAAGGCATATTTGAGGGGGGGAAAAAACTTTTGAGTGGGGGCACATTTGAGAAAAAAATACTTTTGAATGGGAACAAATTACAAAATTATAAGAAAATATGAGAGTAAAATTTAGAATTCAAGAAATTGAGGGGGGCACATGCCCCCCCGGCCCTTACACAGATTTGTCCCTGACCGACACCAGCATTGCCTGGTCCACCGGCACCGATACTAGCATTGTAGCCAATTTCAAACCATCTACCAAGCCCTAGGCCGCCTTGGAGCTTCCTTGCATAATTATTGGTGCAAATTAAAGCACCAACGAGCACAAGAAGAACCCTAGAAGACATCTTTGGCAAGTGCATAGTTGTGTATGTGATTTATAGATCTAAATTACTTAATTTGGATGTGATGTGAGTGTAACGAGAGGGGGGTATATATAGAGAGATTTTTAAAGCTAAGATCAGAGAGCATGTACAGTTGAGAAGCTCATAAATTTTATAATTATAGCCAATCTATAAGGAAGGCCACAACAAATCACCTGTCTAATCGGATACCAAACTTCTTTCTGACTAATGGAAAATATGATCATGCTTGCATTTTTTAAAGATGATTGTGTGGGGACTCCTATTCTACAACATTAAATTTAAGTGGACTTTCTCCATTAACGAAAAATGATTTTTTTTTTTCGTAAGGTTAATTTTGACCCACGTACTTATGGATCCATTAAGATTCCTCCTCCCGAATATCATTATGGCCGATCTGCCTTGGAAGATTATATGTATATATGTTCTTGCTTGTGTGAATACCAAAAAGATTTTGAGCCACGTCCATCACATGCATCTCTGCATGTTGTGCTCTGTGTGTAAGATCATCTTTTATGTTTCTGTTTATTCATGTATGCCCGTTGAACTTCTTATATTTGGCAAATCTATGGCTAAGTTAAAAATATTGACAGTTGAACAAAACTCCTTAGCTTGTAGAACTGGTAATTATCATTGGAGTTATCATCAGAGATGGAGTTTATAAAGGCAAATTTCTTCTATATATGATGTTCATATTAAATAAAGCTCCAAAACTCTTGTCCCCCAATTAGCGAAATGCATTTCAATACCCAATCCGGACCTATATAATTCAATTTGATTTGTGTTATGATCTAAGAAATTTTATTTTTCGATATCTGAATCACATCCCTTTTTTTTTTTCCCCTCTCTCAAACATTTATTTGAATTCAGAATTTGAGCTTGAACCAAAAAGTCTCCTTTCTAAATTAATTCATGAGCCGAATTACACCTGATTTATTAAATAATGAAACAATAAAACTATACAATGCAATGTCTGAGGAGGGATAGCACCGTGTCTTGCTTGTCGCTAGCTGTTTGGATGCACATAGACAATTTTGAAATTTAAGTAGTTTTTAACTCTACATAATTATAGTACAGTTTCCTGATATCACGCCACTACTCGAGCTATATTATATGTGTATGTATGTGTATAGATATATGTGTGCATTACTTTAGCAATTGTGGATATATAATTACTTTCAAGTAATGAAGATAAATAATGAGCTTTGTTTTTCCGATGATAAATGATGAACTTTATTTTGAGTTTAATTAAAGTTTGTTTGTAAGAATGGATTGTAATATTATATTGGGGTTCTAAATGGCCCCTTTTTTTTTTATAAGTTTTTTAATCAATGGTACAAATTTTTAAAAATTAGTTAAAAAGCCTAAGTTTTTAAAATTAGTTAAAATGCATTCTTTTTTCCTTAGAATGGTCAATCAATTTTGCAAATCGTCAATAATTTTGTAAATTGTCATTTACTGATTGACTATATTAAACAATTAATCATTAATTAATCATCAGTCAATCACTGATTAACCATAATAAAGCTCACAAATTTTTATAGTCAATCATTGATTCACCATAAACAATATCATAAATTTTTATTTTGTAGTCAATTAATGATTGACCCATATCAATCAATCAATGATTAACCATAGTTAATCATTGATCGATCCAAAGCTAATTACTAGCTGACCATAAACAATATCATAAATTTTCCGGTCAATCAGTGATTAACTATGAGTAAATTATTGATTTACCATTTAAAAAATTAAAAAGTTAAAATAAAAAAAATAAAAAAAAATCTCTCCCTCTTTCCCTCTCAGCCTCTCCCCTACCTACGATGGCCCATTTTCTCTCTCCCCATTCTCGAATCTCTCCCTCTCTCCACTACTTTCTTTTTTCATTCTCTCTCCTCTGGTTTCTCTCTCTGCTCATTGATCAAAGAGGCGCTATGCTGATAACGACAACGACAGCGACAGTGGCAGCTTGTTACAGTTCGACCGGAGATTGCCGAGACCGTCACAATTCTGGCAGATCGAGCGATCGAGGGTCACAAGCTCCGTAAGCTTTTTTCTCCGACGACAAGAGTGGCTTCCTCTCCGCGATCTGGTTTCTCTCTCTCCGTCGCAAGCGGAACCACGATTTTGCCCTTGTGTCGCAATTCTGGAGTCGCCAGTCTCTATCCGAGGCTGTGGTCAACGACGACAATGGTTGAAAGGAGAGAAGAGAGAAACGGGTAGAGAGAGAGAAAGAGGTGGGGGAGGGAGAGAGGAGTTTGGGAAGTGGACATATTTGAAAAAAAATAATCTAAATAGGGAAAAATTAAAATAATAAATTAAAAATAGACCCAAAAAAACAAAAAAAAAATAACTGAGGGCCTGAAAATAGAGAGAGAGAGACATGAAAATCATACCAGAAAAATGAAAAGACTAAAATAAAAAAAATTGACTCGTATGAAAATTTAAAAAAAAAAAAAAAAAAAAAAAGACTAAATTGTAAATAAAAAAATTGGGTCTAAAAAATTTTTTTTTTGAAGGTCCAAAAAATAAATACGAATATGCTTTTTTTTTTCATCCATCTTTCAATAATCATCACGTGACGACTTCAATGCCTGTTAGTCTGTCTATTCCGTGCATAGATATAGATCATCTGATTTGTGGAACTCTCCCGAGTACGTTTGCATAATCCTGGTTGGCTGCTACCTGCAGGCCTGGACTGTAGTGTAACTGGAGATCTTTGGGCTAAACTTAAAACTTCACACCTCAGAGTACTAAAACTGAGGCCCAAAAGTCCAGACCGAGAAATATTTGCACGTGTCACTGCTTTAATGAGGCACTTTCTGAAGCCAGAACATTATCCTTTTCGTTCTTTTCTTTTTTGTTTTTTTTTTTTGTTTTTTGTTTTTTTGTTTTTTTTTTTTTCCTTCCCTTTATCCAAAAGCCAACGCAACCAAAGTATCCCCAAAGTGAACTAGGGAGAACTGAAAAAGGAAAAAAAATGAGGTCGATTCAACTTCAATCTGCTCTTCTTCCTTTGCATTATTCTCAGCCAAAACACACGAGAAAGCAGCTTCAAACACCAAAACTCTTGCCTTGCCTGTTGAACAATGAACCTATAAGACTTCTTGGTACGTCACAGAGGCAACAGTTTAGTCATTTACAAGGCCAGACCAAAGCCATGCTCAGTGGTGGTGGTGGTGGTGGTGGTTGTGGTAATCACTTCATTCTCGGTCTCGCCTCTCCGGCAGCCAAATCGCCCGACGTATTGACATTTATTCTGATAAGGTTAAGTTACATTGTCCTTGCATTGCTTGAAAACCTGCCGAGTGTTTTTGATGTTTTAACGAGTTCGATTTTTGTTCGTTTCTTGGCGTGTCGCAGTGTCTTACTGTTCGTTTTCTACTTCGTATCGAATTTCGTCGTGCCGGATCTTATCTCCAAAAACTATCAGTTTGATGAGGATGAAATCAGGAGGGCGGAGATGGTAACGATGTCGAGAGATGAGACAAGACGAGAGGCTGAAGATTAGGAGCTTGGCACCAAAGAAACTCGGACTCAACGGCTAACCTGTTTGGTCAACTTTTAGATACCTGTTTAGAGAGAGAGAGAGAAATGTACAAGTCTGTCAATGGAAAATAACTTGAAAAATAAAAGAAAAAAAATGCATTTCCATTTTCTCATTCATCTGTTTTCAGACAGACAACAAATTTATATGTGCAGTAATAGGAACCCGGTCGACTTTTTTTTTTTCTTTTTTTTCTTACCTTTTTTTTTTTTTTTTGAATTTTTTGACGAATAATTTACAATTGCCAGCAAAACCAATCATATTACAACCCTAAATACAAAAATGGTATGTGCCTAAAGAACAGTCCAATCATTTTCAATTAAAGTCGGCTTTTCAGCAGGAGACATACTCCAGGTTTAGGCGGCTTTTTTGAAAATAACGACGATTTGCCATCGAAGAAACTTGAAAATGGCTGGCCATTCCGATTCTCTTCTGGCCTCTTAGGTTCTTTTGAAGCTGGTTTTCTTAAGTGCCTATCTTTGCCACCGAAGTTGAGGTTGAGCCTCTTAAACAGCCGTTTCGGTTCCCCTGCAGGGTCCGCTGCATCTTCCGACTGCTTCAAAGTCTTTAGAACCTCATCCGGATTGCGTAACATTCTTTCCACAGTTTCATATACCTGTAATAAAAAATTTAGCAATTTTTTCCAACTAACTCAAATTCTGCCAACTGTTAACCCGCTTCAACACAACGATCTAATTTTCGATGCCATTAAATCAGCTCTAGATGCAGTGGGAGATTGGGCATACATTAAAATTGAATGAGAACAAAATATAAATGTAAATCATAAAGAAAATTCGTATATGAAACCTACTCGGCAAAGATCATCAATTTTCTCACTGAAGGTGCCGGATTGACAAGTTGCAGCCACGTAGTCTTTGCATTCATAGAATAGCTTCAACAAATCACTGTCGGTAGGCAGTGTAGCCTCCGCTATAACAAATCCTAAACCCAGCTGAATGTTACAAAACAAAGACATCATTTGCACATGTGGTAAGTATTGACGAGATTCAGACTTTCTAAAAAAATTCCAAACTTGGGTTTCAAAAGGATCATTCATCAGAAGTATCCGGTTTCCTTGGGAAGAAAATATGTATAATGAGGAACGGTTTGCAATCTCTCACAAGACATCTGGCCTCAAGTTCCAATTGATCTCGGTCAGAAACGGTTTTAAGTTCAAACCAACTTAAAAGTGAATTAGCAAATGTTTAGTTTTTTAACAGAAAAAAATAACTAGATAGGGGGACGGAATTTGAAAAAACAATATTTCCTATATTCACCGGTTCACACTACAGAGCTACTGCTTCTTATGCATCGGATAAAAGGTTAGTCAAGAAACCAATGTTCACGAGACATGATTCAAAGTAGATTTTTGATAAATAAAAAAAAAAGGAAATAAAATTTACCGAGGTAGAACAATTCTAGAACAAATATCGGTTTGGACACATTAACTAACTAGCTAATTTACTATAAGGACTCATAAAAATGATAACATGAGACCATTAATATCATGTAAAGCTATCGTGCTAAAAGATAATTATAACGAATTTGATGAACTTACTAAAGATCTAAACAATTGCTGAAAAAGCTCAGAAGGTGGTATGTCCTCCAAAGTGTCCAGAGTACCTTCCCTACAGGATCAATGCTCGAGACGATTATCATCAAAAACTAAGAAACCATATATCCAATAATAATCACAAAGAAAGCATTTGTATTCCCCATTGCAACTTACACTGCCAAATCCTCATCATATAGGGGTGCTTGTTTAACAGCGGGAACGGGTTTTGCTGTTTCCCACAGCTCACGCCATAAATTACCTATTATTCAAGCATTAAAATATTTCAGAAAAACGTCAAATTATATAGTAAATCCTTGCAAAAACATGTATAGTTTACTTGTTAAAATGGAAGTCCGTTCACTATTGAAATGAAGAATGGCCCCAAGTTACAATGCCTCATCTTAAAGAGTTACGGACCTCTTATGCCAACAACAGTGGCAATGAATATTATTTTTCAGCCAATGCTTTATGTATAATCATGAAGCAGGAAAATTTAATTTATGATATACATAAACCTTTTAGATACCTGCTTTCTGCATTCGCGTACTTAGTTGACCTCTTGTAGAAGATGCGTCACCATCATCCGAAGGGTCTTTAGACTCATTATTCGGCTCGGCTTCTGTCCAGTCTGGAGGAGAGTGCCACCTAACAAAATCTTCCAGAATACAGCCAGGATTTGCAGCCTAGCGAACCACAATGAAAAGGAGTTAGTTTAATTAGAAAGATAGGATCCGGCAAATCTGTGAGATTATGAACCTGTATTTATTAAACTCATACTCAACCTTGAACGCTTGCATGTCAGAGAGAAGTTGCGAACACCCAGCACCAACACTGACCATAAAAGAAAAGGCAATTTATTAAGAACATCAACATCGAGTAATGTGCATGTGCGTGTGCGTGTGCGTGTGTTGTGTGTACATATCTATATAGATATATGCCCACACATATAATTGGTATAAAAGGAGTAGAAACTAGCAAACCAAAGCTGCAAAATAAAACCATCATTGTTTTAATAAGGTTTATAACGTGTTTACATGCATCAAAAACTAGAAATACAGGACTGGAACACCAAACATTTACCAAGGTTATAAATTTTATGAAATAAGCATAACAAAAGAAACTCATAATGTAAACAAGATCAACGAGTCCCCAAATAAAAGTAGCAAAACGATCTCTATAATAGTGTTCTAACTCAGATCAATAACAGATTGTTTCAACATCGGTTTCAAATACAAACCTCCCGGTTCGAAGCACAAACTCCTCTGTTTCTTTGATAAGATCTTCAGTAAGCAAAGGCACTTCCTACATAATTATGCAAAAGATCTCATTCATAGGAGTAAGCTACGCATAGTTATCTCGTTAGTACAAGTTAATAGTCAAACCTGGGTTACAGGGGAGTACAACGGTTCTCCGGTTTCCAACATTGTAATATCACCAGATGGGTGATCAGCCCCTAGTCGAAGAACAAGTTCCCCAGTGTTTATTCTAGCATATATAATAGCACTGGCTGGAACATCTTTGAGAGCGGCTGATTCTTCAGGGTTTGAACTGCTTTCCTTTATCACCAAGTCTAACGACTGAGTGGCAATATCTCTGCGCATTTTTCGTGAGACACAGCAATTAATAACTTGCAGCTGTTGATACAGAAGACAGGAATTTAGATCTGGAATCTCATCAAGAGGAATGCTGGGTATATATTTTTCCTCGGACCAAAGTCTTCTCAGCTGCACCCATGAAAGAACCAATAACGTAATGTGAGAACCAAAGATAAATGACAATCAACTGATGCATCAGGATTCAATTTATGAAGACAGCCCAATGGTCAGAGTATGATGACAACAAATGGTGACTTAGGTGTTGTTTGGCTCCTACAATACTGTACTAAAATGTTTGGAAACTGATAGTCAAAGTTGTCCATATTGTCAGCTATTCTACCACGTCATAATTTTATCTCCAGTTTGTAAACTGACCAACTTAAACAATGAGTTTCGTATTGTAACAAAATAAATCCATATAAAGTTCATAAATCAATTCACCCACGTCGAGACTAGACATATACTCCATCATTTCCAGTTAATAAAGGGCTACAGATCTTTAAAAAGAAGCATGAGCTACAAGCTGTTATATTTAATGTGGACATCCATAAAGAATTAGATAAGTCATTTTTGTACAGACTACTTACTTCAGCAACAACTCTGCACCAAAACAGTGCCATCTTTCGAACTGTTTTGAAGCTCCCAATAACTTCGGCTACCTTTACAATGAGGCTTTCGGGAGGTGCACCATGAATGTCTCTTGGAAAAGATGTCATGCTAATCACCTCTGAACCAGAGACAATCTTTCTTTTGAGAAAATTTCCGTCTACAAATATATTGCAGATACTACAATGAAGTGAAACATCATAGGATAATGCATATAAATTAAAACAAAAAACTTTATCCAACACGATAGTCTACCTGTATCAAACAGAGATTGAATCAAAGATAAAACCTTCTCATTGGTAGCAAACTCAGATGCAAGCTTATCCTCCTTATCACGAAGCACCAATGACTTCACCGCTGAGAGACTCAGACCTCTCTCTCGGGCAGGTGAAGAACCTCCAGATGGTGCTAAGAAGTCTTTCAATGACTTGGACTTCTTTCCAGCCCTGAATGAAGATTTAAGATTAACAGGGTAAAAGTTAAGAACGTCATCTACAACTTGAAAAATCAAATCCATGCATCAGAATATTTTAGTACTTGGAACACAAAAATAACAATGTCAAATTATTTTGAAATATCATCACACAAAAATAGTTATCAACAGTCTAGAACAAATTGCAAATAATGGAAATTACAGTGCTGGGTCATTCACAACCAGACTACAATACAAGCATAAATCGACTGAAAAGTAGGTGATGAATTGCCAGAATGCCAAGAGTAAAAACTTACTCAACAGCTATAGCCAATTGTTTTATAGCAGATAGCGGAGGAACAAGCCCATTGTTTGCAGCGCTTAAACCTTCTACTGAGGGAATTGCTTCCGCAGCCTAAAGATAATAAATCTCATTTATCAGTTAAAATTCCCAAAAAAAAAAAAAAAAAAATTGTTTATACAAGCAAAAGGACACATAGTTGATAATATCATAATAATTTAAATTCCAATCACCAATGACAACCAGTGAGACTGCCAACAACCCGAAAGATCATGCTGTTCAGATTTATCTAACACCATAAAGCACGTACCAAAGAACTTTTCCACAGTCACTACTTACATGTTCTTTTCGTCCGTAGTCTATAACTTGAACTAAGTGAAAAATATCAAAGACTACATACGCCGCCAATTTCATACATTAAATTGTAAACTAGGAGTTTCACTTCCTTTTGAAGGCTTACCTACATTACTAGATTAGTTATCTTACTTTTTACATATTTCTCACCTTAGCTTCTTGCTCATTTTTCATATTCAGCAGCAACAAGTTTTCATCATAGAACATGATTGAGTTTTCGGCTTTCTCGGTATCTTCGTCTCCTTTTCTCCCTATTGTAATGTTTCTCAGCCTTTCCTGCCAATCCTGCGTCTTTATCTGCGGTGGTCTCCACTTCAACTGCTTGAATTCGTACGTACAAAAATACAAATAAATAAATCAAAATCAAAACTGCAAACCGGAGATAACATAGGTACTCCAAATTGTAAGTGATAAAAGTCAGTAAAATGGCATACATTTCTTCCTTTTTTTTTTCATTTTGTTGAAATTACATTTCTCTTAATTACTGAGAGTACGTTCATATTCATATATATGTGTGCTTATATATATAAATATTTGAAATGTTAAATTTGTACATATATATGTATTAAATAGCGAATCACTTGAATTTAAAATTGGAAATGTTGAGTAATGTAATGAATTGAAGAAAAAATCAAACAACTATGCATAATTTTCAACTTGATCCTACAGTTCAGAAATTCAAGAAACTTCAAGAATATCGACCACACAAACTGAAATTCAAAAAAAAAAAAAAAAAAAAAAAAAAAACGCATACCTTTGACTCTCCATTGTTATTCTGAGATTCATCCTCGTCTACTTTAAACAAATTCTTCGCCGATTGCTTTTCGGATTCTTCACGCCAATTCAACGATCACACACCAAAAAAAAAAAAATTTTTAAAAATTATATTTCACTACACATTCAATACACGAATATATATATATATATATATGTATAAATAAATAATTACATTAAAGAAAAAGGCAGTTGAAATCGCGAATGAAGAATGAAATTGAAGTCGCGGAAAAGTAAACAGAGAGTCTCAAATCAGTGAAAAATTAGTAAACGGAGAAGTAGAAGAAGAAGAAGACAAGGAAATTGAGCGAACGAGATGGAGAGAGAAGATTTTAGAGAGAGAAAGAGAGAAGAGAGAGAGGGAATTGCGGACCTCGATCGGACTTGAAGTCAGAGAAAACTCGCTCCGCTTTCGCAGCAGCGGAATGCAAGGCGGTCCTCGCTTTGGATACAAAGGAATTAGGCGACTCCATATCCTGCGCCCCCGCAGCGTGCGCAGGTTAAGCCCGCCTTCAATCCACCAACGACACAAATGAGCCAATGGTTTCACAGAAAATGCTAGAGAGAGAGAGAGAGAGAGGCAAACCAACTAGCTGGAGAGGACTCCCAGTAAGCTGGACAAAGAGGAAGACAACTTTTGAATTATTATCCGATTTTGATATCTCTAGATGTATATATACATATAGATATATATATATATATATATATGCGCGTGTGTGTGTGTAATTTCATGGATCTACATCTACTTTGCTTAAAAATCACTTTTTTTTTAATTATTAAAGTGTTTTATTTTCCTTTTTATTAAAAAAAGATATATGTATTTTAATTTAATGTGTTGTTTTTTAGGTAATTTAATTTATAGTTAATTGTGTTCTTTAAGGGCAATGATAATGTTTGTCTAAGATCTTTTGATCTGATCACCAATGGCACAGAAGGTTTAAATAAGCCGGAGGTTTAGCAAAGATTGCAGATTTAATCCCGTCTTATCTTGTTTATATCATGTTATTGGGTGTCTAATGGAAATAAAAAAAAAAAATTATAAGTTCCATGGGAAAAAAAATATCTAAGCAATATTGGATTTTTTTTTTTTTTTTTTGGGGGTCTTTGGAAGTGGGATGTTCGAATTTTACAAGTGGCGTTACATGTGTAACTACGGTTAAGTTATGTAATCATTTTATTTTATTTTTTTTTTTTTTTTTGTGTGGTGTAGATTTTGTTTATAAATAACTTGAACAAAATTTGAATTGGGGACGAATATTAGAGAGTAGAGGTTAAATGGATAATTTTAGGAAACTTAACAGAATTAGAATTGCAAGTTAAAATATGTGAAGAGATGAAGCATGAGATTAGAATGACCACTAAAAAGTAGCTTAGATATCTTATTAAGTATGGAAAGAGTAATTAAAATTTGGGATTCATCGTGATTACAGATATAATTTAACAATAATTTCACACAAAATGTAGAGTTTAAATCCCTTATCTTCAATTCAGAAAAAAAAAATTAAAAAAAAAATCGTGGTCCATCTCGTACTCATATATGTATATATTTGTAAATTTTTACCAAACGTGAAATAGTGAAATTAGGCACGGTGCGCATTTGACAAGGCCAATGGTTTTGAATCGGTTCCACTTGATTTGTTCTTAATGATTACTTTTTCAAAAGGAAGGTTCTAATTGCGTAGTCAATACTATTAATTATTTCCGGGGCTAGTCTATTGTACATGCTTAATTAACAACCTCTTTTCTTTCATTGGGTTTTTAGTGGTTTAGTCCACATTTGACATCCAAGTTTAATTTTAACTAAATTGTATTTTTTCATCTCAATTTTTATTTTTTTTTTGAAAAGTCAACAAAATTTATAACTAATTTTTTAAAAGTCAACCAACTCAAATTTAAAAATTCAATCTTATCTCAAATTTAACCCAAATACCAAACCAACCCATAGATATATATATATATATATATATTTCTTTAAATGATAATCACCTTTCATTTTCAAGTACTACAAAATATAATTTTTGTAAGGAAATATAACATTTTATTTGAACTTAAGTACAAATGATGTTTAGATCCAAATTCTACGCGGACTTATCGAGACCAATTATCTTCTTTTTTTTTCTTTTTTCTTTTTTTTTTTCTTGTCAAGGACAAATCACCCCCTAACAAGACTCCAAATGTGAAGATTCTTTTGACAAGGTATTTCTTTTTAAAGAATCTTGATTAATTTCTCTCTAATAATAATATCAAAAAAGAGCCTTCGTTTGATCTAGTCGAAGAATTTGAATGGAGTGAAACGGGGATTTGAGAGAGATTTCGAATTCGATCATATTCTTTATAAAAACAAATAATTATATATAAATTAAAGAAGAGTATAAATTTAGTTGATAAGTTGTTAGAACAAGTTATCACAAGAAACAAAATATGTATACATATTTGTTGCCTTTAGTAATTTCAAGATCAGGGTAATTAGAGAAGTCCAATTTTTCTAATATAGTTTTCATACAACTTTTTTTTTTTTTTTTAGAACTTGCCTTAGTGGTCAACGCCCATAAAATGTAGTTAAAACATTATGTGTCCATAATATATATATATATATATATATTTGAAGTGTCCATGTAATATTTTTAATTACGAACAATTTTGTAATTATGAATATATACGTGTGTGTCATTTATATTTACTTTATAAAAAGAAATCCAAAATAATTTGGGAGTAGGTGTGCATGCATGATGAACGTGGAGCCCAACTTCCGTGTTTGATGACATTCATATTATAATTGTTGTCAGCTAAACAATCCTATTAGGAGGCATTAGGATTTTCTTGGTGCTTTCCTCAATAAAAGTTTAGTGCGTTAAAAATATCAATTTTCTAATGATATTACAAGACACGTCTTGGGTAAGGTCCTTATAGGTTTTTTTTTTTTTTTTTTTTATAAAAATGAAAGCTGAGGTCCTTAGGTTTAATTGCATAGAAAGGGGTCGGGAATCTTTTGGGCGAGAGGCTATGGGTTCGATCTCACTTATAATCTTTATTTCTTATGTATTTTTAAGATAACATTTGCAGAGTTAAAAATAAAAATAAATAAATAAAACAGACATAAATTTTACAAATTTGTTCTGACGTTAGTAGTATGAATTGTGTTAAACAAAGATACATCAATGATTCCGTTCAACAGACACACGGTATTCTTCTCATTTATTGTCGTTTTCACTTGTATGTGGTTTTCACTTGGGTGTCGTTTGAGAAATCTGGTTGTTCTCACGTTTTGTAAACTGCTGTTGAATCAATGAATATAGTTTAGCTGTCGTTTCTTGATTGTTGTAGTTTTCCAATTATTTGTCGTTTCTATTTAGTTTATTGTCGTTTCAAGCTAGACACACGTTCTTATTGTCTTTCATTTATTTATTTATTCAACGATTCATTGTCCTTTTCTATGTCATTTTCAAGTTCTTTTTCGTTTCCTATTGCTACGATTTTTAAGAAAGTCTCGGACTACAGAGTACCATGTATATAGTTGAGTTTTTAATTTTTAATTTTATCTTCCTGATATATATATATCTTTTTAATTCAATTTTAATGTATTTTTTAAGATGTGGAATTTTTTTTTCCTCATATTTTTTGGAGTATCTCCGATTATTTTGTCATATATTTCCCCTTCTATTATGCCGTCAAACACTCTTTTAACAAAGTTTGACCCAATTTCCTTATTACATAATCATTAATTTGTGAGAATTTTTCAAATCCTTACCAAATTGGTATGAAATATAACATTTCATTGCTATCATCGATTTGAGATGTTAAAATTGATGGAATTTGGTATGATACTTATGAAATCGATGATATCGATGAGATTGATATTCAAATATTTCTTCTTAGAACGTATAGATTTGACCCCATAAGGTGGACCCGCCACCCCATAGCATGTTGCCGCCAGAAGCAGAACCCCGTTACGACACGTCATGATTGTTAAATGATCTAAACTGGCATGTTTAATTAAATTAAACATGTTTGATGCATTTTTTCGGCATGATATTTCATATTAGACTTATGGGTTTTTTTTAATTATTTTCTTATTAATATTTCATCTCCTTGGAGTTTTTACTTAATAAAGTTTTCAATATTATGGTTTATTTTTGATAATATGCTTTGTTTTTCAATATTGTAGATTGCAAATAGACACAACACTGCACGTTTATTAAATGAGATAGTTTAAACATGACACGAAGTACTAATAAGCTCAAAATAAATGAGCTAAGCTGGGTCGGACTGGCATGTTTGACATATCTATCAATGATGTTAATTCACTGCCATAACAACACATTGATGTAAGCAAAACGAAATACAAGCACCAAATCATTAATATAATTACGTTTATTCTTTTTTTGGAACACATAATTACGTTTTTGTAACACACATAATGACAAATTAAAAATGAAAAATAGGGAAAAAAAAATTATTCATCATATCATTGAGGTGATGATATTTGTGTAACTCACAAAATGAAATATTAAAAAGAAAAAAAGTATTATTTTATATTACAAGCAAAAGTAAAAAAGAAATAATGATATTTAAAAAAATATATATATAATGACAGATTAAAAAAAATTTGCAAAAAAAGTTGTTCATATCATAAGTTTTACACAGCTCAAATAATGACTGATCAAATTAATAATAATCAGTTTTTTTAAATATAACTTATATTAATTAGTTATTCTAAAAAAAACTTATAATAATTAGTTTTTTTTTTTTTGGGGTAAAGAACTTATATTAATTAATTGATCATGCAGTGGTTTGTTCTGCATCCAATTGTAGGCGTAGCCGTGTTGGAGTGCAGTGCACAATAGAATTCTTTACATTGATTTACACTAACTTTTTTTTTTCCCCTATGTTAATTTACCTTTTTTACGTAAGTTTTTGACTGAAGTTCTAATAAAAATAATTAAATTAGATTAAATTCAAAATTCAGAAATTAATATGAGAGTTTATAAAGATTAAGGATTTGTTTGGATGATGTTTTGAAAGTTAAGTTGGAAATATATATTTGGAGGAAGACATTTGAAAAAGTTACGTAATATAAAAAATAATACAAAAATTTAAAATTTGTTTAAAAAAAATATTTAAAATAAATTTTATCTTATTCATCTTATTATTATAAGTATTTTTATATAAAAATCAATCTCATTTTGATTTAAAAAAAAGTTATATATTTTTAAAATTTCAAATTTTTTGAAAATTAAAAAGAAAGAAAAATTATTGTAGTCTTGAAATATACGGTGATCGTTAACTCTTAAAAAAAAAAAAAAAAAAAAAGCCACGTGGAGGGACATGGATGCCGATTCCTGCTTTAGGGAGCTTGGGACCCACAATACCAGCTCGACAATTTGCTTTGCCTATTTAAGAGAAGTCATTTCGCGCCCTTGGCATTCGCTACTGATTTCTTCTACTTCTTCTTCTTCTTCTTCTCTCTCTCTCTACGCTGTTCGTTTGAGGACGTAAAAAATGGAGGAAATAGACGAAGCTGAAGCCCTACCTCAGGTTGATCTTCGACTCTCCTTCGGTTTCTTCTCATATTTTGCCTATTTCACCTTTCTGTTTGGTTTCCGAGAAAACGGAGGAAAATTAGAAGTAAATGCGATTTTGATCGATTTGTTTTTTGCCGGTTGATTTTGTTCCCAAACTGATGGAAAATTAGGGAAACCGGTATTTAACTGAAGCAAACGGGAGAAATTACTCTATTTGGTTAAGTCGAAATGAAGTTTTAATTTGAGCTGGTTCTAGTTTACATAATCAGTAAGATAAATAAAATAAAATAAAATAAAATTTTAGTTCGTTTGGATGCTAAGAAAATTCTTAGTCGTGAAATTTGACGGAAAATTGAGGAAACTAATATTGAACTGCAGGAAACGAGATAAATCATTCTATTTGATTAATTCTAGTTGAGGTTTTTGTTTGTGCCATTCTTAGTTTAGTAGAATCTGTAAGATTAAAAATATATATATGTTCTTCAGTTCGGATGCTGAGAAAATCGGGAAATGGTAATGCTAAAACTGGAACCAGTGGTGCACGTGTGATTCTTCTTAGGTTTCAACAACTCTGCATAGTTAGATTTTAAACTGTCTTAAAATTTTCCATTCATGGTCCAAGAACAAATTTTTTCTAACTTCGTTGTTTGTATTTTAAGGTTCTGATTGTGTTAAGGATTTGTTTGTATTCTGGTGCTATGGTCATCGAATTCTGAGTCGATTCTGTACTTTCGTTTCTCTCTCTACATAGTTTCTTTAACCTGAACTGTGCCATTTTAAAAAGTTCCAACAAAAGAAATTTGTAGCATTGTTCACAGTCTTTACTTTAGTAAATTTTCTGTTTCATTTATATTTTATTTGCAGATTTGAATTTGGGTGAATTTAGAAGAAAAAAAAAAAAAGAAAAAAAAAAAAAAGAAAAAGAAAAGGAATATTGAGGAAGAGAACATATAATAATTTGCCTTGGTTTTAACTGCAGGTGTACATGGCATGTATTCAACACGGCCATCGGTGAGTTCTTGTTGCCAAATTCTTTATCTATTACTGATCCTATACATACATTAGAAAAGACGGGAAACAAAGTCATGCATTGCTGGCGTAACGAAATATCCAGAATATTTTTGCGTTTTAATAAAAGCTCAGTTATTATTAGATATTTATATGCGGTGGATAATTTCATGGTGTGGTATATTCCTACATCAGATTGTGCATTTTCATTTTGGTACCAAAATTTCATGAATAGTACCGAACATTTTATCAAACTGCCAGAAATTTGAACCAAGTTAACAGGCAGGGATTCTATTGGTGAAATGAGAGGTAATTTCACATCAGCTCGTTCCAAACCTCTATATAAGAGGTAATCGAATTGCAATAGTCAAGAACGTGGTTTAGTTAAAACCTATAACTACCCTAGTTTTGAACATGGAAGTTGGAGGCTGTTTCCAAAATTGGAGTGTTGCTAGCTTGGTGGCAAAAAGGATACTGAGAATTTTAAAACTTTTGATGCATCGGGTCACCTTATAGGATGATCTGAACCTTATTGTACAGCAGTTCAGTCACGTTGTATGCTCTTGTAACTTGTTTTGGCTGTAAACTTCTGTTTTTTTTTTTTTATCCTCTTCCTTTTGTACGCTTAATTGATGAACAAAATGGACACCATTGAGTGGATGAATTTAATGATAAAATTGATCTGTAAATTTGATGATTCTGCAATGCTTTCTTTTCAGAGTTGGAATATCCTATTATGATTCAAGTATTCGCCAACTTCATGTGCTGGAAGTTTGGGAAGATGGTAGCACTGAATTTCCCCTCATAGATCTGAGTACGAGTTTCATGTCATCTGTTTTTATCCTTTAGAGTTCTTTTGTTTTCTGTGGCATTTCTTGTAACTGCTACAGATTTTCCTTTTCTCCTCTCCAATGTATAAATTAGTCATCTCATTTTGATAGTTCTCCCGCTCCCATGTTTATTTTCTTTACTGATCAACAATCTTAACTTCAGGCCTCACATATCTTCTTTCTTCTCTGTGGCTTTAACACTGTTTCAGTAAAGTATCAAGCTAAGCCTATGATCATTTACGCAAGCAGTAAAGTGAAGAATCCCTGTTGTCTGCTTTGCAGCGAAGTGGTATAATTCTCTTTATCACTGTTTAATCATAAATATGAGTTTTCCAGTTTGTTTACTCGTACATTTTGCAGATGGAACAGATGAGATTTCCACGGTGAAGCTTATGAAGAGCTCACTATTTAGCTACGAGCAAGCGTGGCACAGGTATATAGGCATCTGTATCGATACATGTTGAAGTTTGACTCAAAACAAAAGAAAGAAAAAATGTAGTTGAATTTTAATGGGTTTTATCATTTCAATTTGAGCATTTTATAAGCCCTTGTTAATGATCCTGTATTTCTCATATCTCTCTCTCTCTCTCTCTCTCTCTCTCTCTCTCTCTCGCTGATGTTTAATTACAGATTGATATATCTTCGAGTAACAGGCATGGATGATGGGTTTAAATATCAAGGAGAGGATTTGTTTTGTAAGTTGGGAAGTAGTACATACTCTTCTAGTCTCTGAATTTTTCATTTTCTCGAGTCTCTATCCACTCATAGTTTAAGTTATTGTTGAAACTTTTTCCCCCCCCATCAACTGCAGTTGAGTTCTATGATGGACATGGGAAGTGATGTTCAAGTTCGTGCAAGTGGGGGTCTTCTTGCCATATTAGAGAACGAAAGGATTGTAGATACACTTGAACAAAAGGAATGTGGGATCGTATCAATTACAATTGATTCTGTCGTAGAAGCTTCATTGTATCTGTTTACATAGTCTTAACTGCTTATGCTTTTTTTGGTTTAGTTTCAAATGCCCTCTTTCTTTCAAAACTTGATTGATTCAAGAAAATATGGGAGTCACCGTAATCCTTTACCCTGAAAACTAGAAACAATTTTCTCAAACTTGATTCCGCAGCTCATGAGGCATTGCAGATATTCCAAACGGACAAGCATCCAAGCCATATGGGCATTGGCAGATCAAAAGAAGGGTAATGACTGGCTATTAACTTCACATTCCCTTGCAAAAACAAATTGTGTGCTAAAGAGTGTTTTTTTTTTTTTTTTTTTAATCGCAGGTTCTCTGTGTTTGGAATGATGAATAAGGTTTGTTGTTTTGAATTCATTATATGGTTTCAACATCCTTCTACTTTGAGCTAATTTTGTTTTCTTTAAATTCAGTGTGTAACACCAGCAGGGAAACGTCTCTTAAGGTAAACTTTTTTTATTGAGAAGTTTCTGTGACTGATGCTAAAACGGGGCTTGAACTAAGACTTTTTTTTTTTTTTTTTCCTTTTTGGTCTCATATTCTCTCCCCTCATATTAGGAACTGGTTCTTGAGGCCAATACTAGACTTGGCAAATTTGAACAGCCGTCTCAATGCTGTATCCTTCTATTGTTTAACTAGATTAGGACTGCTTATGCTTATGCTTATCACGCATAGGATAATTTACCAAAGAAGATCATTATGGTCTCTAAGCATCATGTAATATAACTTGGTTGGAGATGACTTGGCTGCTGTTGCAGAGTGCAGTGTGATTAAAGGATTAACAGGACTTGGGATGGATATATTGACATTAATGTGTTATAATGAAGATTTGACTTGAATTCCATATTTCATTACAAATAACAAAGATGACTTTCCTTGACGGGATTAAGATATCATTCTTTCTTTCTTCTGAAGAACTGATGCTTTCTTTACGTGAAACTCTGAAGTCTGTAAAGGACATTCCCCACATACTCAAGGTACCATACTGCCATTTTCTTTGTATATTGTTCTTTTTAATCTGCTGTAATGTCTTCCTTACAAAAGAAAGATTCATTAGATTTTTTCTGTTGGTGCCAATGAGGTCTGGGCTCAAGATCATAGCACTTTCGTAAAGTGTGTCATTTTGTGAACCTCTATAAGATTGTCTTATAGGCTTCCTTAAATCAGTTGAACCTTTTTAATTAATTGTATTCTCTTTATTTGCTTAGCTCAGCGGGTGGGAAAGAAGGGGTTTGGGTAGGAGCTCTCAGGTTTGAAATCGGGCAGTGTTTTCATTTCTCTTTAACAAGTGGGAGACATAGGCCCCAAACTGCAAGAAAAGAAAAGAAAAGAAAATCAAATAAAATAAAAACTCTGTTTATTTGCTCATTTGGTGCAAGGTTTGGGTTCAGGTTTTCCTCTTTCTTGCTTTCTTACTTTTTCTTCTTCTTTAATGAATATGCTGGTTTTGCTTTTATTTTGTAAAAATATAATTACAGCCTATTATGATGTTGGCATTAACTATAATTTATTTGCTCCCATTATTATAGTTTTACTAGCGGTGTCTTTTTGAGAAGAATAAGTTGAGTTTGTTCTTTTTTGTTTTGCGTTTTTCCCTTTTTTGATTGAAGAAATTCAACTCTCCTAGCTCCATATGTGCTATTGGCGACTGGACAGCATTCGTAAAGGTAAGAATTTCCATAGGTAGAAATTCAATTAGCTCCAGATCCCTGTGTGTGAATTTCTTATCTTTACCTCGCAGTTGATAGAATCATATATCTTGACACTATTGTATGACATTTTACAGAGTGTTTGTTCGCTCTTGCATGTAAACAAAATATTTGAAGTAGGAATTTCTGAGAGTCTTCGAGAGCATGTGAGATACCTGAATTTGGATATTGTTGAAAAGGTAGGAAATCTTTTTTCTGTTTGTTTTGTATTATGATTTATATATACTAACCGTGGTTGCCTTTCTGTGCTTTTTTATTCAAATACTTTTTTAATTTTATTCCAGGCTAATTCAAGCATTACAACAGAGCTTGCTTATGTCTATGAATTAGTTAGTCTCTCTTACTTTCTTAGTAACTCAATACATTTCATTATATTGCAATTTCACACTTGTCAATAAGTGCTTTTTTCTTCCCCAAGGTTCACCAGTTGTCTTAAGTGATCTCCTCACAATTGAAAAAAATGCGCAAAAATTGGTCTTTATTTTTATTCGTATCATGTCTATTTGGTCTGTTTCTAATTGGTTCTTTGTGAACCTCTTGATTTTTTGCTTTCTCTGTCATAGTTTATAATCATAATTTCTTTAATGCATATAGGTAATCGGTGTTCTTGATATTAGTAGAAGCAAACAGAAGGGATACGAGACAATAGTAAAAGAGGGTTTCTGTGATGAGGTCAGACATATGGTGAATCTCTTATTGTTGTTATTTCTTGGCTTGAGAAATTTCAGTGTTTTGCTATACTATTCTGCCTTCCATTGGAATCGAGATATTGATGAACATCCGCTTAATGAAGAAAATGTTTAATATTTAAAGTTTCTTTAAAAATGCTCGGTGAAATAGGATTTTCACGTTACTGCTGATTAATTTCTGGAATTTGAGTATTTCTGCTTGATTTCTGTAATTTGTGTTGTATTTACCACATAGTTGGATGAGCTAAGGCAAATATTTGAGGAATTACCAGAATTTCTGGAAAAGGTAATATAGAAATGATCTGAACGCTGAAATACAAATTGAGATTAAATTATAAATTGTCTTGATTATAACAGTGCCTTGCAGGTAACATCATTGGAAATTGAGAGATTCCCTGAGTTGTGTGAAGGCAATCTTGCTCCTCGTATTGTCTATATAAACCAAATAGGTTTGTTTGCATTCCTTCTATTTTTGTGATATTTTTGAGGGATGTTTACATATTTTCTTTTGAAAGAATTCCGTTTGTTGATCCTACAATCACTTTATAGTCGTTGTGCCAAGAAAACAGTGGAGAATAACCTAAAGATTACATGAAAACTGGAAATGGACATAAAATGTGGAGTTCTATTTATCTTAAGTTTCCCTGATGCTAGTTTTCTTGATTTGACGCTCCCTTATGTCATTTGGTAAAGAAGACTGTGAAACTTGGGCTGACCTGGATTTATAGGAGGGGAATTCCTCCACTCTTTTGCTAGCCTTTTGGTTGCATACTCTTATGTTTGTGATGCATTGAACTGTACTCTAGAGACGACGCCTCACCCTTAAGCTGATTAGTTTTCATGTTGGCATGCTCCCCCTTAATTCCACCGAATTTCACATGTTTAGATTAAAGTTAGATTACAATTAAGTTCCTATTTCTGTTTCTTTTATTTTCTAGGATACTTGATGTGCATTTTGGAAGAAGAAATTGGTGGAATTACCCTAGAGAAACTGCATGATGTTGTTTTCGCTGTAAGTTGATACTTGCACAATTTAGATAGTTTATTTTATGTTTTAAGTTAGCATCTTTTTACTGAGCATAGCTTTGAAAAATAGTTCTCAGATATGGATGGGGAAACAAAAAGATTCTTCTATCGTACACCAAAGACACAAGAATTGGACATTTTGCTTGGAGATATTTACCACAAAATACTAGGTATTGCAGTGCTAACTCGCCTTTGTGTATTTTAGCCCTGCCTGCATAAATTATTTCAACAAGGCATTCACAAGCTAATGTCTAGTGTGGCAGATAATATGAGTAAGACCGTTCCATTTGCCAATATATTGAAAGCTACACATCTTCATTCTGTGGTTGAAACTATAGATTGCTCGGTAGTTTCGGAATCAGACATAAAAAAATACTTTTTTTCTCATTATTACTCTGTGCACTATGTTCATTCTTGTCTTTATGTGTACTTTTGTACAATTTCATTGGTGAAGATATGGAGAGGGTAATTATTAGAGACTTGGTGTCACGTATACTACTATTCTCAACACATCTGCTTAAGGCCGTGAATTTTACGGCTCAACTTGATTGGTAAAAATCACTTAACTCACGACCCTTCTCTTCTGGTACCCTTTCCCGTTTCTTTTCCGTTATGCATCTCTGTTCCAATTGCATTTTTGTTTAAGAGTTCTAATCTTCTTTTGGAATTTAGCTTTTTATCGTTGGCATTGGTTGCTCATCAGAACAATTATGTACGGCCTACCTTGAGAGCCGAGAACTTTCTTGACATACAAAATGGAAGGTCAGAAATTTCTGGTTTATTTGCATTAATGTAAACATTAGCACTTACCTCTAGAGGGTACTGAGAGTTTGTTCCGTTTCCAGACATGTTTTGCAGGAAATGACAGTGGACACCTTTATTCCCAATGACACAAAGATGGGAAATGATGGTCAGTGGTAGCTGAAATTATACAAATCTTATGTATGTAAATTTATACATAGAGAGAGAGAGAGAGAGAGAGAGAGAGAGAGAGAGAGTTGAATAATAAATCTCGTATTGAATGTTCTTGTTGAACTTTAATGTTCTGTTGTTTCAGGAAGAATAAACATCATTACCGGCCCTAATTATTCAGGGAAAAGCATCTATATAAAGCAGGTAACATAAGTACATTATTCTATACTCTTACGAATCAAAAATGACAATGGAACTCTCCAGCAAAGTCTACGCGTAGTAAACAGTCTTTGTTTCTAGGTGGCTTTAATTGTTTTCCTTTCCCACATTGGAAGTTACGTACCGGCAGATGCGGCTACTGTGGGTTTGACTGATAGGTTTGACACTTCGTATTACTGACATGTATCTATGAATACAGGCAGCCTAATCTTGGAGCAGCTCTTTTTATAGGAAATCATCAGACTAACAGTAAACAATTATTTTGACAGAATATTCTGTGCCATGGGAAACAAACATATGACTGCAGAACAATCAACGTTTATGGTAGATTTGCATCAAGTTGGAATGATGTTAAGGTATACTGAGAAGAGACTATTTAAAGCTTATTTTCACCGGTAATTCGATAGATTCGGTTTTCAACAACAGTTGATGGTTTTGCCACCTCTAAAAAAATCCGACGTCTGACCCCTCTTGATGACTATATGAATGAAAATTCGTAAATAATTCTACTAAATGATTTGATAACTAAAACACACTCTCTCAAAGAACCGTGTTAAATGGCGTGATACGTTTGAACAGGTTGGCAACCTCACGATCTTTGTGTTTGTTGGACGAATTTGGAAAAGGCACTCTTACAGAAGGTTGGTCTTCCAACCTCATGAGATTTTTGTCATCTGCCTCATGTTTAGCACTTGCAGAGTCAGACACAATGTTAATTTCAAGGGACTTCTCTATATTGTTTCAGATGGCATCGGTTTGCTAGGTGGAACCATAAGTCACTTTGTCTCCTGTGATGAACCCCCAAAGGTCTGAGGCTCAATTTTGTTCTTTAACCCTGGAAGGACAATAGATTAGTTTGGTTTGGACTTTATCACGAGAACACCAGTTCATACGGTTCCTTTTCTTTTTGTCTGCTGATGTTGTGTTTGCCCTTACAAAATTTGTGATAAAATGAATCCTCTAATTAGTTTCATTATCTTAATTCTATCTTATAGTTTGATTAGTCTAGTAGTAAGACATGTACTTTTAAGTAATTTACCTAGTAATACACTTTCATAGAGCTTTGGAGTAAATGTTCTTCTTTACCTAAGGAACCGAGCCAGCCTTCAAATTCAAGGTGGCTCTCCTTCGAACTACATAAAAAATGCAGAACACACCAATGTCTAGTTCTCAGTATTGAGGTATTTAATTCTTATTAAGGAGCAGCCCATATAGAAGTCAAGTCAGAGCACACTTGGACATCTTATAAATTGACTATTGAGCACTTAGTTTTTCGTAGCTAGATGAGCACCGAACCTATATTGATGAAGAGAAAGTGTCACGAAATGAAATTTTCTTTGTTTGTGAATTACAGGTTCTGGCGTGCACTCATTTGACGGAGTTGTTTGACGAGAATTGTTTGCCAAAAGTATCCATCCTTGTGAAGTTACAAAACACAAGTTATTCAACTTTCACGAAATTTTATAGTGTGAGAAGGATAATAATTTTCATTTTTGTTTATTCTTGTTGAAGTCTGAGAAAATTAAGTTCTACACCATGAGCGTGCTCAGGCCGGACAACAGTTCTGCAGATGCCGAAGATATTGTATTTCTATACCGGTACACTTCTTTTCCTTCTGCTTTTTCATCACTCTTGATGCACTATCTAACTTTCGGGGAAACCTCATTTCACGTCTTATTTTCCGTCTGCTGATGCAGCATTCTATATCCCATAGGTTGTTAGCTCTTGCATAGTAATTCTTATTGGGAAGGGGTGCTAGTTACATAAGATTCGGTACTGTGAAATAATTATATTCCTCTGTCGGACCAGTTCAATCGTGAGTTGCCCTCCAGACGTTGCTTTATGTGTCATTAAGCCAACATCATCGGTTGAACCCACTTTTTGTTAAGCGCATTTTGGATCCCATTTGGTTTGAAATTTTTTTTTTTTTTGCTTTTCATAGAACGTTTTATTGTTTTCTTATTTTGTAGGCTAGTCCCAGGTTATGCACTTCCCAGCTACGGTGAGTAAAGTTTGAGTTTAGGGTTCTTTATTTAAAATGGAGATACCTCCTTCCTAATGGAAATCTGAATAGCAAGTCATATATTTTTCTTTTTCACATTCTGCAGGGTTGCACTGTGCCTTGCTTGCTGGTATATTAAAACATCATCGGAGCATAAAATTTATATGGTTCGCAAACAAAAAGGAAAAAAAGTAAAAGATTTCACCATGTCATCGTCATCTTAATGCGGGGGAATGGATCTAGTTTGGGCTGCATACTCCTTATCTTCCAGTTTCTCTCAGGGATGAGTTTATTTCTTGTGCAGGTGTTCCGGAGGAAGTTATTAAGAGGGCAGCATCTATGTTGGAAGCCATTGGACAAAATAAGCACGTACAGCGATTGTGCAATGAGCATATAGCGGCTCAAGATCAACTATACACGGTGTTGATTCAAAAACCCAGCTTTGATATGACAACTGGAGATATCATATACTCTTCTTATTCTTTCGTGATATATATTTCTTTACATTTTCTCCCTTCGGTTTGGATGCAGAAAGCCGTGGACAAGATGTTGGCATTTGATGTGTCCAAGGGCGATCTAAGCCTCTTTTTCCAGGATATATTTTCATCCGAGTCCTGAAAGTCCCAAAGGTGACCTCTAAATGCATATGTTAGTTTTCACAAAGATACCTTTATACTCTTTTCTTTTGATTTTTGATTTTTCTATTTTCTGCATGAAAATTTACGGTTTCGTTCGCAAAAGAGCTTCCCGTCGCAATTGGCAGGCGAGAGGGAACACATGGACAGTGTAAAAAAAAATCTTAATATAGACCGGAACAAACATTCTTTGTTTCAGTGAAATGCATGGGCACGTATAACATTTTTATTGCAATTGATTACACTACAAAAAGTGGCCCCCCCCAACTTAGTGCAGTCCATGCACTTATACTTAACCTTAAGGCCTTTGAATATGAACCCCGAATTTATGATGAATTTTGTTTAAAATCCTACATTTTGTTGCGCTTCCGAGTTTAAAGAGCGATAAGTTGCTTCACGTTCAACGGAAATGAGTATTCTGAGGGACCGTCGTAGAGAAGTTGAACTAAGATGCCAGAAGTTGCCTCTGAAGGATGGTATAAATCCCAGAAAATGTGGTCTGATCTGTTGGAGCAGTATGCTGAAAGTGGCAGGCACGGAGCTTCGGCCTTTAGCTTCCCAAAACCACAGCAAGCAGCTCTAACCTCCGTAAATCCTGAAATAAGGGAGAGTTTTCGCATTTTAGTCGTTTTATCTTCGTGATTAAACTAAGAAAAACTACAGACACCATTTTTTTTTTTTTTTTTGGAAGGAACAAATAATAGTAGTTGGAAAGGGTGGCGCATAAGCAGTAAAACGACGATAATACAAAAACGACAAGATCTAGGAAACAACAAACAAACGACAATGCCATAAAGAACTACAACCATTCGATAAACGACGTAACATGCAAACAAACACAGCATGAAAAAGCATTTAATGTATTTTTTTTTAGTACCGTGGGATGCTGGATTCTGGATAAGATTTAACAAGACATCATAAGTATCGAAATAGGAGTAGTTAATGTCGTTGAACTCTGATTTCAGCTCATGCAACGTCGACTTTAGGCCATCGTTGTACTTGACAGCCCATTGATTTGCTTCTTCAAAGCATCCTCCCATCACATCCTTCCTCCTCTCTGATGGGCAGCACCCTATGGGCCCTACCCCAACCACCACAAGTTTACGGGCACCGATATTGTGTAACCGCTGTTAAAAAAAAAAAAAAAAGGAAAAAGAAATAATATTAACAAAAATATTACTTTTTTTCAATAACCAAAATAAGTTAGAAGTTGATTCATCATGAAACTAAACTATAACATGTTAGGGGCAAAAAAATAAAAACATAACAATCATTTCAATTTAGTAGAATTTTACTTAAATATTAAAAATGAGATATAATTGCTACTTTACAAAATGATAGGTTGTACTATTAAGACCCATCTAGTGTGAGAAACTCGGAATCAACTTGAGGGGGCTGAATATATATATATATATATATATATATATTTTTAATAAATTTTCATGGTGTGTATGATGGTTTAAATAAAGATTGTCTAGGAGAATTTTGAGTACCTTAAGTTGTTCTTTTATTGTGACGACCATTTTGTCGACGTACTCTTGCGGGGTGGTTTTCTTGCGAAGATTGGAGGAGCCGAAGTAGCCAAAGAGGTCGTTGCTTCCGATGATGATGGCGAACAGAGATTTTGAGACATGCATTTCCGTCCCCCCCGATTTCTAGTTCCTGCACCAGCTTCTCGTGCACTTTCGAGTACTGTTCTATTTGTTTCGTGAGGGGTATTGATTGGCGCTGTCAAAACAAGATATATATATTTGGTGAGAACACAACTTCATCTGCGGGGATAGCTCAGTTGGGAGAGCGTCAGACTGAAGATCTGAAGGTCGCGTGTTCGATCCACGCTCACCGCATTTTTTGTTACAATTTTTGCTGAACTTTGTAGTGGGCTACATTATTCAACGTGTAGGCCCAATGGACTACGTTATAAAAGCCCATTTGTCGAATCATTTCTCTCACTTCTATTATTATTATTATTATTGTTGTTATGGTTGTTGTTATCAGTATTATTATTATTATATTATTATTTTAACCTTTCGGTGTGGAATCAAAACTCTCCATCTTAAAATGGACTCAGTTAAGTTACCATTTCTATACCCTTTTTTTTTTTAACCGCTAGACTATACTCAGCAATCACTCTAATTTCACTTTTCTTTTTTTTTACTAGATTAATAAAATATTGAGAAATTTGCGATTGCACTCTCTAAACTCTAGTTTATATATATTTTTTTTTTGCAAAAAAAAAAATCTTCATTTTAAAAATTATTGTGCCTTGTTGTTGCAGACATAACCTATCAATAATTATACACATGATTTTATCATAAAATAAAGAGTTTAAACTCCTACCTTAGTTTCATTGTTATAGTAATAAATTATAATCATATTTTTATCAAATTTGACGGTTCAAAATTATATTCTCATTATATCTTACCACAAAATTATCTAAACAAACAGAAGAATATTTGGTTGACTTACATAAACTTCATCTGTGCCGCTGAAAATTCCAGCTCCTCCCGAGGCGAAGCTAACTCCGGTTAAAAAGTTGGAATTGGATTTGAGAGATAGATATGGTGGTGAAGTTGCCAACCCCACTTTCTCAGCTATTCAATCAATACAATTTTTCCCTCGTACGTCAGTTAAAAAATAAAAATAAAAATAAAAAATAAAACAAAACAAAACTACTAAATATCATGACAAAAGCAAGCTATAAAAAAAATCAATCAAATTCAAAAAAATAGAATTTTTAAATATGAAAAAAAAAACTAATGACCAAATTTTAAAATAGCTTATTAATCTATTTATATGCTTATTTTTATTATTATTTTTATTTTTTAGGAAAGCCACAAGCACTCTGTGTGTGCGTAGGCATGTGCCATCCACAATCTACAGTGTCAAAGGAATTAAAAAAATAATAAAAAAAAAAGACCAAAAGACAACGAGTGGGGAGAACTAGCTTATTAATTACTCTATTAATTTGCTTATAGTTCTTTCCAATTAAAAAAAAAAAAAGCAGGGGAACAAAAAGGAAAGAAAGTGGTTTCCACAGCCTTCACTAATCAGTGCACATAATAAGAATATTGATTTCACAACCAACTTTCCTTTTAATTATCAAAAGATTGATTTAAGGTTAAATTGCACCGATGCCCATGAACTTATCACATAACTGTAATTTGTATTATGAATTTTTAATTTTGACAATTTACACCGTAAGCTTATAAATATTTAACAATTTACACATTGGTACTAATGCTATTTTTTTTAATGAAAATTGGCATGTGATTTGCACATAAATAGTTAATAAATATATGAAAGATCTTCTTTTAATCAATGTTAATTCAAATTTGTATTTAAAACAAAGTTTAATCACAATTTTCTATGCTGGTAAAATTTGACTAAAGATCTCAAACTTAAAAAAACTTGTGTTAAAATAAATCAAAATGAAAATTCATGCCATCAATTGACAAGTCACTTGTCAACTTCCCTAAAAATTGAACATTATCATCAATAGGAATACATTGCTATATATTTGTAAATTCAAGATGTAAATTTCCAACAACAAAAGTTCACCATGTAAATTGTATCAGTTAAATTTGGGGCACGGGTGCCAAAAAAAAAAAAAAAAAAACCTTGATTTAACAACTAACTATCCGCATCTTTGCTTTTCAAGGCTTTTGAGATGTCTTCTTCTTTTTGCTATAAGAAGCTTTTGTTTGATCAGATGTACGGTCATTAATCACCCAAAAAAGAAGATTCACATATCTCACCGTCCATGACTTGCCACTCAAAATTGACTATTCCTTATCTTTTTGTGTTGATGGACATTCTCTATATTTTCTCTATAGCCTAGAAGCAAACAAGAATATCCAGCTACTATATATCTATATATGTACATATGAGTTGTTTAGATTGAAAATTTGTGGTCCTTATTTTTTCTTAATTTTTTTTTCCTGATTCTACACAGATGATTGTATGTATAGACTAGCGATAATTTTATACTCGACTTAATCATAAAATTTGGAGTTCAAATCTCACCAATCCTAAACGTAGAAATAAGGGGAAAAAAAAAAGTGATATTCTAGACAAATATTGGAGGGACAATAAATAAACCTCTTCTCTCAACCCTACATATATTTGGTGAATTTATCTAAGATGAAAATACCTAAAATAACTTAATACGGAGCCACCGTTTCATTTTTATAAGTTAATCCAGTCTATTACTCTTTCCTCGTGCCTATTTCGCTTTAGACAGTCGGTTCACAAGTATAACCTTTGTAACTTCACGATATATTCATGGACACACACATACATATATATACACACACACACACACATATATAAAATGTATAGTAACTTATACTTACCAAGAAAATCTGCAGCATTCTTGCCGTTACAAAACCTGCCGGTAGCTTTTCTGCCGGGGAAATCGACTCCGTTCGGAGGATAGTTTGCCTTTGCAAGAGACAGCGTGAGGTAGTTGTTGTTTCCCACATCAACTAGAGAGTCTCCAAATACATATATTGCCGGAACTTGTTGAGAACTGGTGACCTTAAAATGGACGAAGATAAGGATGACGAAGAAGAAGAAGAAAACCATTGGAAAAACATTTTTGTAAGCCATTAATTTTCTATAGTTTCAACTATATATAAAATAATGTATAAAACCTCTCTCTCTCTCCCTCTAAAATTCAGATTGGTTTGACATGTGTTTTGTGGAGATGTGAAGGGGTTGGTAAATTTTGTTGATTTATATAGAGGCGTTATAGGTTGATGAAGATTTTTTTTTTTTTTTCAGTGTGAAAAGAATTTAATATTTATCTATAATATTTAATTAACATACCGTGTGGGCTCTACAGCTGAATATGTCTGGTTAAGCAATAGTGGAAATGGGAAGGAGGGAAAAAAAAAAACACAAATGTCTTGTTGTGGTTTGTTATGGATTTTAATTTATGGTGTAAATGAATCCAGTACAATATGGAAATATAACTTCTATTTGGCAAAGACATAATATTTCAAGTATTATATATTTGACTTTTGATTTTGTGGGAATATTGGCCATGAGCTTAATTAATTGTAGATATTTAGATTCTTGGACACCAAACGACCAATGTGAACTCACCACGTATATGAGTGGCTAGAAGGCAGCAATTGCGTAAACTCTTTTATTTTTTCCTCTTGGAACTATTGGAGATATATAATACATTATATTGACAGTTTCTTTTTATTTTTTATTTTCCTAATGTGATATTTCATAATAGATGACTTTGTTCTTTACATTATGTGGAAGTTTTGGTGGTTGGAGTTTATTGTAATTTTCGTGAAGTTAATAGGATCACAAATAAATTAGAAAATCATTTGATTCACCATATTGTCAATTTCAACGATGGTTCTCGACTTCAGAATTTATTCTCACACTGTTTTGAAGGGATATGAATAATCTTCCTTTTAATAGATGCATGTCCTTCACGTTTTTGAGGGGTTTTAGTTATCTTGGATCATGCAACTCTTTTTTCCTTTGTTGGACCTTTTCCTTCAAGTTTTTTCTAACAAGGTTTTAATAAAATATGTTAATTAAGAATGCCTAATGCCTTTTCCAAATTTTAAAATAATTTAGTTTTCATCGGTTAAAAATCTTTTTTGTTTTCAAAAACAATGCTAAATGTTAATGTCAAGTTTGCCATATATTATAGTTTGATAGAGAATTTAGAATGAAATATATTATATACACCAACTTTTAGCTTTTAGTTGCTAATAAGTAGTAACTACTTGGCCTTATAACTTCATAAATTTAACGTTCCCATTCTAAAAATTTTTAAATTAAGCTTTTGCCTTTTAAAAATTTCGAAAGTTCAAAAGTTTGTGTGTAAAAATAAATATGGCATTTAAAATTACATTTAAAAAATTCAAACCTAGAAACTTGATGAAAAGATAAATATAGTATCCAAAACTAGCGCTGTCATGCATTGGAGAATAAAGAATAATATGTTAGATATATTCTTTTAATAAGATGATCTAACAAACGTTGTTAGCTCCAATATATATATATATATATTCCGCGTTTCTCATTTCTATATCATTTTGAATTTGTTGACATAAATAAATTTTTAACTTTCTACAAATTTAAACCTATTTAAACCTGAAACCGATCCAAATTCAGGAACAGGAGTTATATATATATATATATATATATATATATATATGGACTTTTATTTTCTATCCGACAATGATAAGATGAATATTTTGTAACACTAATTCATTAATGTGTAATAATTTTTTGTTAAATTTAATTTGAAGTATCAGTGTAAAAATATGACATGTCATAAGTTACATAAAGTTACATGTAATTAGTAATTACATGATTTTGAAGAAAAGAATTTCATTTATCGAACATGTACAGTTATGGAATAAGAGAATCCTATACATAGAGAATTATTCAATTCATTTCCTTTTACATTCTTAGCATTTTTACCATGGTACTGACCCTGTTGGTCCCAGGAAATGCACCGTCCCATACTCAATCCACTACCAATGGTTTTCCTTCTTTTTCAAGGTGGGGGAAAAAAAAAAAAGGTGCTTAATTTTTTTTTTCTTTGGTTTTCCTTCTTTTTCAAGGAAAAAAAAGGTGCTTTATTATTATTTTTTTCTTTCTTTAAAATCTAGCTATATACATATATGTATATATATATATATATATATATATATCTGCAGCCTGCCACGTTGAACTTAAGTTATTGTAAATAAAAAGTGAATGCAAAAGATTGATGATACTTTTGCATTTTACTCCTTTTAACATGACTTGGAATATTCCATGTACATCTATGTGTGTGCCTGTGTGTGTATAGATAGATATATATGTATATATGTACGTGGCTCACACATGGCTTGATAATCAACACACACACACACATATATATATATATGTATGTATAATCACGAAAGCACGTCATAGAGCTATGGTTTTTTGCTTGTCAATATGGTCATAGCTAGTTTGATCTGGATGAATTTAACTGGCAATTAGTAGATAAATTTCAGTTTGGTGAGATTGTGACTTCTTTATCTCTTTGTGATCTTGATATTTTCCCCAATATGCATCACTTCTCTCTCTCTCTCTCTAAATTTACACACACACACACACACACACACATATATATATATATATAGATATTACTTATGCAAAAGCAGCGCATTATTGTTGTCCTAAATATCAATTATCCCTTCACGAACATCCGATAGAATTAGAACAAGACAAACAAGATCAGCAATTTAGTATAATTCTTACAAAAAAAATGACACGTAAAAATCGAGAAATGTCTTAGCTAGATAGCAATTCTTCTAACTCACCATATATATATATATATACACACACACATGTATATTTTCCAAAACAAAATAATGGGAAATATTCAACATGATGTAATACTAGCCTCAATCATATTTTTGTCCTAAATATCAATTATATCTTCAGTAACATCCGATAGAATTAGAACAAGACAAACAAGATCAGCAATTTAGTATAATTCTTATAAAAAAATGACACGTAAAAATCGAGAAATGTCTTAGCTAGATATCAATCCTCCTAACTCACCATATATATATATATATATATATATAAATATATATAATATGCATATTTTCCAAAACAAAATAATGGGAAATATTCAACATGATGTAATAATAGCCTCAATCATATAGCATTGCTGGAGCTAATTAATTATTTAATAAATATTTCCTGATAATTTTGAACAGGAAAAAAAAAAATACCATCACTCTCAATTTCAGAATAGGAATGAACCGCAAAGACTAGATGTCTCTATAATTGGTCGGCCATATTTGTATATTGGCTCTAGGCATTAAACGAGTGGTTCAAGTTCTAATTTTGAAAACAATTTGAAGTCTGAACTCCGTTGGTGTGAATATAGGTGCTTATTGTCAGCGAGCACTATGCTACATTAACTCACATTTTGTCTTTCTTTTTTTTTTTTTTTTTTGGTGGGACTTGGGATTATCGTTTAATATTTTTCCACAAAGAGAAAATTTTAGTGATCATATTGAAATTTCCATGATAGGGACATTCTTTTTAATTTAAAAAAAAAAAAAAAACAAAGATCAGTGATGTTTTTATGTCTCTAATTCACTATTTATTAATTTAACGATTTAGTAAAATTATAAGAAAAAATAACATCAAGATTTGAAAAATTCAGTTCAGAGTTTTTCAGTCGATTACAAATTTTTAATTTTCACATAAATGTTAATTTAAAAAAAAATTGGATGCCAAAATTTAAAACTAAAGATTAAACTATGATATTGAAATTGAGAAGATCTATGAAAGACATTCACGATTGCGATGTACCACCACCGACATAGTTTTATGATCATATGAACAATGAAAACCAAAATTCAAACTGTCAATAATTGTCAACAAATCACATTGTAGAAAATAACATTTCAATTAATATGTATGTGCCGACAAATAGATAAGATCTATTTTGTACCTATCCTTTTTTTTTTTTTTTTTCTTCTTTTTTTTCCTGTTTTGAATTTTTTGATATGGGCCTAAGCAGCAGTATATATCACTTGTGATGGATACAGACTCCGATGTGATTTTGTGAGCCATGTGGAACTACAGGATTTCAGATATGTTGGAATTGTCAACGTAATTATTGATTTATCTCACTGCTATAAAAGTATGGAAAAATGGGTAGGAATTCTACTCTTATCTTACCAAACTTTAATTTTTAGTCAGATTGATACTCTTTTAACGGTCAGAAATGTAAATATACAAATTAAAAACTTCCAATATAATAAATAAAATTATTTTTAATCATAAATTAAACCTAAAGATGAGAATATTTTTTTTATGAAAATGAGATCTCGCATAACTTCGTTGTAAACGGAATGAGAATGAGAATGGAAATGGGGATAATATTCAGGATAGGAGGTGAGTATGAAAACAAATTATTTTTTCCCCAAATGAGAGTGTGATAGGATGAAGAATCATCCCCTACCCCACTCTCATTTGGTCAAAGCACCCCGTACTCCACCCTCATACCGATATATGTATGTTCTTTATATATGTGTAAATATTAATGTTTGAGCTAAGTTAAATTGTTTTGGTAAAAAAAAAAAAAATCACTAAAAAAAAGAAGGTAACGATTAGTTTGTAATTTAAATTGACTAATACTAATTAGTACCTATTTAAATTTTCGGACTTCGTTATTTTTTTTATAAGAAAGTTTTGTGGCATTATTGCTAGGACATAATTTGCAGGTTAGAATTTGATTCATTTTATGAAACATTTGATTTTGATCTATATTTATGATGATTTTCTATATTTGATTTTGGTTTAATATGTGTAATTTTCACATGCACATATAGTTATGTTAAATGACGAATAAGACGGGTATGAGAAATGCTCTCTCGACGAGAAATCCTATCCCAACCTCGCCCCTTTTAGGTGGGGACACTACTACAGAATGTGGATACCACGACGGTTTTTTAATCGTCGTGGTAATATTTTCACGACGGTTTTCTAACCGTCATAGAATCCAGGGTCGTGGAATCTTTTCAGATTTCACGACGGTTTTTTAACCGTCGTGGAATGACAAAAATAGGACCTAAATATGAACATTTAAGAACATATCACGACGGTTCTACGTAAAAAACCGTCGTGGTAAGGTAATCTTCCACGACGGTTTCTTACAACGGTTTCCTTGAGAAACCGTCGTGGTTAGTTGGCATACCACGACGGATTCTCAAGGAAACCGTCGTGGTAAGACCCCCTACCACGAAAAAAAAAATTGCGAACCTACCACGACGGTTTTCCAAAAAACCGTCGTGGTAGGTAACAACGAAAAAAAAAATTTTACGAATTCGTTTCATTTTTCCCAAAAACATTTAAATCACAAAATCAACACTTTTTTCCGGAAAATTCTCAAATCCGTGCCTTACTCAACCAATTTAATTCAATCTTAAACACAACTACAATGAACAATCACCAAAAATGTAGGGGACGGATTTTGGCCATTTCGGACGGAATATTCCCAACTCAACAATCTACAAAATCAACATTTGGGACGGAAACTTTTATCAACAACCACAATCAACAAAATCAACATTTTGGATGAAAAATTCCCAAATCCGTGCATTACCCAGGCAATATACATTACAACTTACCGGCTTGTCAAGCATGGGTATGGGCGGAGTGCGGAGTGGGTACGGGCGGAGTGCGGCGAGAGAGAGAGGGAAAGTCACGTGAGTTCCTTGGTGGAGGAGGCCGCGTGAGTGGTGGAGGAGGCCATCATAGAATGGAGCCAAGAGAAAAATTTGAGAGGTGAGATAGAGAGAGGAGGTGCGGTGAGATAGAGCGAGTTTTTGGAGATTTTAAGTAGGGAGGGAGCGGAGAGAGAGAAATAGAGAGAGGAAATTTGGCGGCTTTGGGTATGGAGTTAGAGTGTGTATTAGAGAGTGAAAAAGTGAAAAAGGCTCGGAATGTAATGGGGTGCGAAAGAGGGTATTTTTTTGGGTTTTAATACACGCTCAAAAAAATTGAATTTAATTCAAAATTTTTCAAAATTCCCGCCTTAGTACCTACCACGACGGTTATTTGGGAAAACCGTCGTGGTATGTGAACATACCACGACGGTTTTCCCCAAAAACTGTCGTGGTAGAGTCCAAAAATTTAAAAAAAAAATTTGTGAAAAAAGACCATTCCACGACTGTTTTTCAAAAAACCGTCGTGGAAAATGCGGTAAAAACACGGAGCAGAACAGAATTTCCGAAAACCGTCGTGGAAGCCGAAGCTTTTATAACCGTCGTGAAAGAGCATGCTTCCACGACGGTTTCTAATAACCGTTGTGGAAGATTGCAAAAAAAAAAAAAAAAAAAAAAATTTTTTGCTTCCACGACGGTTTTTAGAACCGTCGTGGAAGCATGATCTTCCATGACGGTTATAAAAACCGTCGTGGAAGGTAAAAAAAAAAAATTTTTTTTTTTTTTTTTTTTGCAATCTTCCACGACGGTTATTATCGTGGAAGCTTTGACTTCCACGACAGTTTTCGGAAACTCTGTTCCTCTCCGTGTTTTTACCGCATTTTCCACGACGGTTTTTTAAAAAACGGTCGTGGAAGCTCCGTCGTGGAATCCACATTTTGTAGTAGTGGGATGGGGATGGAAAAGCATTCCCTAGCTACCTATGTTCCTTCCCCTGCCACTCCTAACGCCCCGTTAACATCCTTATTAATCGAATGGTTAAAAAGTTAATCCGATGACAAAAACAAAATTTTGCTTAATAGTAGTATTGATTTAATAAGCTCCTTCGAGAACATCCGATAATATTAAAATGATACCGAAAAGATTAACATGATGCAGCACAAGAATATGATACGCTCAAATCAAGAAATTATACTGAATTTAACAATCTAAGCAGTATTGATAATTTAATGAACTATATATGTTTGTCACGTGGCAGTGTATATAAAGATAGACCTAATATTATAATTTTTTTATAAAGCATAACACTAATATGAGAAGGCAGTACTATAAAATAATATTTGTGAAAATTAAATGGCAATGAGCTCCTTGAGGTTTACTGGGAAGGTGTATAGTAAAGGACCATTGAAAATATGATCCACATAGATGCGATGAGCTGCTTCTGTGGGGTGGCTTCTATCCCAGAAGAGATGGTTGCTTCTGTTTGAGCAATAGGTTGAGAATGGCAGACAAGGGACGTCGGCTTTCAGTTTCCCTAACCCGCAACATGCCGCTTTTACCTCGGCAAATCCTGAAATTGTGAACTTGTTCGTAAGAAAAATGTTTGGAGGTACCAATGATATTGGGCATTACAACTTATTATAAATAGAGAATGAACCCCATTTGTAGATCTTACACTGTAAGACCCGCTCTCTGTTAATATGTACGTGTAATGTTAGACACCACTGAAGCCCTATATCATCGTAGTCATTCTTTTCCTTCACCAATCAATATGATACATGTGGGCAGGTTTATACTTTATGAGATTGGCAAGAGAAGAGAAATTTGGGAGACTAATTTATGAGAAGAAACCAATACTTCATTAGATTGCAAATGTTAAAAATCATTAACCCCAAGTGGATCATAAGTTTGAAAAGTAAAATTATGTACTAGATTTAAAATTTTGTGAAGAAAAATAGTAATGTAGAAAACTTTTTAAGTAGTGTCCAACAACAATTGAAAACAGTATATATATATATATATATATATATATATTTCTTATGCGAGTTATGTACTCTTTCAAATCATAAAAATATGCAAACAAATTAAAAAACCAAAGAGACCCCCATAGTATTTGGGAAACGGAATTAGTCCTTCCATCAAGAAATAATTTACTTAAAGGACGGTATCTTTTTTTATCATAAAAAATGACGAGAGAAAATAACTGACATCAAAATATAATAACTAAGAGATAAATATTTTAATTTCTTAAGAAATTTGGAAGTTATACGTACCATACACAGACGGCTTTTGGATGACATTCTGCATCACAGCGTAACCATCAAAGTAAGAGTAGTTGATGCCCTTGAGCTCAAACTTCAAATTCCTCAACATTGACTTCAAAGCTTCATTGTACTTAACTGGCCAATGATTCAATTCTTTATTGCATTGCTCTCCTTTGTTCTTGATCCTCTCTGATGGAATGCATCCAATAACTCCAACCCCAACAAACACAAACTTACGAGCACCAAGATTGTACAAACGCTGCATGCCCGAAAATTTAAAAATTAAAAAAATATATATAATTTCCGAACATTGCTTATCTCTTTTGTTTTGCGTGACGAGAGAAACTAACTAGCATCCAATTTTATTATTATTATTATTTTACGAAATGTGGTACCTTCGAATAAAGAATTCATCTCACATTAATTTCTTAACTCAAATTTATTTTTAAAAAGATTTTAGTACTAGCCAACATTAAAGTGCAATTCAAATCAAAAGAAGATTTCTACAATAAAATATCAAAAAATACATACCAATAGATAATGTTTCTTAACTGTTAGATCTGTACCAGAAGTATTTGCTATATATATATATATATATATATAAATTTTAACATGGTTTTAAGCAAATTATCCAAAGTGCACTAGACATAAGATCATATCGTAAAAAGACCTAAATGTTGATTTTTTAGCGGATCGACTTTCCATTAACAGATGGTATTTAAGACCTTGCACCGGTGCCCCAATAATCCTAAAAATGGAAATAAAAATAAAAATAACAAAAAAAAAAAAGATTATTGTTACCTTAATTTGTCCCTTGAGTGTGAGAGACATCAAGTTGACATATTGCAAAGGAGTGCTCTTGTTTGGTAAATCATCTGAACCAAAGTAGCTAAAGATGTCATTGCTTCCGGTCACAATTAGGAAGATTGATTTTGAGAAATGGTGATTTGCTCTAGACACTCCCAACTGTTTGTTCAGGGCCTTGTTCACTTGTACAAAGCTCCCTACTTGTTTTGTCAAGGACAATGACTTTCAAAAAAAAAAAAAAAATCAGCACAGAAAAGAAAATTAGTATCTTTAGCTAGGGTGAAAAATTTGCTTACATGGACTTAACAAAAGTTCCTATACATTCTTTTTACTACTAATAATGACTGTAATTTTAGTCGTTGGATTCAAAACTGCTCCCATATTAGATGTCTGAAAAACTGATCGAACAAATAAAGCTGCAGTTTTACCAGTGATGAAAAATGACGGTTTTTACCGTAAAAATTATCTCTCAAGTACAATTGCAAAGGTGGACGAACACATAAAATAATTAGTAGATATATAATTGTGTTTCACTTACAAACAATTTATTAGTCTGGTTCATGATACCAGAACCTCCAGAAGCAAAGTTTGCACCAGTTAGGAATTGCTTTTGGCTCCTTTTCAGCTTGAATATCGTAGAGAGATATGGCGGTGAAGCTGGTAAGCCAACAATCTCAGCTGCCCAAAAATCCATTACATTTAAAATGAGCAACGATATATATATATATATACTTATCATTAACAATCTTATCATGAATCTTAAGATTAATGTACAGATGTCTAAATTTTGTAGGTTATGTAAAACTGAAATTATTGTTTTTTAAAACCTCTAATAATTAAGTTACATTTTGGTTTTATGATACATTTTTTTAATGATGTGGATAAGTTTCCTAATTAAGATTTTTATTTAATTTGAAATATCATTTTAATTAGTATCTTTTCATTAATTCAATACAGACCTTGTTTAACCTTAAATTTAAATATATCATGTTTACCATGTGTACAAAGTACTTCATCTTGCTATTAAAAAAGAAAGTATTTCACCTTACAAGCTTTTCGTACCTAGAAAGTTTGTTTTTGTTTTTTTGGTTTTTTAGTTGTTGTTTTTTTTTTTTTTTTTAAGTTGTTGTTGTTGTTTTTGTACCTAGAAATTTTTATTTTTATTTTTTTTGTGGCTAAAGCTAGAAAACATCAATTAGTACTACATATAGTGATCCCAAATAATACATCTATTTTGGCCTTTTTAATATTCGCACAGAGGTGAATTTGTTTAGGGAGGGCACTGAAATTTTTTTCTTTAATTAATATTCCAAAAATTTTATAATTTTTCTATTTTATTTCCAATAAAAACTAAAAATCCACGCATAGTCCCAATTAAAATTAATTTTACCCCTTAATTTTTATGATTTTCTTGCTTTGCCTCCACTAAAAATTGAAAACTCTCACATAGAACTAGAAAAAAAAAAAAAAAAAAAAAAAGTTGTGTATGTCCCTTTAAAATATATGTCTGATCAATCTGTCCATGCATATATTTATATCAATATCCGCATAATCTGCATCTCCATTGCAATGTTAAAAAGTTGTGTCAATAGTAGATTTTGGTATTTGGATAAAAAAGTGATCTCCAATAGAGTACTATAGTTGATGTCAAATTTGTTAAATGCTAAATTTTGTAACAAATTTGTCACAAGGCATAGCCAATGCTAAATTTAGTATTTGATTCCTATTGGTTGTTGGCTTGACTTTTATCATGTAACTATTACAATAATTTCATTTTTAAGTTATTGAAATATGAATTGCTCACTTTTACAAGTTCCAGAGCACAATATTTATGATAAAAAAATAGAAATAATATTAAAAATAGTATTATACATTAAAATATAAAATAAACTAATATTATTTTTTATATTTTTAATAATAAATACAGCATTGACATAAACGAATACAATGAAGATGGTTTTAGATGTAAATTAATGTCAACTACCAGAGCCTAGCCCGGTACCATTTTTATCGTAGTTGTTCGACTTGACCCAACAATTGTGAGTAGAGTGCCTGTTTAAGTTTAACAATAGTAGTACTCTAATTTCCTTTTTTAGATCCATATATAATTGGGATTTTTCTTATGCAACGTGACAAAGATATTAATTTTCAATCTTACATAGTAATAATGTAGTACGCTATCCAAACAAAAAAAAAATGCACATGTTTGATGAAATTCGAATTTTTAGGAGAAGCTAAATTCTAAAACAAATCTATTGCATGACATTGACAATTGTTATTATGGTTTTGGATAATGACGCTTCCTATTTTCAAATATGTTTTTTTTAGATATTAAATCTAGTTAAAATCATGATAAAATAAAACAATATTATAAGTCTAACTAACAAAATCTGATGTAAATTTCACCGTTAAAAATAGAGCTCTACTGAAATATACCGTCTTGTCACTATTAAGTAAAAGATTTTATCTATAAATTTTTTTTTAAAATTTCAATTATGCCCCTCACTAACTTCAATTGTGCCCCTAGTTCATAAGAAAAATTTTAAACCGTGCTTCCAACTAATTATGTTCAATAAAAAGAAATTTTCTCTAATTTTTTACGTAGTGTCACCACTGAAAAAATTTTCTAACTTCACTACTGTCTAGAATCCTCCTCGGATAAAAATTGAACTTATTTGAACTGGAAAGGGACATCTAATATATAGACTTAGAAGCTCATATTAAAAACAAATAAAAGTTGTAGAGCATTTATAGAAACAGACTTACAAAGAAGATCTACAGCATTCTTGCCGTTACAAAACCTTCCGGTAGGTTTTTTGGTCGGAAAGTCGACGCCATTGTGCGGAAAATTTGCCTTGATAGGGGAAAACAAGAGGTAATTGTTGTTTCCCACATCAACTAAGGAGTCTCCAAACACATACATGGCCGGAACCAGAGGAGCTGATGATGAAAAGCTGAAGTTTTGAGAAAAAAGAAAGAAGAAACTCACAAGAAATACATACTTAATATTTGCCATTTTTTTGGAGCTCAAGAAGCACCCAAAAAAGAAAAAAAAAAAAAAATCCCTCTCCTTTTCTCTTTCTGTCTTTCTCAAAAACACAGAAACACATATACAAACTATATTACATATAGTGGAGAGTCAGTCAGGGGCATTGAAAACTGGTTTGGTATGAACATAAGAGGGAAGAGTAAATGACGTGTACGGTGGAGAACCGAGGTACTAAATTTTGTGGGCTCCAATTGTGGTGGTGCATTAAAGATAAAAGCAGATCGTGTTAAGAATTAGTTGAATATATATATATATATATATATATATATATATAGAGGGAGGAATCTTCTTTTATTCAATAGCCGCTTATCAGTACCTTTCTAATAAATAATTTGTAATAATTAGTTAATTTACTTATAATCTTATGTAAAATTAACCGTTAATATAAAAAATAAGTATCACTAAAATATATTACGATGAAATCAAATTATTATTATAATAATGTAGAAAAAAAAAATGAAAATGTGGCAGCTTCCAAAAAAAAGAGTGTACTTATATAAATATGTAAATATATATAGGGATGGGTTGTTATCCGACATCCTTTCTATACATCATGTATATATATATATATATTTATAGTATAGTATATTAATTTATTTAAAGTATAGTATATTAATTTAAGTGATTGCAATATGATATTTTTCAATTATATATGTCTCGTATACTAATATCTCAATAGTAATAGTTGATAAAATTTTAAATAAAAAATTATAAGTAAATTAATTAATTGTTACAAATTTTTAAATAAAAAATTATTAATACTGGATAATATCGATCAATATCAGATACAAGAACTTTCTTTTATATTTATATATATAATATATATATATATATATTTTTTTTTTTTTTTTGCCAGAACGAACGACTTCTCCCGTGGAGGTCTCCGATCTCTGTCTCTCTCTCAATTTTCTCCGGAAATCATGGTGAGAGTCGTCGGAGACGGAGCTTACCTTGCGGCAAAGTCGGAACTCGACGCTGACGAACAAACGGCCCTCCCCCCTCCCCCAGTACCGGTATCTTTGTGCCTCTCTCTCTCTCTCGATTTTCGCTGAAAATCACGGTGAGAGCCGCCAGAGAGAGAGCTTCCCTTGAAGCGAAGCCGGAACTCGCCGTTGACAAACGAACGGCCATCCCCCCTCCCCCACTACCAGTTTCTCTGTACCTTTGTCTTTCTCGATTTTCGCCAGAAAGAGCTTCCCATCATCTCTGCCATTATCGACGACGAGAGAAACCTTCCCTTTGCTACTGCCCTGTGCTCGTCCCTCCCTTCCGGTTCATCTCTGTCATTGTCGACGGTGAAGAGAGAGATTCTCTCCCCGGGTTGGACCACTTCTCCTTTCGAGTTATGCCGTGCTCGTTTACAGGTTGTGCCGCCGTACGGTCCGGCTGCCGTACACGAGACATTTCCGATATATATATATATATATATATAAACATACATATCTATTGGTTTGGGTTTTTATGTGCCGAATGGTGCCAAATTATGTGCGCACTTATAAATGATCATATGACCACCTACGAACTCGATCATGGTTTATTTTTGGGATACGTGGCCTTTTTTACTCGTTGTTTTAAAAAATGTCTTTGTATTTAGATAAACAATTATTTTCTTAGAAGTAGTCATTAATTGTCTGACAAGTTCTTTAACCATGTAACTTTCTAGCATAAAGAAGTTAGGATTTTTTTTTTTTTTTTAAGAAGGTGATCAAATATACATATATATTGGTTTGGATTTTTTTATTTTTTTATTTTTTTACGAACTCGATGCATAAGTGGAAAGTGCTTACATGTATTATATGTGGAGTTCAAGCTACTACCACCTTATGGGCTTCAATATATGTATACACAAATATTAAACCTTGCCCTAAGACAACTTTAAGCATCTTAGCAACCGAAAGGTCGGAGGTTCAAATCCCCTACTACCAATTCAGGGGAGTGTAAACCCTGTCTGCATGATGTTACAAAACAGGAAATGATAAGACCATTATCAAATCTTTTATTCAAAAAAAAAAAAAAAACACATATTACAACCTCGTATCCTTTTACATCCACATTAGAAAATTTGAATTTACAAAAATTCTTTATTTAAGAGAATGCAATTTTTTTTATACAAAAAATTCGATTCGATTTTTTTTTTTAATTCCCTTCGTCTTTTCAGTCCTCTGACACATCTTCTTTTGTTTTAGAGTTTTGTTTTGTTTTTTTTTTTTTCACATGTTTTACGATAGTAGCACAGTTTTTTTTAAGGAAAAAAAAAAAAAAAATTTATGAGATTTATAGTGTATTCTTTTTTATTACTAAAATTTTATTGATTTAAGGTTTTCCTTTCTAAAGGATTTAGTGTCGTATTTCTATTTCATAATTTACTATGTTTATGTTAAAACTTAATGTTTTGATTGTATTTGATACCTATTTTCTTGTTTGCTTACATTTTTTTTATTGCACCAGATAAAGGCATGACTAAAACACAAGAACAAAACGAATATAAATAAATTATGACCCAATTTAACGTTATAAATCATAAATAGGCCTAAAAAATTTTGGGACACAAACGGAGACACAAACCGGTGCAATATAAATGACTTGTGGGACAAGTCACAATAATTCACTTTTGAATGATTCATCCTCATAAAGAAAAAAAATAAAAAAATAAAAAATAAAAAAAAATAAAACCTCTTTTCGATTCACGTTTTATTTATTACTAGACAACTGAAATTGACAAGTGAACCAAAAACTAAAAGAAAAAAAAAACTGAAAAAAAATATAACCAAGAAATCGTAATTTTTTATTGTTTTTCTTCGTAATTTTTATTGTTTTTCTTGGCATAACAGAAAAATAAAAACAGAGAATTGTTTTTAACTCATGGACATTTGATGGTCAGATAGCCTGCAAGCCCCGCATAGCCTGCAAGCCCCGGCCCTCTTCATATTCATGCACCATATTATGTATAGCTTTGCAAATATCCGGCGCGTCTAAAGACGGTACTAGAACGTCTTGGGTGATCGTTTCGACACATCTTTTCTCATCAAGTCCGATCGTGCCGTCGTCAACATTGATGCAAATGTCGTAAGCCGTCAGAAATCGTAGTTGGATCGGCCTTGGCACACGATCACCCAGTTCGCCAAGGCATGCAGCAAAGTCCACCTCGTTCTTTGGAAGCTTCTTAGGGCTACCTCCAGTAGTACAACTGGTGACGGTGCCACCAACAATAAGCACAAGCAGAAGAAACCCAAAAGCGGCAATAGTGATATTTTTCTTCATCTTTGTTGAAGTGGATCTTAAAAAAAAAACAAAACAAAACAAAACAAAACAAAAAATTTTTTAAAAAAAAAAACAGCTCTAAAAGTTGATGAAAACAATGAAAGTGAAATAAATTGTGGAAATAGGGCATTATTTATAGGCCGACGGATCCTAACCTATTTAGGACATCCTAATTCGAACAAAATACTAATTACATACAAACATCCTAATAAAATAATAATTAAAAAAAAAAAAAAAAGAATCCTAATCAAACTCCAAGTACTAAACGTAGATGACATCTATTATCAATCTAATTAGGATATTTTAGTCGTTCATGATATCTGTATTATCCTCTTGTCATTTACTTTTAAAAAATTATTTAAAAATTTGGCCTTATTAAAATAAGTTTTAAGTAGAAAATATTTAAGTACTTTTAAGGGAGATTTGCCTCAATAAACAATACCTTCCGTTATTGTGTTATATTTTCATATGTATCTTTCTTTTTTTTTTTTTTTTTTTTTTTTTTTGAACTTGAGAATGCATAGAACTTGAGGATGCATAGAACTCTGTGGATTTACATGTTGTAATGTCCTTGTGTACCAAAAAAAAATTTTATTAATAAAAAATAAAAAAGTTTAAAGAGTAACAAGATGAAGTGAAACATGTATAGAGAAATATGCCCATAAACTTGGTTTACATCACAAGTGGAAAAAACTCAAAAGGAAAACCATCATATAGAAGGCTAAGCCTCCATAACAGTATATGTGTCTATTTAATACAGCAATAACATTAACATATTCTCTATATATGAAGGAAAGGAGGAGTTTGTTTGTTTTGTTTATGTTTATGTTTGTGCTTTTATTTTATTTTATTTTATTTTATTATTTTTTTTTTTTTCGGGGTGGCGCCTGGCTGAGGTGATTAAATGGCGAGGTACCATTGAAGATGTAATCCGCAAGGATGTGCTGAGTTTTCTCCGTGTAATGGTAACCGTCTCAGAACAAATACTCGTTCCGGTTGGTGCAATATACCGCCTTTGGCATGCACAACATCTCGGCGTGATGCTTCCCGAGGCTGCAACAAGCATCCAAAATATGCTTGAATCCTGAGAGAGGAAAATTTTGCATGAGAGACAAAAAAAAAAAAAAAAAAAAAAAAAAAAAAAAAAAAAGATTACTTGAAAGAAAACTAAAGAAGGGTGTATGCAAGAAGCTAGCTTTACACTATCCAAAAGTTCAAAGGATGCATTGCACATAAAATATCCATGGAAAGGTGATAATTGATATCAAATAAAGTAGTACATTTGAATTAGGTTGATATTCAATAGAGATACATCTTATTCTATTGTCTGGCTTATTACTTATTGAATCAATCTCACATATGTACCCCGATTTTTATGGTCATTATCGATTTGTCTCTTAAATTTGAAAAATAAGAGACTCTCATTTTGTTTATGAATTTAGACTAACATTACTTAACCACTTTTATTAGAATCACCTTGAAACCATGTGGACTTTATGTTAGAATTTATATTAAAAACAGACAAACACACACACACACACACACACATATATATATATATATATATATATACCACATGATAGCAGATAATCCCTTCTTTTTCCATCTGTTCTCTAATAAAATTTTTAACAAAATGAATTAATTAATTGGGAGTTTTTAAAGTTTAAGAGACAAATTGATAACGTTTCTCATCAAGTCAATATTGGAACACAAACGAGAACAATCGTTTTTTTTATTTATTAAAGAAATGGTAAAAGCAATATTTACCTGCGCTATTAACTAATTTTAATTAAAAAAATTACTTACTAATTAATTAATTTTAGGTAGTACTAATGAAACAATAGATAGAAGAGAAGAGAAAAGATATTTCTAGACGTACCATGAGCCTTTGGACTGGTCACTAATTTGGAGGTGACATTGTAAGTATTAAAGAAGGATTAGCATTAGCCCTAAAGCCTTATTGTACACAAATGACCATCTATTTAGTGTTTTATTGCATTGTTCTGCTGAGACCTTAACCCTTTCTGAGGGGCTGCACCCAATGTTCCCACCCCCAATATCACAAACTTGCGTGCATCGTCGTTATATAAACTCTGACAAATAAATAATTACACAAGAATTTTAATTAACCTATATATATATATATATATATATATAAGAAATCAGATTAAAAATAATAACACGAATAATTAAAAAAAAATTAAATATTAGGTTATAATTAGCTCTAAAACAAAATGTCTGTTTATTTCAAAGGTTTGAATTCATAGTCCAAGTGAAAGTATGTATTTGGATATTCACTTTTTTTTTTTTTTTTTTTTACTTTTAAAATTCCTCTTCTAATTTCTTTACTCTCTCTTTTCCACTAGACATACATTTTCTCAACCAAGTTGTTTTATATATAGAGGGACAAAAATTTGCGTATGTCTAATGACAAGTTTTGTGCTAAGCTGTTTGATTTTCCGTGTCTCAAATAGTGTCTAACCAATCATATTGTAACATTTTATTAAATAAAGTTAGATATTTTGTAATTGATTACTTTAACATCTAACTTTCTTTAGTGACGTGTTATAATATGATTAGTTAGACGTAATTTAAGATGCAAAATTAGACATCTGATCTTAATCCTTCGTAACAAAAATATTTAGGAGTACAATTTTAATTTCAAAAAATTAAATAGTTAGGAGTTTCACTGGGCCGAAAAAAAAAAAAAAAAAGGGAAAAACAAAAGTTGCTGAGTGAAGGTCTTTTTCTCGTCTTTACGGTTAGTTCTATATATTTCTTCCAAAAAAAAAATTAGCGAGTTAAACTTTTCAACCTCATTGATACTTTCTTACCTGTAATTTTAGTCTCAGCTGGTCGACCATCGCGTGCACATATAGCTGGCGGGTCTCGGCGAGACTCATATTTGGGGGCGGTGCAGGAGTCTGAGATCAAAGCATTTATATCATTGCTTCCAATGGCAATCACAAAGATGGAGTTCTTCAAGAGCTTTTCTGCAGCTGAAAACCCTAGCTGTTTCTCTAGAGTTTTTCGCTTTTCTGAAAAGTATTGCACTTGTTTTTCCAAAGATATTGAATGGGTAGGCTGTAATTGATATATATATATATATATATATATATATATAAACAAAGTCTTATAATTAGCCTGGCATTGACCATGACAATTAATATGGTATTGTGAGATAAAAATGTAGTTAAAATATATAAATTAGTCTTGTGATATAAGGATTTTTATACTAATTGATAGGACTTATCTTAATTAATATGAATAATATTCTTCTTTTTTTTTTTTTTTTTTTTTATGTTTTCCTCAAGAAAATAAAGAGTGGAAAAGACTAACAAATTTTAGTATGAGCTTATTTTGATGTTATTGAATGAAAACCGAGGGATCACGTTGTTAATCTTGTTAATGTCGTTGTAGAAATTACTGAAGAGAAATCAAGAAATTAATGAAAATCCGAGAATTTGCGAATCAGTCCAATCTGATTTGACAAACATTGAGATTAACCATATACAAAATTTATTATTTCTCAATTTTAACGAAAATAATATCGTACCAAAAAAAAAAAACAAACAAACAAACAAACTTTCCGACGCATTGGAATGGCGTTAGAGGAATTTAAACAATTACTCCGTTGTGTTATTAATGGGGTTTATTTTCGTAATTGGGATAATGAAAAGCCTCAACCAAAGCTAGGTTTTTAGGTCCAATAGCAACATGTTAATTAATTGTAAATTCCCAATTTCTAAAATTTAAGTTGGAAAAGCCACTCCCTAATATATTGTTATTAGAATTTTTAAGTAAAATTTGTAGTTTGCTTTTATTATTATTTTTTTTAGAGAGTTGTAAAAGTATATAAAAGATACAATCAATGGCAAAAAATAATTTCAACCATAAGCTGTTTATTTTTATCCAAAAGATAAGTTAAGCTAAATCACAAGCTATCCAAATAGTGAAATGATTAACCACAGTAAATCAATAAAAAAATACATGTTAACATTGGTCGATCACTAATTCATTATTTATAAAAAAGATTATTTTTTCTAATTTTACAATACTTTCATTATTTATTAAAAAAAAAACTTCTTTAAAAGTGTCGTTAATCCACAAATCCTTAAAATTTATGTCAAATTTAGATGTAGCATTTGAAATAAATTAGATATAGTATTTTAAACAACATATTAACGTTTAAGTATGAACAACATATCAAATATGTCAGAACTTTTACATTGTTTTTGTGGCAAGAATATAGCGTACGATTTTTTTATTTTTTTATTTTCATTTCTCCCCCCCCCCCCCCCCCCCCCCCTTCTTTTTTTGTTTTTTTTTGTTTTTCGTTTTTGTTTTTTCATGTGTTGAATACAAAGTCAAATTTTAAATTTAAAAGAGGCAAAATGAATATTGGAATAATTTATCATTAAGATATTGATCAATATCAAAGTACCAAACTAACACATCCCATTTCATTGGAAACACACACACAAAACTCCAATCTGTAGTACAAAAACTACAAATAGAAAACACAAACAGATATGTGTGTGTGTGTGTGTGTGTGTGTGTATAATTTATATCTATGGAAGAAACTCGAACATGTATGAGTTCCGATCACCAATAAGCTAGAAATGTGGATTTTATGCTGGTCAACAAGAACCAATATCTTATTCTGCCTATAGAACCTTGAAAAACGACAGAAATTCCATGCAAAACATTGTCGTTCGCTTAGACATGAGTGATCGAGCTCCTACAAATTCATGGGAAGTGTACTGGGAAAAGTGTGGTTGTAGATATAATCTGAAAATTTGGGATTAACTTTCTCTGTAACACGGATGGAATCCCAGAAGAAGTAGCGGTTTCTGTCGTCGCAAACATTGGACGTCGGCGAGCAAGGAACCTCGGCATTCAGGTTTCCGAGGCCGCACACAATCTCCTATATTCTTATAAAATCCTGAAATAAGATGAAGAATCAAATGAGAGAGCTGGGAGAAGAAATTGGCTTACAAAAGATAAAGACATATATAGTTATATATATATCGTGAAAACGAAGGCGTTAGAAGTTAAATTTGTATTGTATCGTTAAACTACGTACGTACTAAGCTATTATAGTATTTATTTATGGATTGATCAACACACTTTTTAATATATAGATCCTTGTAACTTCTTTATAAATTTATATAATGTAAGTGATATTATAAAATTTGTTGTAACCTAATTGATGAGATGTGTTAAGAATAATTCTTGATATCGCATATCAAAATAAATATATATCTATATATGTGTGTGTATATATCTATTTATATTCAATTATATAGTGCCATAGAAATATGGCGAAGTCATCATGAATTTGTTAATGACAAAGTAAGAATCAAAGTAGGAAAGTCCTTGAACTCTAATTTCAGTTCCTTTAACATTAACACAACGGAATGATTGTAGGCTTTAGATAGCTTATTTAATCCTGCAATGCAGAAACTAGTTGAGTTATGAACCCTTTCCCATGGCGTGCATCCAATGATTCCGACTCTGATCACCATGAACTTACGTGCGTTATGATGGTAAAGAAGCTGCCCAAAAAAAAAAAAACAAAAAAACAAAAATTGTTGGCTAAATTTAATTTTATGCGTGCTTGAAAACTTATGACAAGTTGCCTAAGATAGTTTGGTCTAGTACCAACACCGCGGGGTTCTGGTAGGGTCAGGTTATAGAGAGATTGCAGGTTTGATCCCCTCTTGTATCAAAAAAAAAAAAAAAAATATTGTGCCTATTGCTGCGTAACGAAGACTATCAATCAAAAGGTATATATGTATGCATGTGTATGTAAGATTCACTTATGAGTTCACTTGTTACTCCTTCTGAAAGCCTTTGTGGTCGATGTGACTCATAAAAAAATGTGTGTGTATGCTTGTTTGTGTTGACAATTAAAAAAAAATGATACCGTACTCCTTTGATTTTGAAATGAATTACCTCTATATTTTATATTAACTCATTTACCATTGATCGCACAAATAGCTCGTCAGAGTGGGGCAGAATCCGAGACGGCGAGTAGGTCGAGTACGCCCTGATGTCATTGGTTCCGATGGCAATGGTGAATATGGATATCTGTAAGAGATTTTTTTTGCGGTAGATCTTCCTAGGTGCTTGTTAAGGCATCCGTACGCTTCCAAGAAGTATTTCACTTGTCTTTCGAAAGATAGTGGCTCCCCTGTCTGAAAATATAAAATTAATAATTAGGATGCTAAAATAATAATAGTTTTTACTGTAATTGTTGTGATAATTATCATATTTGTAGGATCATCTTTAATATATATCAATGTCAATGTTATATATGTCATAAAAAATGTAAAAAAGGAAATTAAAATTATACTATTTCGTAAAATTATTAAGTTTTGTCATATTTTTTCGTCATTTATTAAATTTTAAAACTCGTAAAATTAAATTTTTCACCAAGCGATGGATTCTTGGAATTTTGGGAACGCCACTGTAGAAAGAAAAGAAGAAACCAATTGCCCATGGTATGCAATAGTTGAAGTTAATAGAGAGAGATATATACATATTTTCTATATATATATATATATATATCAATTGGACTATTATTTACCCTCTCAAATGGTTAGAGGACATTTGAGAGTTAGAGGCGGTCGAATTACTGCAGGTCCCCATTTCTGATCGAAATGGGAGGTGGTTTTGAAAATTACCAATCCGACGTCCCACCATCACATATTGATGACTAGATGACAGTGTTATCTTTTGTGGTGTGCTTGGATCAACTATTTTATTTGGTATTTTAAATAAAATAAAATGTACATATTATATGTATTTAAATAGTCGTTCGAGTTAAGTATTTATATTCCAAAAGAAGTTTGGATCATTTATCCCAAAAAAATAAAGGCTTGGATCACCACCTTTTATATTGTGCACTAAAATGGAAAATTGTGGTTAAAAAGAATAAGAGAAAATTATATAAATAACCACCTTTTTTTTATATATCAATCAACATAATACAAATTCTCTAGTCTTAATCAACATGACACAAATTTTAGTTAAATGTAGTTTAATTTTGTGTCATATATTAATCTAGTGTTACTTTTTTTTTTTTTTTTTTGTTGGTGCAATATTTAAATTTGTGTCATTTAAGTGTTTTTGCCAAAAAATAATGATAATTATTACTTCTAATGCGGGAAAGAAAAAAAAAAAATTTGACCCAGTTATCTCTTATAAAAAAAAATAAATAAATTGTAAACATTACAGGTAATTAAATTATATTTTCTCTTTTTAATTTAAAAACCATTTATTTGAAAGAAAAAAAAAAGAATAAGAGTTCACTACTACAAAACATGGAATACACGACGGAAAAAACACGACGGTTTTAAAAAAATCGTCGTGAAAAATGTGGTCAAAACACTGAGCGGAACCGAGTTTCCGAAAACCGTCGTGGTAGCTTGGATACCACGACGGTTTAAAAACCGTCGTGGAATCGAAATATATACCATGACTGTAGATTCCACGACGGTTAGAAAACCGTCGTGTAAGTATTACCACGACGGTTTTTAACCGTCGTGGAATCTGTATTCTGTAGTAGTGGTTATACATAAATGAAACAAAAAATTTACTACTATTTTCTTAACATATCAATCAATAACATTTTAGGTAAAACAACGTGATTAGGGATAGAGAGAGTATGTGTCAAAGGTGAATATTGTGAATTATAGTAAAACAATATATAAAGATAAAGTTATTCGAATTAGTGAACAGTGAAAACAAGTGTTGTTTAAATGAGTATTATATTATATTTTAATTAAGTAGCACATGCGAATAAGTTGGTGTCCAACATTGTCACAAAGTTGGCAGATCACCTGTCAAGGAAGAAAAAGAAGAAAACTTGTTCAAAGTATCCAGGAAAGCGATCGAGGGGAGACCTACCGGTTCCGATCAAAGACAAACGCTCGACTTCGACGACTGCCGGACAATCATTTCTTAATGCAACAACGAAAGTCCGGACGCATACGTTCTGAATACGTAGTATTTCGCCATTAATCTTGCAGCAATCTAGCTTTACAGAAGCCACATTACTAGACTCGCGGCCCGTTTGGGGACACATTCGGTTCTCATAATTTTATTTTTATTTTAATCTTTTTTCTCAATTCAAAACTAATTTTTACTATTCACATCTCTAACGGTCAACAATTAACTTAAAATTAAAAAGTTCGTGATCACATTTACACGGATATGATAGTCGCTAGCAAACCGCACTAAGTGGCTAAGGTTGTACAAATTAAAGGCAGGTAAGGCAATAGAATCGTGTCCCCTACCGCACAGCAAATTTTAGAAATTAAATATAATTTAAGAACTTTATTCAATGCGAAGCTAGCATTTAATTAACTGCAAAATGAATTAAATATAGAGAAAAATAGATCTAAGTACAAATTAAAGAACAAAATAAAAAATTAAAAGATAAAAAGAAATGAATATAGGTAACATAATTCTTCCTCAATAATATTCGAAATTGGGGATGGGGTTTTTGAACATTCATCTGATATTATTAGAGATACATTATTATTTAATCAAAATTATAATTACTAATGGTAATTATTAAAATTACTGCATGAGTCATAATGATAATTACTACCAGCAATGAGTTTTGAACTGGATAACAATGAGGTATTTTCAAAAATTTAATTGTATGTGGGATCCACTAAATCTAGTGATATTAATTTCAAAATTTTTAAAAAAAAAAAAAATGGTGATGTTAGATATGAAATAAATTTTTTTTTAAAGTGCTATTATTAAAATTAAAAAGAAAGAAAATTGGTACATGGTTTCTGTTGAGAGTATCTTTGATGATGTACATACAGGGGACCCACGAAATTTAAAAGCAAAAAATGAAAATAGTGATGGGAAATAAAAATTTTCAGAAATGTTATTAATGAATACAAAATTTCATTATTCTCAATTCTATAAAAAAAAAATATGGTCGTACCAGGATTTTAATAGGTTTTTTATTTTTTTTGTTTTTTTATTTTTTTTCTAAATAGGATTTTTTTTAATAGTTAGTCCATTATATAATTGATCGGGTTTATTTTCATGTCATAATGAAAAGCCTCGAATCAAAATTAGCTTTTTAAGTCCAGTAGCAACATCTTTAACGCAGTGTTAAGTTAATGTAAAAAAATCCAAAATTTTTAAACTTAAGTAGGAAAAGCACTCCCTAATGTATTGATATTTGAATTTTAAAATAAAATTTAGAAGTTTATTTTTTTTTTTTTTTTTTTGAATGGTAGAAGTTTACTTCTATTAGTTCCAAAACTAAAAATTTATATATGTCAAATTTAGATGTACGTAGCATTTAAATAGCATGTATATTGAAGTACTAAATATAACAAGATATTAAATATGTCATAATTCTATAACATTGTTTTCGGGGCAAGAATATAGCGCACGATTTTTTTTTTTTTTTTCTTTTTTTCTATTTTTCCTTTCATTTCCTTTTTTTTTTTTTCCTTCCTTAAAAAAAAATCGTTCAAAATCAACATTGGAATAATTGATCAATCAAACACTCAATATTTAAGTACCAAATCATCTCATTTCATTTGAAGTACACTCAAAACTCCAATCTGTGGTACAAAAAGTACAAATGGAAAACACAAACATATATGTATGTATGTATGTATGTGTCTAGAAAATACTCGTATACATGTATGAGGATTGACCAATAAGCTAGAAATTTGGATCTTATGTTGGCTGATAATAACCAAACGTCTTATTCTTTCTTCCTTGGCATATATTTGCCTATAAAACCTTAAAAAGAACGACAGAAATTTCATGTAAATATTGTCGTTCCCTTAAACATGAATGAGCTCCTCCAAATTCATGGGAAATATATTGGGAAAAGTGAGGGTCGTAGATATAATTGGCAAATTTGCGATGAGCTTTCTTTGTAAGATGGTTGGCATCCCAGAAGATGCAATCGCCTCTGACGGCGCAAACCTTGGACGTCGGCAAGCAAGGAACCTCGGCATTCAGGTCTCCGAGACCGCAACAAGCTTGTCTAATCTTTTTAAATCCTGAAAGAAGATAAAGAATTTGTCTTACGTCGTTAAGTTTTCAGTTATTGAGATATTTACATATATTTGAATTGACCACGTTTTTAAGAAATGCATCCTTGTAATAACTTCTCTTATATATATATATATGTATATAAGGAAGATTATTTAACCTAAGTTAAGAATACGTTAAGAATTCTTGATATTGCATATCAATATATATATATATAAGGAAGAATATTTAACCTAAGTTAAGAATACGTTAAGAATTCTTGATATTGCATATCAATATATATATATATATATATGTATATTGCACCATGTCGAGTATAACGTACCATAAACATATGGCATTCTGATGAATTTGTTCATGACAAAGTTAGCATCAAAGTAGGAGTGTGAAAGTCTTTGACTGCTAATTTCTGTCCCTTTAGCATCAAAACGACAGCATGATTGTAGGCCAGGGATAGCTGATTCAATTCTGCATTGCATAATCTTGTTGAGCTCTTAACCCTTTCCGAGGGCGTGCATCCGATTTTTCCGGTTCCAATCACCACGAACTTAGGTGCATTATGATAGTATAAGAGCTGCCAAAAAAAATTTTATATACTGAAGTTATAAACTTACGAAATTTTCTATTATCCGGTAACCCGATAATTGATTTACATGTAACATTATGCAAAAAAATTTCGTAACGTGGTTTTATTTATAACTATTAGAAAAGAACAAGTATTACTAAAAATGTTTTACTAAAATCAATTAGTTGTTATATTAATTAACATAAAAGTTACGAGTGTTATTTTATAAGAGTATCGGATATTAGATTATGGGTAAACTTACTAGCTAAAACTGATTTTAGTATATGCGTGCATGCTTGAAAAATTATGACAGTTGTCTAAGATTGTTTGATCTAGTAGTAAGCATAGAGAAGATTGCATGTTTGATCTCGTCTTGTAATAAAAAATATATTGTTGTTGCTCGACAAAAACTATCGATTAAAGGAATATATTTTTTGAAACAAAAAAATAAAAAAAAAGAAGAAGAAGAAGAAGAAGCATGGAATCGATATTGTTCTACTTCCATTTTGAAATGAATTACTTTTATTTGTTCTCTTAGCTCATTCACCGTCGATTGCACAAATAGCTCGCGGCCGCCGCGGAAGCGAGGGAGGGACGGAGGGAGGGACGGATAGGCCATGATGTCATTGGTTCCGATGGCAATGGTAAATATGGATTTCTGTACGAGCTTTTCTGCGGCGGAACTTCCTAATTGTTGGTCAAGACTTCCGTACACTTCCAAGAAGTATCCGAGTTGCTTCGCCAAAGATATTGACTCCCCTAGCTGTAAAAAATAAAATTTATAATTTAGCCGATCAAAATAAGAATAGTATTTACCGTAATTGTTGTAATGATTGTGAAATATATATATATATATATATATATCTATATATATATATATATAAGACAATATACATGATATAAGTCAATGTAAATATTATGTTTGTTATAAAAATGCGAAAATAAAAATTATCATATTTCGTGTTCTAATGTATAATATTGTTTCTGATATCATATTTCTTTTTTATTACCATTATTAAGTTATGAAACTCATAAAATTAAACTTTTAGAATTTAAATGATTTTAAAATGAAGTTTTAATAATGACAAGATCAAAAAGTCAAGATATCAATCAAATAAAAATTACAAATTTTGCATCAGCATTCTATTATTTTGTACTTTTATTTATATCCAAATCTCAAAATTTATCATTAGTACATCAAACACTCCACTAAAAAAGGTCTAACTAACATCAGAGGTTACTAATGTATCCAACCGGAATTTAACGGCATTTGCTATATTTGTATTAATGTTACATAGAATTTACTTCAATATTGTTCGCTTACATAACTATATCTATCTCTATATATTTGTCTTTGAAAATATATCTATCTCTATATATGACATATATAATATCTGTGTTATGGCATTATATTGACGAAAAGAAGTGAGATTAACAGACTATAAACACGGAACAATTCGCAAATTTCTCGATATGTATGGGTGTATAACACTATTGCTCCCTGAATTTGTCATTCTTTGATGACTTACTTCTTAAACTTTTAATTTTGACAATTTATTTCTTAAATTTTCTAAATTTGCTGAAATATACCCTAATTAGTTAATTTTACATTATATTGAAGATTTTGAATTTGAAATATTTACATTAGAGTTTTTATTAAATTTGAATAATTTTGATTGAAAATAGGATTTTCAATTTTCACATACAAGAGCTTTCTGCGACCAATTTATTATAAAGTTAAGCCATATAAGGTACAATACAACAGCATAAAAAGATTATGAGGAAATTTTCAAAAATTTGAAATTTGAAAGACAAGTTCCTATAAGGTGAAAAGTTTAAAGGCATGAGTGATAAATACCCATATATATATATATATATATATATATATATGCATACTTACAAAACCACTAGTCCATTTAGTAATTCCAGCACCTCCAGAGGCGAAGCTAACACCAATGAGACAGAAGGTCACATTTTGAGTGCTGTTATTAGTTTTGTTTAACAGGGACAGATATGGAGGTGGACTTGGCACTCCCACTTTCTCAGCTGTATATCAAACTTCATTAGAATTCCAATTCCATTTTTAAAATAGATATATAATAAAGAAAAAAATTCAAGTTCATATAGTTGTGACAACACTTCAATTCCAACATTGTTTCATGTATATTTATTTATAAATGTGTATATATCAAAAACATTTTTGCTAGCAGGCTCCACCAAAATGGTCGTTGGAGTGGGTTTTTAAAACTAGCCAATGTAAACAAAAGACGACTTGAGATATGTTGTCTTGATTTAGTTCCTATTTTATTGAATATTCTCTAATAATATTTTTCCTATCTAAACTAAAGAACTATTAAATATAAGTACTAACTATTAAAAATTCTTGAGTAATTTGATGAAGTATCAAAATAGTATTAGGGGACTACGAATAAAACAAGAAAATAAGACATCGGTTCTAAGTTCTAAACAAAGTTCATTCATGAGAAATGCTACTTAGTACGGTAAGAAGTCCAAATCTGCTATACTATTTTCTTGTCTTAATGGTTGTCCTCTCAATAATATTTTTACAATTCATCAATTTGTGTAAGTATTTCTAGTATTTAGCATTTTTTATATGTAAATTCTTAAATGTAGATTAGGTGGCATAACACTATTAGAGAAACAGCCAATAAGATTAAAAATTCTGGACAGCCGATCTGTGCTCGTATGGTAAGACATTAATTTAGTAGAAAAAACATATAGGGACGAAATAACCCAGACGGGTTTGTGAGATAATTTAAACTCAAGACCTTAATATTAGAAGTAGGTATATGGAAACACCGTTTGGCTAATAAGCTATCAACCACGAGTATATGACAAGCATATTTCCATTGAGTACCAAAATTTACCTAAGAAATCTGCAACAATTTTGCCATTACTGAATCTCCCAGTCGCATTCGTAGTCAGAAAGTCAATGCCATGATGAGGAAAATTTGCCTTTTGGACTGCTAATGCCAGGTGCTTGTTGTTACCAACATCAACTAGGGAATCTCCAAACACAAACATGGCCGGAGCCTTGTGAGCTTCTGAGAGATTAACAATGAAACCACCAAAGAAAACGGAAAAGAAAACCAAGACCAAGCTCAAAACACTTGCTTCATCACTGACATTGTAAGCCATTTTGATGGACTCGCTCGTTTGATCTTGTTTTTCTTTATGCGATGTGATATCGTTGTGCAACGAAAGGATTGGATTTATAGAATTGGGGTAGCGAGTTCGAATTTTTTTTTTTTTTTTTTTTTTTTTTTTTTGGTTATGAAATGGGACAAAAATGGATTTTTCCTTGGCCATGGCAAAAAACAAGAAACGAATCTCTCGAGTTCTAATGACGACTGGGTTATTTATCCAAAAAAAAAAAAAAAAAAGGGAAGACTGGGTTAGCTTTGTGATATTTTTTTTGGATAATAATTATTTTGATATGAAGTACAAGGTCTTGTCTTGTTGGGTACTTTGAAGTAATTTTTTTTTTTTTTTTTTTTTTTTTGGGTCTACGAAGACATTTGGAATGACGTTTTACAGACGATACTTTTTCCACAATTTCAAAGTGATAGTATCAGAAAGGATACATTTTTTTTTTAATAGCTTTTATAAGCATGTCATCATCAGATCGAAGTGGCAATAATATGCGTTGTGCACTAAAGTAATGGGTTCTTGGAGATTTGGAATGTCATCAGAAAGAAAAGAAGAAAACAACTGCCCATGGTATAGTACATTAGCCGAAGTTGACATTTATATATACATATATATCAATTGGACCCTCCAAAATATATATGTATTATGTGTATATACATATGCCAATTGGACTAGTTACTCTTTGAAATGACAAGAGGACATCTGAGAATTAGAGGCGGTCCATTTACAGCAGGTCCCTCTTACCAATCAAAATTGAAAACTTCTAATGCAATGTCGTACAGGTTCATATTGATGACTAGATGACAGTGCTAAATAAGTTGGTGCCAAAATATTAACTTCTTGGCGAATATGTTTGTCAATATAATATATGTACATACACATACACACACACACACACACATATATATATATATGTAGGTATGCACATAATGATGCATATACAAGGTATAGAACCACCTTGTGTGCTTCACGAGTGTGGCGACTAGATCGTAACATGCTGCCGATCATATGAATATGAAATGTGTTATTTTTTTTTTTTTTTTTTGTTAATATGTGAAGCGTAGAATGTTGAGCCAGATATTCTTGACAAGCATATATATATATATATATATATATATATAGGAATACTCTTGGGTGCGGCAGTCAGGATGTCCGGTGCGGGGAGAGAGAGAGGCCAAGCCGTCAGCGACTTCCCAATCTGGCTTCCAGACATCATCTCTGCCATCGTCAACCAAGCTGTCGGCAACTTCCCAGTCCGGCTTCGGGATGTCATCTCTGTCATCGTCAACGATGATAAGCTTCACCTTCCCTTGCTGCTGCTGCTCGTCCTTGGAGTCCGACTTCCAGACATTGCCGTCATCGATGGCAAAAAAACTTGACATTCCCCGTCAACGGTGAAAAACTTCAACTTCACCTTCCGGGAAGTTTTTCACCTTCCGGAAAGTTTTTCATCTTCGCTTGCTGCTGCTGCTTGTCCTTGGAGTCTGACTTCCGAACGTTGCTGTCGTCGAGGCATCTTCTGGCGACACTCTCTCTCTCTCTCTTGGGTTGTATCCCAGCTCTCTCTCTCCCTCTCATCTTGCCCTTCAATTTTCATCCAACGGCCATGGAGGAGTTGCCGGACGTACGGCAGTGGCGTATACGTGACTCCTCGTATGTATATATATATGTATACGTATATAAACACATACACACACTATTACTACTGATAGGAGCAGCGCCCCTTTTATTCAACAAAAGCTAGTGTAGAAATCGACGAGATGATCGATTTCACACAAAACATTTGTGCTACATGACTACAATTTACACAACCCCTTAATCTAAAGATGAATGCTTAACCGAAAACCAAGATGATTGACTTCGATTAACACTCAAACACTACTCACTTGTGCATCTATAGCCCTGCAAATGATGAATTAAAAAAAAAAAAAAACTCTTATATTGCTCCAACAGATATCCCATTCCACATTCACTTGACAATAATTCTAGCCGAAAGATGACATTTTATCATCGTAGGGCGTTCACGAACACCATCAAAGAACTTACGTCTCTCTTATCTGATGGATACTTGACAGGCTTGGCAGAGTGTCTTGGGAAAAATAGTATCGTGGGAAAGCTTACCAGCTGCAGCTCTTGCTGTGCGTATGCCTTGTGATCGCCGTCGGCCCTAAACTTCGCTACCTTCACTCCGGAACCTGCCAACTTTTCCGCTAACTCAACGTATGATCCTTCCATTGCCTAATCAAATTCCACAGGATAAATAGTCAGACTATGTAAAACGTTCGCTAAATATATGCGTTTGCATTACACTTGATACATGACTCGGTTTTTACCTGGCAGAAGCGGCACCAAGGTGCATAAAGCACAACAAGCCAGGGTTCTCCTCTGGTTTCCAATCTAGCCAGATTTTCTATCCCTTTTCTAGTCAAATCCACCACGTTCTTGCTGTTGAAGATGTCCGTGGTGGTTGTGGCGCTCCCATTGGGGGGAGAAATTCCATTTTCATTGCCATTTCCATTCAATTGCAGAGCAGGCGCTGCTTCCTGTTTGATGTTTCCTTTGTGGAGGCCACATTCCTTGGCCTTCGAGTCCTCCCACCACCACCTTCCCTCCCGCTCATGCTGCCCCGGCAGCACTGGCCTCGTGCAAGGCTCGCATCCAATCGAAACATAACCTTGCGAATGCAAAGAATTGACAGGCACATTCAGAGCTTGAAGGAAGCTCCATATGTCCTGACCTTCCATATTCGCCACGGGATTCCACTTCACCAAGCTGCCTATTCCACCATCCACTCCTTCAAATGTAGGGTCCACCTGGACGACCGGAATCTCAGCCCTGGTGCCAGGAGACTGATCTTTTCTTTGTCCGGTAATCCAGGCGCGGAGACCCTTAAGGGCCCGCCTTAAAGGCCTAACTTTCCTCACTCTGCAGCACTCTTGGTGCCCATCATCGTAAAATGAGAAAAGCCCTTTGCCTCTTACTAATGCCTGAACTTCGACAGCATCAGGGAACATATACTCAATGTGGATGCCGTAATGCTTCTCAACGGCATCAAAAAACTGGTATGTCTCAGCGTTTAGTCTGCCAGTATCCAGGCTGAATACCTTGAAGGGTCGACCGGTTAGCTTCGCATACTCGATCAACGCCACATCTTCAGCTCCACTGCGAAAAACAAAATAACCAAAAGCTCAAGTTCCATATTTTGAAACAACGGAACACCAAAATCTCGAGTTCCATTTTTTGAAACGACAGACAGCAAAGTTCCATATCAGTAGATTCAGATATTCTACTTCTTTATTTTGACCCAGAAAACTGTCCTTGTCCTTTATATCTGCAATTTAGTGCTATTTATAACAGTGAATTCTAGTTCAATATATATATATATATATATGTATGTATGTATGTATGTATATATTCTGTTCTAGGATATAAATTGAAAGAGACCTGAAAGCAATGGCAATGTCGTTTCCAAATTTCTTAAGCGCTTTGTCCATGATTTCAAGTGGAGAAGCGTTTTCCAATTCTCTGGCCAACTTTTCATAATCTTCTACCTCTATGCTGTTATCTCCAAGTTCTGCATATTTCCCCATATAAAACACAGTTGGAAATCAATCCATGTATTCAAGAAGGTAATACTCAATATCGATAATCTAATCACATTTCTCTAATATTTTATCTCTATAAACCTTCAACACAAACAACGTCAGGAAATTAAAAAAAAAAAATCACATTATCAATAGATACAGCTCTATATCATTAAATTTTCATCAAATTCTGCAAACTGATCATATTTGCTTTTAATCTGATATTATTTGTGAACCGCGTGTACCATGTCATAGTACTTATGTGGCATACGTATCAATAAACAACTGGCATATAAGTGATTTGTAAAAGTCAACTCTATCCTAATCCTTTTATTAAGAGAGAGAATGGTGACTACGGATTTAAACTAGAACCGACATTAAAAAACCGCTTAAATGTCAAACGTTTATCGGACGAATATGTCCCATAAACACGAGGACCCGATAAACCCATTACATCGACATTGACAAAGCACCTAAATATCAAATATTTATTGGACGAGTATACACCCAGTTCACTGAATAATTTCGGTTAATTTCTTTTCATATCCTAACACAAAATTCTCTTTCACATTTACTACTATTTCCATAACTTAAAATCCACACTGTTTTTTGTCAATACTTGCATTTTCATCCAATATTGCGTGAATTAACTCCTCCATAATCAGTTTAAGGAAAATTAAAAAAAAAATTAAAAAAAAACAGCTACATTAAAACAATTACGTTCAAAAATGAAGCAAATTACCGAGAGAAGCAACTTTCGAAGCAGCCAAATGAACAACAAGATGACTCCTTGCCGATCCGGCGAAAACTGGTTCCGAAAACTGTTTCCGAAACCGCTTCCCGAACGACACCATCGCCGGAACCAAAAATCGATCTGGTCCAAAAACAGAAGAGATTTTTTTTTTTTTTTTTTAAAACACTGTTCTACAAATCCACAATTTTCTGAAACAATCAAACTCCAATGGAAAAAGCTTACCTCTGATATTTTGGCGCGAAGAGATCGAAAAGCGAAGGTAAGAGGAAGAAGAAGAAGAAGAAGTTGCAAAAGCCATTGAAAATGAAGGATTTGGGGATTTCTCAGAGTTTACGACACCGTGAGTGAGAGTGAGAAGAGGAAGGAGGAGAAAGCGGGGTATAAACAGTACGTCGCTGTACGTACTGAAAGGTTGGTGGGTGCCTTGGTACATTGAACCGGGACAAGTTTTTTTTTTTTTTTTTTTTAATGGACGAAATTATTTTTTTCCGGGCAATTTTTCATTTTCTTTTTCTTTTCCAGTCCAGGTGGCGTTGATTGGGGTCAACTCTATTTCTTTTCGAGTTAATTTTAGGCCTTGTTTGGCCGTGAGTTTAGTTTAAATTAAACTGTACTTTTTTTATCATGTTTTTTATCTTTTTCCCCAAAAAGTTATTTGTCTTTTCTGAAAATTCAAAAAAATTCAAAAAAAATTACTATTTAAACTTACAAATCTTAACTCAAACTTACACACCAAACACCCCCTTAGTTTTAATTCCTGAGAAATATATGTTGAGACGTCTTATTTACTCCCCTTAAAACTTAGGAATTCACGATAAAATAGTTTTTTTTTTTAATAAGTTTTTTAATAAATATCCAAAATTTTTAAAAATTAGATAAAATATCATTTTTTAAATGATTAATCAATTTCTTAAATGATCAATCAATAATTGATCACATAATAGTAAATCGGTGATTGACTTATTAATTAACCATAACGTAAATTTCTAAATTGCATATTTAATCACTGATTATTCATTAGTTAATCACTAATTTCATAATTAATCACTAATTGACCATTAGTCAATCACTGATTGATCAAATATGAAAAATCACATACAATCATTTTCCTAAATAAAAAAATTGGACTATCTATTAAATTATGTGATTAAAAAATGTCACCCAATCTAATTTTCCAGACTTAAAATGTCGTACTATTAGCACTTGAACATATTTTACTATTATTAGTCCCTTTATAATAGAAACATTATAAAAAATGATGGAACGAATCACATGAGGCTCATATGATGAGTGGATGGAGAGTAATCTAATAAAATAAATATTGGCAATTGATTAATCAGGTGAATGAACTGGATTCATGCTATCTAACCAATCTCAAAATTGTGGTTTTCATATATTGGATTAATTAGGAAACAAGAATATGGTTTAATTCATTAGTCTAATCAACCACCAAATATTCATTTTTATCACATTACCCTTCACCTATTCTTTATTGTTCACCCCATCATTCTTTTGAAAGTGTTTTTCGTAACAGAGTGACCAACAAAACCTTTGATAGGCTAGGGGTTAATAGTGTGATAATTTAAGTTTTAAGTGATAAATTAAAACGACATATACTCTTATCAAATCTAATGTTGTATTTAAAAGTTTGTTTAAGTCCATAAATAGACATTTGTAATTACAAACTCTTGTGATCGACCTCAACATCTTTCCGCTATGTTTTAGGGAGTATTTGTGTTAACATCTTGTCACACAAACAACAAAGTATAATTAAAAAATAAAAAATTAATAATAATAATAATAATGAAACATTTCATAACAGATTTCACGTTCTGTAGAATTTGTTCTATTCCTTCTTCCATGCCGCACTTCTAGTTCTTTCTTTTGTGTGTTGTATTTATATAATTTTTACGATGTTTTCAAGACCGCTTTTTACGTATTTATTCATAATTCAATTATTCCAAACGGCGTCGTTTTAATTCTCTTCGAAACTTTCCCACTGGGAAACACAATAGTTATATCTCAAAATTTTATATTTATGTCCCTATTGTTTACAAAACTCGGCTTGGAGGTCCTCGTTTCTAACCATGTATGTTGAGGCCACTTTGGGCTCGACCCTGACGGCTCGGAGGCTCGGTGTGCGGCCTGTGAACCGGTCAACAGGGCTGCAGCCCAGGCTCCCCAACCCGTCCCGGGGGGCGCGGATGCTCGCACCCGGAGGTTGTTGACATCAAGGTTCGAACCCTTGATATCCTTTGAGAACACGGAGTTCCCACCCACGGAGTTCTCAAAGGATATCAAGGGTTCGAACCCTGATGTCAACAACCTCCGGGTGCGAGCGTCCACGCCCCCCGGGACGGGTTGGGGAGCCTGGGCTGCAGCCCTGTTGACCGGTTCACAGGCCGCACACCGAGCCTACGGGCCGTCAGGGTCGAGCCCAAAGTGGCCTCAACAATGTATATCATCATATTAAGAGCGTGTTTACTTCGCATGAAATAAAAATATATATATATATGAGTAATTATTTTTTTCTCATTTAATTCCGCGTTTACTTATAAAATGAATAACGACAGTTTAGTAAATCCCATACGATATGGGGAAAGAGAAATTTAGACGTCAATCCTTGCATTTATATTGATTTCATGTCAAAAGAAATGAATGTCAAATTTATTAATATATACTCTTAATAAGTGCTTGTGTGCTAATAATTGTTTGATTGCATAAAAGGATATTTTAACAAGTACATGGATAATGTTAAAATTTTCAAGTTTAATAAACACTAAAAAGGGAATGGTTGGTTTCTTTTTACATAATCTAATAGGTAAATAAATACTAGAAAAATAATTAATTTACTTTTCTTTTCAATCACATTACCTTTCTCATTACATTATTTTTACGATTTGATAAACGTGTCCTAATAGTTTGGAAGTTCGAATAACGCTATAGGGCCACTTAAAATGAGTGCAAAAAGATAGTCACGTTTTTAATGCCATAATAAGAGTCAGAAATCTTGACTAAAGCCGTGAGTATGGCTAATTTTTTGAGCTAAAGATCTCTCATAATATTAATTTTCAGATTTAAGTTTACAAATCGACTCATCGCACATGTTAGTTATGCATTCTACCTTGTAATTGAAGCTCCAGAATCTCTTTAAAAAGTTTCTTGAATCCGTCCTCAGTGAATCCCCGGTAAGGTACTATTTGAAATTCACAACAAAGTGCCAAAACTTCGAAAGGATCCAGGCGCTTAAGAATGTCCGGGTCTCTATCGTAATCCTGGCGACAAAAAAAAATTTTGAGATAAAAACGGGATACGACGAAGATTGGTAAAATAAAATCATGCTTTATTTTATGTTCAAGGGATAAAAAAGATTAGCACCAAATTTAAATAACAAACATATCAAGGAGGATTGAAAAAGCAAAGACATTGGTCATAATCTTACTCACCTTTTCGGTTACTACAACGATGGGCTTCGAATGAAATTTCTCCTCTAGCTCACCAAGTCTCTTTTTGATCATCTCCGTATCCTGGATTGAAGAAAGAAGAGACTTTGAAGATTGACTTTGCATTAGCATATATAATCGGCATTCGCATCGGCACATGGACAAGAATGTCGTCACGTCAAAGCTTGGTCAAAGCATCACAAGAAGCTAAAAATTTTGTACCGTGGATTGAAACATGTGATGATCACTGAATTCAAGTTGATCAACATAAACTGCTCCCAACTGCATGAAGTTATTAGCCACTTCGAATTAGAGCACAAAAAGAAAGCAAGGAAGCAAAAACACCAAGACATCAACCGTGTGCATAGAAGTAGAAGGTACCTTCTTCATTCCCTGCACAAAGGCGGTTGCAGAACCAATGGCAGAAACACATAACACAATGGTGTTACTCAAGCTTTCCAAAGGTTTCTTTGAGTTGATATTTCTCACATCAAAGAAATGTGAAGGCGCCATTCTGGTGAAGAAAATAGGCAAAGATCCTTTGATTCCCCGTACCATCAACTCTATGTCTTTGAGATTTTGTTCTGAAATCTGTTGGTTTTACCAATTTAACTTCCTAGTCAAGTATTTTAAAAACTTGTATACATGACGGACATGAAGGACAATGGAAAGGACAAGATTAAATTGGCTAGGTATACCAAGTCAGCATGATGGAGTACAACAATATCTGCCCGTTGAAGAGCATTCAGTGATTCTCTTAAAGGTCCACGAGGAAGTAAACGACGATTCCCCCACAACGTTAATCCATTTACCATTACAATCTCAATATCCCTTTGCAAGCTCCAATGCTACCTTCCATACAATCACAACACAAAATGTCAGCATAACACAATTTATGAATAAAACAATAATCATAACTATCATTTAATCCTTCTAAATGAAAATGACTCTTGAACAAAACTTAGTACAGAATCACATGCACATGAGGATCACAACCACCAACGTCCATCAATAAAATACCTGCATTCCGTCATCCAAGATTGCAACGCCAATTTTTTTCAAGCTATGATGACTCGGCGCTTTAGTCTCAACACGTAATCTATCAATGAATGTACTAGGATCAAGATAACTGTATTTTTTTATGAAAGAATCAGCAGTGGCTGCCCTATTTGCGCCCACTCCAATCTTCACAGATCTTCCTAGAAAATGTCTTTGAAGCATTTTAGCTTCATCTCCACCAGCATATCCCTATAAATAATTAAGCTCATTGTAATGCACACCGAATTATACATCTCACTTAGACTAAAGGTAGAAATGTACAGACCAAATAAATTACAGAAATGAGAAAACAACGGTGAAAGCTAAAAACTACCCTACTGAGAATGAGAGGTGAAATTCCAGAATCAGCTAGCCAGAGTGCAATGAACTCAACCATAGGAGTCTTCCCATTACCTCCCCATGTCAAATTCCCGACACTTATCACCGGCACTGGCAACCTTTTAAATACAAAGAAAACATATTTAAGATGAAATGAATCACTTGCTTGTCCATAGTGCGGAAAAAAGGAAAATAAAAAGAATCCAATTCTCAAACTGACAATTTAATTTACTTCAGGATCAACTTTTTAGCGATAACCAATACTTAACTGAACACGCAACATCTCATAAATCCTACTAGAAATGAAAAATCAGAATACAAACCAAGCTCCACTAGACTAAAAGTTTCAGCTTTTAGAAACCAATTAACTCCATAAAATAGTGCTTATAGTTTTCTTCCATTTTCTAAGCATCCAAACAGAGTTTAAAGACTCCAATTTGCAAAATAGCATTACCAATAATTAACTTCACGCTTGACCTCTCATAAATAAATATATCCCATTTTGAAATATAAGATCCGTACTACATAAATTAAAACCTCCACTTAACTAAAAATTGAGCATAGCACTACTTTTAATCTACCTGAAAATACAATGCTCGACGTTTTCTTTCATTTTCTAAGCATCCAAACAGCGAAAAAAAAAAAGAAGAAGAAGAAGAAAAAGAATCCACTTCTCAAACTAGCATTTAATTTCCTAGAGTTCAACTGTGTAACCAATGACCATCCTTAACTTCTAAGATCTCATAAACCCTAACAACAAAAAGTCAACTTTTAAGTGAATTTTTAGTATATTAATTAAGCTCCAATTGTCTAAAATAAGAGCACACCGCTCAGTCCAGCTAAAAATTTTTCAACATTATGCTCCGAAGTTTTCTTTCATTTTTCTCGGCATCCAAACGGAGGGAAACAAATCCAATTCTCCACTAGCATTTAGCTTAACTTCAAGCACGAAAACTCAGAAACTAAATGTTCTCCCCTAGAAAAGTTAAGAGAAGGAGCTTTGAAAAACGAATCGATGCTAAAACACAAGACTGTGAAGTTTTCCTTCGTTTTCTAGGCATCCAAACAGAGGAAGGAGATCGAGGAATGAATCGAGCAAACCTGTGGCGGCGAAAGAGGCGGAGGCGGTAGAGAGAGCGGCGGAGAGAGAGAGAGCGAGGCTGTAGAGAGAGGAGGCGAGAGAGAGGACGGGGAGGATGGAACGGTGGAGAGAAGAGAGCTTAGCGTGGTCGTGAGCGTAGGCGATCTCGTTCACTGCTTTTCTTAGATTCTCCATTGGAGACCGAACAAATGCAGACACAGGAAGGAAGGAGGGACTGACACAGTGGGCAGTCGACGACAAATATATAGCTGCCGAGATTGGGGAATAATTTGGTGTGTACGGTCGTACAGTTACTCGATGTGAGCCCAAATTTTTTTTTTTTTTTTTAATTAAGATTTTGTTTGGCGTTCAAGTTTAACTCCAATTAAACTGTATTTTTTTATTTCAATTTTTCTCTTTTTTTGAAAAGTCAACAAAATTTATAACTAGTTTTTAAAAAGTCAACCAACTCCAACTTAAAACAAATAATGGGCCATTTCTTAAAAATATTTTCTAAAAACACTCGTGGGGATGGATGAGGTGATAAAAGATCTTGATATTTTTACTACACATCTCCCTTTCGTTTATTCAGGTTCGAGTCACATTGTCTTCCCTTTAGACCCCGCTCCAGTTTCGACTATTGAAACTTGGGTTGGTGATGGCAAGATAAGTTCTGGATGGACAATTAAGAGAAATTAGTACAAAAAATCTGACTCTGTCATACTTTGATAAGTGTTCCTACATGTGAGGCTGAAAAACCAACAAAATAATTAGGTCACCACTGTATGCCTTTTTATTTATCAAAGATATATATTTAAAAAAAGTATTTTAAAACATTTTAGCTGAGTAGTATATTTAAATAAGTTATTTGTGAGGATATTTATGAGAAAATTTTGTCATAAATATACTTCATAAATAAATAATTTATCTCAAAATATTTTTTACAACATGTTATTTGTGATAAACGTTTTTTGAAAAATGTTATTTCTTCCTTTCCAATATTTTGACTATTTTTATAATCAACATTTAAATCATATATTGTGTCTTATATTTGTCCCTGATGTATTATTTTACATATCAAAATCCTTATATTGTTATGCAAGGGGTCTATTTGTCAATATTCTATTAAAAAAAGTTAGATAAAACTTGAATAAGTTTTGATCACATGAGTTTTATTTATTGATAAAGTCATATTTTGGAGGTTAACCTTAATAAAAGCTCAAGTAATTTTAATGTGTTTAATTTTTGTCCAATTTTTTACCAAATACCTATACAGGGGCCATATGTGTAACAATAAAATTTTTGAGGTTAACCTTAATAAATATGTCATGTCGAGAGAATTTCGGAGGTAAACCTTAATAAAAGCTCAAGCAATCTGAATATGTTCAATATTCGTTCAATTTTTGACCACATACCATATGCGTAACAATAGATTAGTTTGAGATAGTGTAGCGTGTAAGATAAAGAATCGTCAACCAACAAAAGACTAGGCCTATGTTTAGTGAATGAGTTTAACTCAAACTCAACTCAAATTTTTCATCTCAATTTTTGTCTTTTTCTAAAAAATAATAAAATTTATAACTATTTTTTAAAAAGTCAACTCAACTCAAACTTAAAAATTTCATTTTATCTCAAACTCAACTCAAACACCAAACGAACCCCTAGGTGTATAATTAAATGATCATTTACGAAAATGACCTTTTTCTTATTGACATGCATTTTCTAATATTTCATTCTATTTTTAGGTAACGGACATTGGAATATTTTTGTTGAAATATTGGCATTTAAATGTTCTTCTCAGACGAATCCGTAATTTTACAAAAAGTATGTTATTGGTATATATTTTTTTAAAAAAATTGGCATAAGTATTTATTACACTTTACTGATTTCATGCAGTTTTACACAGTCAAATCTTATTTTCTATTCAAATTATCATACTCCTTTTTTTAATTTTAGTATCATTTTAGTTTGACGTGATTTAACAATTAAAAATAGCACAACAATAATAAGAGTCTTTATATATTTATTTAAAGATTATGTTATGATTCTATTATTAAAATGAAGATGAAGTTCAAGCTCAGCATTATCATAAAGTGATCATGTATTAAATTGCCGAATTTAGCCACCCAATTGATGTTAGATGTTATGTTTGATAGGAGGGATGGAAAATATAAAGGAAGAGTAAAATATCTAAATGAAGGAAATAAAAAAGAATGAATGAAATTTTCTTTCAGGTTATATGGTAGAAAATAAGGAAAGATAAGAGAAAATACGTTTTACAATTATACCCTTATAGAAGTTAAAAAATAATGAGAGAGTAATGATAAAATCGCGATTTTACATTGGTTTTTGGTCAAATTTTATGTCTTATTTTCTTTCCAATGTTGGAAGAGAGGCGATGATGCGCCTAACCCAGATCGCGTAATAGAGAGAGAGATATATATATATATATATATATGTGTGTGTGTGTATGTGTGTGTATGTATCTGTGGCATCGTCGATGTGATGGAGAGAGACATGGGTGTTTTTGTTTTTTTTTGGGCAAATAGACGGTTTCACTATTGCATATGAGATGTGCTATGTTTTGATTTTTTTTTTTTTAATGGTAAATACTATAATAAATCATAGATTTACTAAAAAATTGATAATATATCAATGATCAATTTTTCGGTCAATCAATAATTGATTATGATAAGAAAAATTAAAAATTAATATTATGATCAATCATATAATTAATCACAATCAATCAATAATTGATCAAATTAACTATATTATATGATCAATTACTGATTAGATTATTTAACAAAATTAATCGGTCATTTTGAAAAAATATGGCCTTTTAACTAATATTTAAAATTTTAGCCGTTTGTTTAAAAACTAAGAAAAAAAAAAAGTTAATTGTCTCAAAATCCCTTTATCGTTGTTGTTATTATTGTTGTTTTTACACTTTACATTTATCACTATTATTTTGCTAAAGAAGTATTCATGTGTCTCTCGTCACTCTATCCCAAAACAGTGGCCAATGGGATTGGTATTGTGCTACCTTTTGTTTTGTTTTTGTTTTGTTTGTTTTGTTTGTTTTTTTTTTTTTTTTTTTCCTTCTTGTTGTTTTTGTTGTTGTTGTTTTTCTTTCCCTTTTTTTTTTCTTTTTTTTTTTTTTTTTACACTAATTGGAAACTTCATGAATGTAAATTGAGTCAAATGTGAATGGTACGATAAAGAGATTGTAAATTGTCCCATGGCAGACTATACAAAACTAACAATTAATAACGTTTTTTTTATAATTATTTTAACACTTTACGTTTTGAGGTTATTATAAAATAAATAAATAAATAATAATAATAATAATAATAATAAAAGCATACTTCATATTTTGGATTGTATCACATTTATAACTTTAGATGTTGAATTTATGTCCAATTCTTACACTTTCTCAATCGATATGATCCATTTCAATCACAAATAGATTTAGATGCCCTCAAAGAAAAAAGAATAGGGAAAATGAAAAACAAAACAAGAAAAATGAAAATCCTAAAATATGAAAGATATTTAGGAGTTTCAATAATCAAAATCGACATTTAACGGAAATATATATATATATATATAAATATATAAAAGGATGTATCAATAATTTAAAATGTGGAGAGATAAATGTGATATAATTTGCAAATATAAGTTGAATTTTTTTTAATAGCCTCAAAATATAGAACGCCAATGAACTGTTATTGACCTCCATCACTATTCTTAAACGATTATTTTAGTTTTGACTAGCAATTTTATATCGCTTTAGGACAGATATTTCTAAATTAACTGAGTCACCATTATTTTATGGAGTCCATATATAAAATTGATTTTGGGCTTTTATAATTTTTGGTAATTGTGAATAGCGAGAAGATAGAAAAGAGTTCGAGGATTCATTAAAGGAAAATGAAGTTATAAATATATATATATATATATATTTTCTGAATTTGATATGGGAGATTTAAACTCTGTATTTTTAAATAAAGTCAGGTGTGATATTACCGTTAGGCTATACCTGCAACAACGAAGTTATAAATTTTTTTATAGGAATGAAAAGGAAATAATAATAATAATAATAAAGAATGTAAAAAAAAAAAAAAAAAAAAGGGTAAAATAAGGCTTTTTTTTTCACCAGTACATCCTGAACTTGTCTCAAAGTTGCAATTTGCATCCTGAACTTTGGATGTTAGCAATTTGCACCATAAACTTACAAATTTATAGTAATTTATCCCTCATTGGTAACAATGTTAGTCTTTTGAAGGAAATTAATATGTGATTTATATAAAAATTGTTAATAAATAACATGAATGATTATTTTTATCTATTTTAGCCCAAATTTATTTAGATTAAGATTTTTAATTAAGTATTATCAAAGTAGAAAAATTTGAATTAATTTTGTTTTAAATATAAATTTGAGTTAGGATTGATTAAAATGACATTTTATACTCTTAATTAATAACTTATATGTAAGGCGAGTGTCAATTTAAAAAAAAAATCAACATTATTATGAATTAGGAGTAAGTTGTAACAGATTTATAAATTCATGATATAAATTGTAATTATGCGCTAAGTTTAGGATTATTGTTAAAAACTTAAACATATTAAAATTACATAAATATACATCCTTATTAATATATATATATATACATATATATTTTTTATCTTTCGGTTGAAGGAAGCCTCTCATTGAGCACTTTTTCTTTAAGGCGCTAAATTAATACTTGAGTAAAGCTAGTAAATAATTATTTCCCCGTTAAAAAGTAAATAATTCTGAATAATTTAAGCACACTATGAACTTTATCTTTATGCAGTGTCATAAAAGAAGATACGGTTCAATAAATATATGTATCTAACTCAATTCTTATTTAAAGCACATTTTGGGCCAAATTTGAATTTTTCAAACAAAAAAAATTGTTTCTTTTAAGATGAGCGGGCCCACCTTTCTTGCTCTTGGCAATTTATTAAAGGCTAGTCCTCGAATTATATATGAAGATATATTTTCGTCTTCAATCTTTTTTTTTTTTTTTCCCTTTGTTTAAAAGCACTCCGAACTCTTAAAAATAGTTAGGCCTTGTTTGGTAAAAAGCTCTGTTTAAACTAAACTGTACTTTTTCATCATGTTTTTTATCTTTTTCCCCGAAAAGTTATTTGTCTTTTCTGAAAATTCAAAAAAATTTAAAAAAATTTACTATTTAAACTTACAAATCTTAACTCAAACTTACATACCAAACACCCCCTTAGTTTTGAACCTTTATATTGACTTTCAAACGGATAAGTTACTGATAATAGGGAATGTTTGCTATGCAGTAATCAGTAATAATCATATTACTGGAAAAATGATATGGGGTAATATGATTTCTAAGAAAGTTGTATTATCATGTTTGATTACATAAAAGAATCTTCTCTTAGATTTCTAGAAATAATACATTACAATGTTTGGTTATGCATAAGAATGGTGTAAAATACACAAAAATGTTTTTATATTTATTTTTAAATGAAAAAAATATTTTCTTTAAAACAAAACCGAAAATTAGGGGGGTTTATTTTTTTTTTTTTTGGTGAAAGTGGTGTAACATTGAAACAAAGCCAATGGGCAAACGCAAGCTATGATTTTTTTTTTTTTTTTTTTTTTTTTATAACTACAAGTTGAGGTTTGCCTTCATGAGACAATCTGAGATGAAAATTAGGCACTTGAAATCTTGTATTGGATTACATAAACTCTTGAAAAATTGCAAAGAGATGACGGCAGCAAGGGTGTGAAATTTTTTTTTAAAAAAAATCTCAAACACATAAACGTAATAAGGGCAAGAAATTAACGAAAATCTTACCAAAAAGATGAACAGCGGCAAGGGTGGAACTCAGGCGCCGGCAGCGGTGCAATGGGCGGAACTCCGGCGGTGGCATAGTGGACTGACCTCCGGCAACGATGGAGGAAGAGCATACCTAGGGTGTTTGTGGCTTGGAAGATGTGAGTGAGAGTTTTAGGGTTTCATGTTTTTAATTGTAGGATTTAGATTCTAAAAATGTGAATAACATATTTTTGGGTGGGTTTAGGATTACACCAAAGTCAAGTAAAATGAAACGCATGGGCTTCACTTTCCTGGGTTAAAAAAAAAAAAAACCAATACTTGTATCAAACATGAGAATCTTTTATAATCTTATTCTCATCCTTTGGATTATCCCATACCAAACACCCCCTAGGTGTCATGTGCACATTTATGTTAAATTATAAACAGAAATTAATGAAAAAAAAAATCAAATTGCACTATTTTTAAGAGTTTAGAGTTTTTTAATCATAAAAGACAACTTCATATATAATTTGAGAATCAAGGATCCGATGAGATCATAGATTTAAAACTCATAATTCAAATAGTAAGTTCACATTTTTATAAGAGATGACAAGGTAAAAAAAAATTGGTGTCCCAGTTAGATTATAGGTTGCATTTATGTTTATTTAAACTAAAATGTTTACATTAAAATGTAGAATTTGAATTGTATATTCAAATTAAATATGTTTTGAATAGTTTTTGTTAAAGGTCACATATGAAGAGAGAAAAATGTATAAAAATGAGTATGGTTCAAATTTTTAAAAAAGTAAATATGTGAATTTGGATGTGAGTTGAATTATTATGAAATAATAAAAACATTTTTGAACACCGGTTTTAATGGAAATTTTGCATGTTCAATTTCAAAACCTCCAAATCTACATCTTACTTTCTCTCTTTTAAATGTTCATGAAATTCAAACTTTAAAATCCATAACTTATATAATTTCAAGTTGAAATGAGACTATTCTTGTGTCTAAATACTCACAATGAGGAGAGTAACAAAACAATATGCATATTTCATGTACTTTTACCAAACCCATTCAAATTTTTTACACTAATTTCTATATTACTGTTTATTCTCAATTCACACTTTAACCAAACACACATTTCAATTCCAACTTACAAAACTCTAAGGGTGTCTTTGGGGGATGTTTCCAAATGGTGTTTTGCCGTTTGGTTTCCAAACATGCGTTTGGGAGAGTTTTGGGTTTCCAATGAAACTTTAACAGATATCTACAATAAACTCAAACTTTAAAAGCCCAAAACTTTGTTTCTTTGAGTTGAAGTAAGATAATTTTTTATAATTGTATAGAAACTCAATTGGAATAAAACAAGATCTATATTGATTTGTATTTTCCAAAAACATTTCAAGTTTTTAAATTGTTCACTCCGAACAATTTTTTTTCAACCAAACGCACATTTTAAAACTCAACTCAACTCCAATCAAAATATCTTCAAAACACTGTCTCCACTTGTCTTCCCACATGACCTCTAATTTCAATGATTATTGTGAACCGGCCCTTAAGTACTTTTTTCCTGTTTAATATTTAACCAAACATATATTATTAGTAAACTTAAATAATAATTATTAAGGCCATTTGAGGGACGTCTGGAGACCGTGTTTTAGAGGTTGGATTAGAAATGGGTGTTTGGGGAAGACTTTTGGAAAAGTTTTGTGATAATAAAATAGTGCAAAAATTTGAAATGTGTTCGAAAAAAAAAAAATACAAAATGGATCTTACCTTGTTCGTCTTATCGTTATGAACATTTTTACATAAAAATTATCTCATTTCGATTTTTAATGAGAAATTTATTTATTTTTAAAGTTTGAGTTTTCTGAAAATAAAAGAAAGAGAAAGTCTAATGTAGAATTAAGAGTTTTAGATTTAAGTTTAAGTTTAAGTTTGCTCCAAACGGGCTCTTAAAGATGGTGATTCACAAAAAAATAAAATAAAAATAAAATTAGGTGGAGAGCCATGATTTGAGTACTTTTTTATAATTTGTCCACTCTAACATTGAAGTTGATATTTTTGGTATTATAGAATGTCAAAATTATCATTTTAATATTATGATAGGTATACATATAAAAAGGTGTCAACTTTATAACATTCTTGTATATAATCCACACAAAGTCGTCATTCTGATACCTGATGGTATCCGGCAGTGTGAATTTCAGTTATTGTAAATGTGAATTCATTCAAAAGAAAATGTTGTTAAAGTGAATGTGATGTTGTCGCCGCCTCTCGCCGTTAGAGATCTCTCCCGACGCCAATGACAGCTACTCACCACTTTCCCGCCCGTCGTACTGATGTGATCCGCCACCTGAGCTGTCAATCCTTCATCGCCACACTTGCTGTCGAGTCCCGCCACTGCTCACCGGAGTTCTCGGTAGAGGTAGAAGATGGGTTATTTTTATTTTTATTTTATTTTTAATTTTCAAGTGTGATCAAATGTCTTGATCTTACAATAACTTTGGTGTATTTTTTTAAATCCATACCGTTCAAATGGGATCCAACGGTCAAAATATTTTACCCCATTAATGGGGTAAAATAATGGGTCTCATTGTAGAAAGAGTAAGGATGACAATTTTCCCCGTGGAGATAGGGTCCTATGGGGATTCGCCTTGACTGGGGCAGGGATGGGGGACAAAATTTGAGGATAACGATGAGGACAAGGACATGGATGAAATCTTATCCTCGAAACTTAGCGGGACATGGACGGGGAAAGCACAACCGAACCGACCCACCCCACCCCATCCTCGTCCTCATACACATATATATATATATATATGTACATATATGTGTGATTTCATATATATTTATAAATATGTAATATATTATAAAAATTATTTTTGAAAGTGTGCGCATCCATAAATGAATAATGAAATTATAAAGAATAGACAAAAAAAATATAATTTTATATTTATTTTTGATGGTTTCAAGTTTCTTTTAGCTTAAATGCTCTATAAAAATTTAGTTTTAAGAATTTTATAAAGTTTTAATGAAATCTTTAATGACTTTATTTTTTAAAATTTTATTTACATATATTTATAAGTTGATTTATTTATAAAATCTTTGAATTTGAATTAAATTTATGATATATTTTTACTTTATTATTTATTTTTATTTTATTAAATTTTTAAATTTATATTTATAATAAATGAGAAATAAGATTGAAATGAAAAAAAATCCTTCCATAAGAAATTCACTTTCCCGACCCTGCTTCTATTTAAGCGGTGATGATGACATGGATGAGGATGATTTTAACGATGGAGATGGGGGCGAAAAAGTATTCCTCAGTTCCGCCCTCCCGTTGCCATCCCGAAGACAGAGCCTACTATTAAATGCAACGGCTGAAATTTGTTGCCCTCAACTCCCTTCGTTAAGACAAGTTCACATTAAGCTGACTACGAAATCATTGCTTCCATCATCCACCCCTTGTGGGCCCCCGACAGGGCCCCACATCGTTGGTTAGGTCCACACCGTGGTGGGACCCACAACGTGGGAAAGAAAAAAATGAAAAGGAAAGGGAGCTGAATTTCAGGAGTCGTCTTTGCACTAAAACAAAAATCGGTTGTTTACATTCATTGGCTCCGACTCCCAAGAAATTCTGAACCCAAGTGGCCCCACTTTTTTAAGCCACCTTCCCTCACGACCATCGGATCGAACCGGACAACAAATCAGATCCGTTGAATCGAATCAAGCGGAAAGTCAATGAACGATCGTGATGGCGTTGGTTTGGACGGCTGGGATCGAACTTGATGGGCAGAGAAAATGCGTGAAATTAAAGGAAGAACAGAAAAAGATGAGAAAAAATGAAAGATAGGTGAAATGACTAAAAAGTCCCCGCTCAGTGGGCAGCGAAAAGCGAACTTTTTAGTGGCTATTTAGTCAAACTGCTCTGGTGGGGCTACGCGACAATTAGGTCACGGTGGTCCTCTTTCATATTCCCATCCGTATAGAAAATTTCCCACGCGCTTGTACGCGCGTGTGGTCGACTTTCTCAAACTCGCTCCAACATAGACGTTAGAAAAATAGTAAAATATATTTCTTTTTTCTTTTAAGACAAAAAAGCGTATGTGATTAAAAAAAAAAAATTATGTCGTGCTCCGGTAGAAATGGCAACTTTACTTCTTCGTATCTGGATTTAAAAATGTCCTGAAAAATAGACGTGGAAAGTGAGAAATTTTTTATTTTATTTCATGTTTTAATTGTGAATTCTTAAAAAAAAACAAAAGGTATCTTCTCTTTTATTTTGTTATTTCAAGTGAAGATATTGTCTATATACTTCCTCGTAACAGTCAAAAGCAGTATAATAAAGCAACAAGTTTGTATAGATTTTCCTTATAGTGACACTATACTCGTGTAGTAGTATCTGTATCTCTATGAATTACTGTAAAAACATTAATTAGCCATTAATCAAATAATAGAGAAATTCTGACTTCAAATCACTATTTTATTTTAGAAAAAGTAAATATTACATTTAGAAACACTTAAATTAATACTTTTCTTTTATGTAGAGTATAGTAATTTGTTGTCTTATTTGGCTCGATGAAATTTTAGTCCATGCAACAAAAAACGCCGAAGCTTAAACAACAAATTTTGCAGAAAATTGACGGAACACTAAAAATTAAGTTTAATCAACTAGATATATTTGAAATACATTTGATTCATATTAGGTTAAAAATACTTATTTCACACCTTACTCGTGAATTTCTTAGTTTATCAAGTATGCCATTAATATTCAAGAACACATATACATTTAATATTGAGGTTACATGAAGTCTATGTGATGTATTTAGAGAGTAATGTTTAAACTCAGTCATATATATAATATATTTTATAGCACTTGGTCAAATACAAAGAAAGCCGATTTGATCCTACCGAAAGGATGAAGACCGAGTTGGTATGTTCAATTATTCGAAATCCGAGAATCACAGAGTTCACATTAGAAGATTTATTTCAAACAATTTAAAGCAAGAATAAAATCTTTCTTGAGATTCGCAGAGCTGTAGATTGTTATCAATTATAATTAGTGAAACAATATTGTACTTATATTGATTTTTTTATAAAAAGAATAATCTCTTAGAATGATATAAAAAAACCTTGTATGCCTACTAGGAAGCCTAATTGCAGTGTTGCATATTGAGCTTTCTTTGTAACTATTTTTAATAGTTAAATCCCTAGTATCATAGTGAACGAAACTCTCAGATCAAGGGTGAATAACTCTGAGTTCTTATTTTCTTAGCTTTTTTCACTTACTTTAACTATTATCACACGTGAGTAATCATTTCTTATAAAGTTACATGAGTGTATTATCTTTTTAATATGAATTTATTGGTACTGTAGGTTGAAAAGAAGAAGGATCTAATCCATGCGTCAAATTTGACAGGTTATTAGAGGGGTATTATTATAACCTCATAGCGGACTATAAGATTCGATCCCTACTTACTAGGTAAGAGAGTCTTGATAGGTCATTCTCTTATCGCTATTACATATTAGGTAGATTTTTACTGGCAACATTATATTGACTCTTGAATGACTAATTTTTAAAACTACAAGAGAAAATTAGAACATTTTGTTCTAAACTTTTCTTCATGCTTGGTCAATAGTTCATAGATATATATATATATTTTTTGAAGGAAAGAAGTGAATAGTCATATTTTATTTCAGTCAAAAGCTTGAGGAAAAACACAAATTTTTAAACATAGGGCAGGAAAAAGAGAGAAATTTAAATTAATAAGGAAGGTGAGCGAGTGAGAAGGACGCGCCATTTTTTATGTCTTGGGAATGGCTTTTGCTAATGGAAAAAAGGGGGGCCAAGTGACTGAAGCAGAAAGAAAGAAAACGGGCAGCAGGCAAAGCGACACGCAAGCCCCAGTTCGGGCAGCGGGCAGCGGGCAGCGGGCAGTACCAAACAGACGCCTCTCTCTCTCTACTGACGCCGAAGGCAAGGAGAGAGAGAGAGAAAAAATCAAAAGCAAAATAATGATTTTTTTTTTCAATATTTATTCCCGAACCTCAGGTTCGGATTTCGGCCACTCTCTGTTGTCTCGCTCCGAGCTCCAGGCTCGGAGTTCACGAATCTCCACCGAAACAAAGCTTTCGAAAAAAGCCAAACCCAGCGAAAAATAATGGAACCAAAGCAAGAGAGAGAGAGGGAGCATTTCTAGAGAGAGAAAGTGGAGTGAGAGAGAGAGAGAGGGGCGGGGAGAGAGAGAGAGAGAGAGTGAGATTTTCAAGGGGAGGATGGGGCAGATCGTGAGGAGGAAGAAGAAGGGGAGGCCATCGAAGGCAGATCTGGCGCGGCGGTCGGCCGGCGCGTCTCCGGCGGCGACGGCGGAACCGGAGATCCGGCGGAGTCACCGGCGGCGGAATGTGAGGTACAACATCGACTACGACGATTACCTGGACGAGGACGACGAGGACGAGGAGGAGGACGAGCGCAGGAGGGAGAAGAAGCTCAAGCTTGTTGTGAAGCTCAGCCACGAGGAGGCGAGTCCGACCGGTGCGCGTGAACGGCACGCGCCGGAGACCGCCTCCGAGGACGACAACGAGGACGACGATGACGAAGACGACGGCGGGGAGAGGAATCGCAAGAAGAGGCGGATTAACGGCGGCGGCGGCGGCGGTGATGAGGACGAGGAAGACGACGACGTTTGCCGCGACGGCGACGGCGACGGCGACGATGAGGAGGTACGTCTTCTGAAAACGCCGTCGTTTTGGTGGATCTGAGGGACCAGAGACAAGAGGTTTGAAATGGATTGATGATTGCAGAAAGAGAGAGTTAGAGAGAGAGAGAGGGGTTTAACCGCGAGAGTGTCCAGCTCAGCTGATATCACTGAGATTTTTCCTCTTTTTTTGGATTTTGGATTTTCCATATATATTTTTTTGGTTTGCCTAAATCGTCTCTCAACTTCTATATTACACTCTCTCTCCCTCTCTATCCAAATCTTTCTCTCTCTAGGCTTCTCTCTGTGTCGGGAATTAGAGAGAGAGAGAGAGAGAGATACGGTTTCGTGAGTCAAACTGTCAAAACACACAAAAAAATAAAAACTTAACAAACAACACATCCACAGAATCTGATCAAACCCCAATCCCCACTTTCTCTCTCTATATCTACATCTTTCTCTCTCTAACAACATACGTATCGTTGTCTGCCTTGTCTGTCTCTGTCTCTCTGTCTCTGTCCCTTTCTAATGCTCTCATTTAACGCAGTCTTTAGCTTTAGGCATTTATATGCTGTACTGTGATAATTTACATTTATTTTCGTGCTTCGTTTTGGGGACCTGTGGATTGTGACAGGAAAGGAGTCGAAAAGTGGACTCAAAGAGGCTCGACTCAGTTCCAGGTTCGTTTCGGTTTATGGGTTTTTATTGCTTTTCGTTTTCAATTCTTTGATTTCCTTGTGAATTGGGATATGGGAGTTTTTCATTTTGGTGTAAAATGTGGGAATTTGAAGTGGGTTATTGAAATTTTCTTGTCTTGTTTGATCAGGAACGCCAACGGAGCCTCAGTCTGGAATTCCATTGCCTGAAAAGAAGACGTTGGAGCTGATTCTTGACAAGCTTCAAAAGTACTATAATTTGCTTGCATTTTTTTAGTTTTGTTTCCCGTCTCAAAGCTAGGAATTTTCGGATGTTAACATCGAAAACTGTGGCAGGAAAGACACTTACGGTGTATATGCAGAACCGGTTGATCCTGAGGAGGTGAGTAAAAGTGATTAAATGTATTATGCTTTTAGAAGCAAATTACTTGTTACATTGAGGAGTGAGATAATGTTATCTTTTCCATTCTAGCTGCCTGACTATCATGATGTGATCAAGCATCCGATGGATTTCGCGACGGTGAGGAAGAAGTTAGCAAATGGATCATATCCTGCATTCGAGCAATTTGAGGTGGGTGCAATGTTTTTGTTTCTTTCTAAGCTGATTTTTGTCTCGGCCACATTACTTTCTGAAATGAGATTCTTGGAAAGAACGTTGTGGGGAATTCCCTTTTTTTTTTTTTTTTTTTTTTTTTTTTTTGTATTTGTACGAATCATCTTCTTTTTAAAGTGAATATTCCAATTTTTGGTGACCTTCACTGTTAAATTATTCGGTGTCAAATTCTACTCTTTGATTCCTTCTCCTTTTCTGCTAAGTATCCATAAATGTCCATATTTGAGAGAAAATTAGTTAATACTTTGATCCATAAACTACTAACAATTTTTAGTTTTCATTTACTAGCGTTCAACCTGTTGGGTATTTATGAGATACTCAAAGTTCGTTATAGAGTTCTCGAGTGTGGAATTAATTTCAGTTGCATTTATAATGTCTAACCAACCTTGGCGCTTGATCAGAAAAAAATTTGGTTTATGGCCATTTTTGGAGTGGCTTTGTCATGCCTTTTGATGTCTATTTTGACAAAGTAAAGGGTCATTTGTTTTCTGTAATTATGCATGACTAATACCTGGTTCTCAGATATAATTTTGGACCTTTTTCTTTTCCGTCCACTAGTCTTAGATTTGATTACTTATTTAAGAATACCTCCTCGTTCCAAGAAACTCTGTTCAGAAAAAGAGAGATTTTAACCGGTCTTTTGAATGCAGAGTGACATTTTCTTGATATGCTCAAATGCAATGCAATACAATTCCCCAGAAACCATTTACCATAAACAGGTACTAAGCCTTTAAAAAAACTCGTCAGAATTTCCTTTTCTGCCTGTCTTGATTGCATGTTTATTTATGATTCCTTTATTTTTGGAAGGCACGGGCTATCCAAGAGCTAGCAAAGAAGAAATTCGAGAAATTGAAGATTCAGTATGAAAACTCCGAGAAAGAGCTTAAATTAGCACAGAAAATAAAACCAAATTCCACAGTCAAGAAGCAGATTAAAAAGCCTTTGTACCGAACATCACAGGAAACTGTAGGCTCCGATTTCTCCTCAGGTGCCACTCTTGCCACTGCTGGAGATGTACTAAACAGTTTGAATCTAACTCAAGGTGGTGGCTCTGAGAGACCTGGCAATAATGATGGGCCTATTGAGGGTAATTTGTCTTTGAATGATGCTAGTCTAGAGAAGGTAGAAGAAACTTTATCAGGTACTTATTTTCTCTGCTAATTTGCATCTTTTGTAAATAGAATTCAGACAGATTGCAGTTTTCTTTCCCTATTTTCAGTATATGCCGATATATGAAAGCATCCAATGTGTTGTAAATTGCTAGCTGCACTGTTGTTAAGTAGTCCTTTTGAACAATGCATTAAATTTTATTATCAACTGGCATCACACTGCTCGATTAGGTGTGGGCATGGCTTTTTTTTTTTTGCTTTCTTTTTTTGTTTCTGCTAGAATTCTGGGCGAGTGTTTTTTGTACGAATGTGAGACTCACACACATAGGAAAACTGTCTTTAATTGCTTCTCTGATCTAACATTCCAGCTAAGAGTCTCCTATCTAAATTGGGAAGGAAGCCAGCTATTTGTGAAGAGAATCGTCGTGCTACCTACAACATTTCCAATCAACCAGTATTAAGAGCAGAAACAGTATTTACAACATTTGAGTCGGAAATCAAGCAGCTGGTTGCGGTATGGGCACGGAATCTGCTTTCCTTTTTTAAACTTGCCTCCTGCACATGTTGTACTTATTTTAACATATCTGAAACTCTATTGGAATCAGGTTGGGCTACATGCAGAGTATGCATATGCTAGAAGCCTGGCTCGTTTTGCTGCAACTCTTGGACCTATAGCTTGGAAAGTTGCCTCGCAGAGAATTGAACAGGCACTTCCTACTGGGTGTAAATTTGGCCGAGGTTGGGTTGGAGAATACGAACCACTTCCAACTCCGGTATTAATGCTCGAAAATCATAGCCAAAAGCAATGTGGTTTGGTTACAAAGCATAACTCCACGGGTGAAACGAGGAAGGATGAGAGAGCCTTTAAGCCTCCAATACCTATCAAGGAACAAACTTCTGGTGGGCATTTTTCAGAAGGAAGACAATCTTTGTTTGCACCTGCTAGGGGGCCTCAATCAGAAGTGAAACCATCTGCGTTTAGCTCGACTGGTCCTCAATCAGAGGCCAAACCATACGGGTTTAGATCTATCGGGCCTCAATCAGAGGCCAAACCATCGGGATTTAGATCTACTGGGCCTCAATCAGAGGCCAAACCATCTGCATTTGTCTCTGCAGGAATGAAATCCACCGTCAATGCCATTCATCAGCAACCAAATGCGCAATCAAGGAACTTCTCTAAGCCTGAGATCAATGTGCCGAAACAAGTTGAGCTGAACTCTTTACCCGCAGTTAGTCCAAAAACTGCTGACCATACTGCTGAAAAGAAAATTTTAAGAAATTCAGAAGCAGCGGCTTCTAAGTTGAGAGATACATCACCTAGACATATGAATCTTCCTCAATCTGGACCTTTCAAGCTGCCGGATAGTAATGGTGTTGTTGCTGGAAGTGGAGGGTTGCCAAATGGGAAAGACATTAGAACTTCCGTAGACCGCCGGATGAGTAATCCGTCTGATTGTGGTCCAAATAACATGGCCAAAGGGGGACTCCAATTTCCGCGTGGACAAGAGCAGGGTCTCGGTGACCCAGTACAGTTGATGAAAATGATGGCTGAGAAGACACAGAAGCAACAAAAATCTTCTGATCAATCAACAGTTGATACTCAACAAGTTATGCCTTCAATGCCGTCGGTAAGGAGAGACAACTTAAACAATGCTGCAGCTGCCGCTGCCCGTGCATGGATGTCCATTGGGGCCGGAGCATTTAAACAACCAACTGAGAATCCGACGACTCCTAAAAGTCAGATATCTGCAGACTCACTATACAACCCATCCAGGGAATCTCAAACACAAATTGCACGAATTCGTGGTGAATTTCCTGTTTCTGCTGCTGTGCAATTTCAACCCGAGAAGAACAATTTCCCAGTTCCAGCCTTCTTCCCGCAACACGCACGTTTTGCGAACGAAGCACACTTCCAAAACCGACCTATAATGTTCCCTCAACTAGCGGCAGCTGACTTGTCCAGGTTCCAGATGCAGTCCCCATGGCGCAGTCTGAGCCCTCAAGCTCAGCCTAGGCAGAAACAGGACACCCTTCCTCCGGACTTGAATATCGGCTTCCAGTCTCCAGGGTCTCCAGTGAAACAGTCATCTGGCGTTATGGTCGAGTCTCAGCAGCCAGACCTTGCTCTACAACTCTGAACACAGATTGGTACTCTGTGGAGTGGGATGAGTTTAATAGAGATTGATCTACACGTTGATCCCGACACGGGATGTCAAATGTTTGGTTACCGGTGCATAAGTAGCATCAACCATCAAGCGTAGCGTAACAAATCTCCTGAGTCGAAACAACAGAGAAACGTTGTGCATTCAATAAAGCAATTGTGGAAGGAGGTGCACACAAGGTTCTAGTCATTGGCAGTTGACTTTTCCGGCGAGAAAAGATGAGTTTGCTTAAACAGGACGATTGACAGCGGATTTTTGCCCAACAATAGTTCCGAGGGAAATTCATGAAAATGCTTATCGTGGCCGAGGATGTCCAACGTCCAGCGGCACGCATTTATGTCAAGAAGATGTCTTTTGAAGTTAAGAAGGATTATTGATCCTATGAAGAGAGAATACACAAAAAAAAATTGTTTAGAAGCTCCTAATCCGAAAATTTATGCAGAAAAATCTAGTCGAGGCCTTTTGTACATTGTCACGGGTGGTTGAGGATTAGTTGCGTAGATTTTAGTCACCTTTGAATATGCCTTCATGAAATTGCATTGATAATTCCACTTTTTATACTTATTGTAGTGTACATGGTAACTTATATAATCTCCTCAAATTGAAATTTTCGTCTATTTCTCCTTCGAGAATGAAAAAAAAAAAAAAAACACACACACACGCACACACACAAGGGAAAGGTAGTATTTTGATAATATATGGAATATACAATATATATTTGAACGTCCGTTTTATTGAATATATTCAAATGTAAGACCATCTCCAACGTAATGAGTCATATTAATGCTATATTTGTTACAAAAAAAATATGAAAAATAATATTATTTTACTTTATGCTCTAATGCATAATGTTATTTTTACTTTTTGTTATTATTATTATGCTTTGGAACTTCTAAAAATGAACATCTAGTATTTAAATAATTTAAAAATGAAACTAGGGTAATAATTATATGACAAAAGTAAAGGCAACAGCTAATAAGAATCAAATACTAAATTTGACATTGGTTATATCTTGTGATAAATTTGCTACAAAATTTAGCATTTGATAAATTTGGCATCAAATATAGCACTTCATTGAAAAATACTTTTTATTTATTCAAATGCCAAAATTTACCATTGACATAATCTTTTCGCATTGCATTGGAGATGCTCTAATATGTGTTTGAGTTGTTTACATTTGAATATCATTCTAATATGTATTAATGAGAGAGAGTGACGTGAGTGAATAGTTAATAAAATGAGTTGGTGTACTATTTAAAATATTTGTATTAGAATAAAATATATGAAGTATCCAAACACATATTGTATTGCATTGAAATATAATATTTAACAAATGATATTTTCAAATACAACTAGTTATTTATTTATTATTTTATTTTATTTTATTATTATTATTATTATTTTCCATGTTGTTTCTCGAGCCCAAGAGACATTAGTTTCTGGCAAACTTTTCCAACCATGGACCCAGATTCTGAAAGTCATCACTTGTGTTGCAAAGTAAATAATTAGACTACTTTCACATTTTCCTGTCGAATTTTGAGCTTTGTAAGTAGTTGTACTATTTTCACGTTTTCCTGTCAAACTTTGAACTCTGTAAAGGAAAATGCCTCCAGACTTTGAAATGTAGATCAGAAACAGAAAACAATCTTCAAAAAGTTTCATTATAAGGCTAATGGTGCTATCCTTGTTTGGACTTTTTAAACGATCTTATTTTGAAGTAAAAAAAAAGAAAAAAAAAAACCCCTTAAAACGAGGGATTTAAACTCTATATCTTATAGATTTAAAAAAAAAAAAAAAAGAACAGGATTGCAAGAGGAAATTCAATTAGTATGATCCATATTTTTTTCTTATTATTTTATATATCATTTTTGTAATTGTTACAAGACCAACAACAAAATTTGATCATAGATATACATAGAACTGCTCAGCTATATTGCATTGCCAAATTTTTTATTCTAATAATTATTAACACAAACTTTTTGCAAGAGTTAGGCTCAAGAAAAAACTTACTACACAAAGAAACTACCCTTTTGGCATGAGAGGTTAATCTTGCAAAATTGCAATGTCTCTCTGTATTAGCCACACAGCTATTTCCCTCTACAATCTCTGAGACCTTCTCATAGAAAGACGGGCAAAAGCGGTTCCGAACCCTTGTTTCTGCTTCTGCTTCTGCTTCTGCTTCGAACTCTCGCTGTGATTTCTTAGAACACAAACATCTCCGTCGCATATGTACCTCTTCGACTCCGACGCTTGCGAGGGCTCGGAGAAGCAACCGAAGATGTTTGGGAGCAAAGCCATGGAGGTTTTGAAGCCTTGACAATATATTTTTTTTGGGCCAAAAATGTTTGTTCACAAATTTTCTCTTTTGCACACCTCTGTATATATATGTGTATATATATAGCATATGGTTATGTTGAGGTCAATATTGGTAGGCCTTGCTTGATGTTGGAAGTTAAGGCACGCTTTGTTTCTGCCCTCAAATTTATGAAATTGTCAAATAAAGCAAAACAAAGGCGTGTTCGCTTTTGGTCCATACCATAGGTGGAATTTCTGCAATAATAAGCTTTGTTTGACCTAACATCGCCACATATTTTTAGATATTTTTTATAGCTAGAATAGGCTCAAGACCACAATTTATATTTAATTATTATTATTATTATTATTATTATTATTATTATTATTATTGGGTGGGGGGTGTGTCAAAGAATTTAGATGTAAAATATCATGTATTAGGGAAACAATTATATGGCAACTTCAATTGCAATCCCGTCATGACTAGCTCAACGGATGAGAAAGAGAGATTTGGCGTCTTAAGTCACAGCAGGTTCATCACTTGAGAGATTTTTTTTTTGTTAATATATAAATAAATTAATAAAGTGAATGCTCATAATATTTCATATGAAAATACACGACAAATGCACTTGTATTTCCTTCGTTGTGTTTTAGTTGGATTGCCATTGGCAAATTTTTTCTTGCATTGTAACTAACTAAAAATAAAATATTCGTTTCACACCAAGACATGATCCAAGTCAAAATTGTAAGATTAGAAATTGGCAACGTTTCCTAGTCAACATATATTTTTTTTAAGGTGGATTTTCTTTTAATATTGAACACTTGCAATCCTTCTTAATAATTTTATCAATTGACTAATTAAATGCTTAGGCCCATAATAAACAAATCGACATAAATCAAAAAACGGTTCCTTAAAAAAAAAAAAAAAAAAAAAAAAGGGTTAAAATCTTGGACCAAATATTAGGATTGAACTTTGGATTTTGTTTTCTTTTATTCATCACTTACAGTTCACGTCCATTTCAAATGAAAGTGTCAATTGCGTACACTATTGTTTATATGAGGTGTGCTTAGAAGATAAACTTTTTTTTTTTTTTTTTCCTTTTTTTTACCTCGAAACTTTAAGATAAACGAATCTAAACTCTTCACTTTATTATAGAATTCTCGGTTGTTAGATTATGTCGGTGGACATGAGAAACAATTTCTCTTAATTGTTTATTTGTTTGACTTCGATGGAAACCCCTTCAAATAGCCAACCAGCAATCTACCCATGTAAATTGCGTTTTAATTACAACTTCTTGTTTTAAATATGGTTATATGTAGCTATATTTGTAACTTTTCTTTATTTGCTATAGCTAGGGGACAAGAAAATAGTAAAAGACAGAAAGAAATATATGAAAAAGAAAGGGTTAATAAAATCAATATCCGTCTGCAGCAAAAGTGGAAATGAATGAAGGCTATAAAATAATGAACCAAAATTAGCTTGGGTTAAGTAATTATCTTGGTTGAATGAAGACTTTCATTTATTGTTGATTAATTATGAATAAACGATTGATTTTATTGCAAAGTCCCCCATATATTAAAGTTTTCATTTTGTATGGTATTAGATACCCATCACCACTTAACAATTTTTTTTTTTTTTATTATTCTTATCTACACCCCTGAATTTTAGAGTCACTTTTACTTTATCTTCTGAACTTTAAAAACTCATTTTCACCCATGAACTTTAATTTAACTCCACTATACTTCTTCTATCAAAATTTCAATAAAAAACAAACAAAAAAATATGAGTTAAGTGCAATCATTTGCTTTTTTTTTTTTTTTGTTTTTTTTTGTTTTTTTAGTAGAAATCTTAATAAAATAGGCTTAGTAAGATTAATTCCCCAAATTTTTTATCTCTTTTTAACTGAGATTCTAATAGAAAGGGTAAAGAAAGATTAAATTCAAAGTTTAAGGGGTAAAGTGAGAGTTTATAAAGTTCAGAGAACAAAGTAGGAGTGATTCTAAAATTCAAGGACATAGACGAGAATAATCTATTTTTTTAACTTAGAATTTATAATGGAGTAATATATAGAATTATCTTTAGACTATATCCATGATAATATTATGAATTTTAAATAGAGAAGGGAAATCGCCCTTTTGGTTACTCCACGTAAATTTGCACCCCTTTTAATTTAAACTTTTGATAGATTCATAGACTAAAGTTTTATTTGGCATTTAAGTTTGACTCTAACTAAACTGTATTTTTTCATCTCAGTATTTATCTTTTTCAGAAAAAACAACAAAATTTATAATTAATTTTTAAAAAGCCGATCAACTCTAATTTAAAAATTTCATCTCCAATCGGTGAATCAAACGCAATCTAAATTTTCCCTAATTTTCAAAGCTACCAAAATTTTTTCTTATCTCTCTTCTCTCTCTCTTCCTAGTGTTTCCCTATAGTGTGAATTGTTACGTGTCTGAGGTCAGCAAAATAGGCCCAAGTTGAATGGATCTAAAGTTGTCAAATAAACAAGTATGCAAATGAGTAACTTGGTGGATTGGCAATAGCAGAAAACTGACTGTCTCCCACTAATGCCGGCAATGAACAGTGGCAGAGGATAAGGGGTCTCATGTTCGACTGAAGCGGCCAGCTTGGCGGATGACCGGTGGTCACCTATTGATTTATTCCGGCCATCGAGTGTGTCGCGTCACTAGAAATAAGTAATTGTGACAACCAAAAAAACAACTACTAACAGAAACGGAGTCAGGATTTTACTTCAGTCATTATTAAGAACCTCTTATTATTATTATTTTTAATTCTCACCATTGTTATTTTTTTCTTTAGGTACTCATAATTTTTTTTTCCTTTATATTTTTCATCATTATTATAAATATTAGTGGGATAGATTCAAGGAAAAAAAATGAAGACTTACGGAAAAAAAAAAAAATTAAAGGAGAATATTTGAGAAATAAATTAATAGGGGCACGTTTGAAAAAAATAAGTAGACTTATGGATTCAAATTATAAATTTTAAAAAATTGAGTCGTGTGTCCATGCTAGCGTCTACCTTTCCTCCATGCTTGCTAACAATAATGAGTTTCATTGAAAAATAAAAGAAAATACGAAATTCCATTGGTGATAAATTAATGGATGAGAAGGAGAATTTAGGATCTTAAGTATTAGGTTTGAAATGTGTAAGATTTTTTTTTAATTAATAAAATAGTTGTTCATAGATTTTATTGAATAAAAAAGGAAAGGAAAGGAAAGGACAAGGAAGGACAAAAATTTAGTAGTCTTTGATTAGGTGTGTATCCCTTTCATTCCCTTATAGTATTAAAGTCTTAAATTCAAATTCTCGTTTTATTGTTCAAAATAAATAAATAAATAAATAAATAAAAGAGTAAACCATTAATCAACCCATCAACGGCAAACAATGACTTGTTATCATACCATAAATGATGGGCCACACTCTTGAAAAACACAAGGATCATAATTTTTGCTTTGTTTTTACTTAATAAAACTGTATTTAAAAAAAAAAAAGTAAAAGTTATAATTTTTCGATAAGTACTTAGCAATCATATTTTTAGAAGAGTCTAATAGACCAAAATGAATATAAAGTTTTTAAATTAATAAAATTGTTTGAATGAATTTTATAATATCTTATTCAAATTCTTGAATTTTTTTAGCTCACATTTTGTAGTATGGAGTTTAAGCTCTTAAAAAAAAAAAAGTAAATAAGGATAAGAGAATTTGAACTATTCACCTTTATGATAGTGAGAGATGTGAGATTACCGCTATATTATATATGCAATCACACTTTAAGCACTTTTTGATGACTCCTAAAAAAATCACCAAACTCTTTAAAGACAGCTTTTGATTCTAGAAAGCGAAAATAGGGAGAAATAACAAAATAACATTTTAAAAAGAGTAATAGTAAATTATAGTATAAAATTTTAAACATAGAAAAAAATAGCATAATCAAATCTATGACCACATAATATAAGATAAAACCGCTTATCCTTCCTCCTCTTACTCTCTCTCTTTCTCTCTCAATATGAAACTATGCATATAAATTTATTATTAAAAATTAACCGAAAATATGTTATTTTTAAGAAAATCCAAGAATTTTCCTGAAAATCTTAAAATTTCTCCAAAATATATGTTATAATTCATCATCTTTTAAAAAATATTCTATTTACTTTAAACGTATATACCAAATTATGTTATTTGTTATAATTTTCTGTTAAAAAAAAAAAATCTAGAAAGCTCAACAATGCAGGCTCAAAGTACAAGACTCTAAAAATGGGCTTTTAACATCATGTCTCAAAGAAGCTGGGCCCTTAAGAGAAGACGCTGGCAAATTTACCCCTTTTACCACCCTTCCCAAAAATAACATAGGGGAAAACCACCCAATTATCACTGTCTTGCCACAGTAAAAAAAAAAAAAAAAAGATCACATTAGCCTTAACCCTCTGTACAATTAAGCCTAAACAGTGAAGTTTTTTTAAAAAAAAAAAATTATTTTTAGAGAGAGAAAGAGAGAAGCCAAAAAGAAAGAGAAGGGGGGCAAAAAAAAAAAAAAAAAAAGGTGTCAAAAAAATCCCGTAAAAAAGGAAAAAAAAGCGCGTAAAAAGGCAAGCCATTAGGCATGGAGAAGTAGTCGGAAAAACGCCTTCCTTTCATTCGCTGGCCTTTTCCCTTTTTCTTCTAAAGTTGATCCTTCCTTTTCTTCTTGGAAATTCAGTTTCTCTCTCTTGATCTTCATTTTCCTTTTCATTTTCTCACCTCCCAATCACCACCCTTTCCTTCTCACACCAGACCCCCCTCCTCTCTCTCTCTCTTCATTTCTGAATTCTCCTTTGTGGGTGTGTTTTTGTTCCCACCAAAAACATACCCACAACCTAAATTCCTCACTTCTCATACATATAAATATATAAATATATATACACGTTTAGTAAACGCATTGTTGTTATCAAGTAAAAAAGAAAAAAGTTCTATAGAGAGAGAAAAAAAAATGTGAAAAGAAAAAAAAAAGGGAATATTAAAAAAAAAAAAAAAGATTTGGTGTGGGTCCGGAAGAAACAAGAAATAAGAAACAAGAAAGTAGTAATGATAGGGAGCGGCGGAGGTGCAGGGAGTGAGGATGGGGGGACGGGATCGAACGGCGGAGAAGTGGCGGCGGGGCTGAAGAAGGGGCCGTGGACGGCGACGGAGGATCAGGTGTTGATAGAGTACGTGAGGGCGCACGGGGAGGGGAACTGGAACGCGGTACAGAAGCATTCGGGGCTGAACAGGTGCGGGAAGAGCTGCAGGCTGAGGTGGGCCAACCACCTCCGTCCCAACCTCAAGAAAGGGGCTTTTACACCGGACGAGGAGCGCCTCATTCTCGAACTCCACGCCATGTATGGTAACAAATGGGCTCGCATGGCCGCCCAGGTAAGTAAGCCACACCAATAGTAATACACCCCACTACATATATATATATATATATTTTAAGGAGGGAGCGGAGTCGGGAATAGGGAAGGTTTTAAAGGCCGGTATGGGGATGGGAAAGCAATTCCTATCTTCGGGACTTCGTCCCGTCCTGTTGCAATCCCTGAACTAAACAACTTGAGTACTTTGTTCTTTTTTTGTTTGTTTGGTTTTTGTCTTTTATGTTGATTGGTTTATTCTTTGTGGATTTGTATATGTATATGTTCATGCATGTAGTTTTCTGTGTTTCTTGTTTTTGCTTTTTGGTAATTGGTTGGTTTTCTGTGGATATATTTGTGAGCATATATATATATATATGTGTATATGTGTATCTGTATTGGAGGGTATCTCTTCAATGCACTTTTGCTTTTGCGTTTTTGAGTTAGGATTCTCAGCTAGCTTAACAATTCTCTGACAAGTCCCCCCAAACCAAAAAAAAAAAAAAAAAACTTTGCTGTTACTTGGGAGCCATGCAAGCTCGCTAACATTTTTTTTTTTAATTGGGTTTCTGAGTGTGAAAGGAATATTAGCGTCCTGTTCAATGATTGTTCTTCTTTTTTTTTAAAAAAAAATAAATTTTATTACCAGTTATTTCATACTTTGTTTGGTTCCTTCAACATTTGTCCCTCAATTTGCATATCAGATTATATTTTTGTTCTCCAATTCTCCGCCTCTTATCTGTTGATGTTTAGGCTCTCTTTTGTGTCTTCCTGATTCTGAACGTGCATGTCTCCCTATTAAGTGTTTCCTGTTCCGAAAAATGATCTGTTAATTATTATTATTATTATTTTTTTAACAAAACAGTCATTTTCAGAACTTTTTTTAGAACATATAGTATTTTGATACATGCGCATTCATTCATGATTCTTAAAAGTTTATGTTTCATGCATCATGAAACTGCAATACAACTTGTTAGAGTCGCAGAGTTTTGGCAAACGTACGTTCATGATTATCGTGATAATATTTTTCACGATGTGTATCATTGCTCGTTTTGGTTTGTTTTTTCTTTTTTTGTTGTTGCTTGTAATTTCTACTTGGAATGTTGCAGTTACCTGGAAGAACAGACAACGAAATCAAGAACTATTGGAACACGAGGGGTGAAGAGACGCAAACGCCAAGGCCTACCTCTTTATCCGAACGATATTCAGCTATCCCAGACTCAGCCTGCGACCCCGCCTTCTTGTTCAATGACTCCAACAACCCCCACAACTCCCACATTCCAATTCCAAAGCCAATCCCAGATGGCTTTCTCCCCCACCCCGCCCCCACCACCGCCCTCGCACTCACCCCTGTCCTCTCCGCTCCAATCCACTCCAACCCTGACCTCTCCCCACCTTTTCGAGCCTAACCCTTACCCTTTGACAAGCTCCTTCACTTTCCACCGCCCTGTCCCGGTCCTTGGAACCCCACTCCGCTTCAAGCCCCATTCGCCGTGTTTCTCTTCCGCACCACCACCAACCCAATTGAGCGATGCCTCTTGTTATCAGTTCCCGATGAGTTTTAACTCCCCTGCTTTGCCGCAATCGGTTTGGACCCCAGTTCGAGTCTGGCTCTATGCGTTCGGTTAAGTCAGAGCTCCCTTCAAGCCAATTTCCCCAAATGCAAGCAACAACAACCACAGCAGCAGCAGCAGCCCCAGATTCCGTGTGATGACAAGGTGACTGCAAGCCAGAGGAACAGCGGATTGTTGGAGGACCTTTTGGAGAACCTGTTGGAGGAAGCTCAGAGTCTGTTGAGAGCTCTTCAGGTGAACTTTTTAGTATTTTTCTTATTTTGTTTGAGCTATGCTTTTCGTAGTTTGATTGGTTTTGTATTTCTAGGCCTATGAGTTTCGGGTGTTTTTACGCTCTTCGTTTCTTTATATTTGCTCGTTCTATTCATTGTAGGCATTATATGGACACAGGGGAATCGGACAAATTAACACAGTTTTAAACCGGGAAAAATGCTTTGGCTGATAATGTAGTTGCTTACCTTAGGATTAGGCTCAACATTTTCTTAAAACTGATACAAAAAGACTTCGTTTATTCTTTTTCAACCCGTCCGAAATTGTCGCATAAAACTGTATGTATACCAGTTCATAACATGTTGGTTTCAGAGTTGACAAGTGAATATGTGGTTGGTTAAAAACTAATGGTGATATATTTGTATTGCGCATAGTGAATACAGTGCATTCTTTTCCAACATATGTAGAAATTGTGCCAAAGGACAAAACTGTTTCCTTAAAACTGATATCGAAAAACTTTCTTTTCGGCTCTTTTCCATGTTTTTGGCGTTAACATGTGAATATGTGATTGGATAAAACATGACATGTAATATCTCTCATTGTTAATGACAAAGCGTTCTTTGCAACATTATGTGCAGAAGTGGTGCCAAAGGAAGAAGCTAAAGAGCAGATGAATTCCTTGCCAGAAGACCTCTCGAAGCTGTTAAATTTTGCCCCGAACACCCTCCAACACGTCCCACATTGGTTCAGCGACGGCGGGGAACTCTCCAACAGTCAATCCTTAGGTGTAACAACCGATACCAGCAACACCAACAGTAGTCTCGACGTGCAAAATTTAGCTTCATTATTCCCCGTTGCCTCCGCAACAACATCAGACTATGCTCAAGCCCCTGCCTCTTGGGACGCCTTGCCCGGTATTTGCAAAGGGTGTTGTAAGCACACATGAATGTCAAGCCAATATATGTACTGAAGTAAAATGAACTCTTTTTTGTTTTTTGTTTTGTTTTTGTTTTTTTTTTTTTTTTTTTTACCTCCTTTGTATAGTCCTGAAGTCTCTTTTGTTTGATCTTTCTCTTATTAAAGCAAAATTTATTATACTAAATTTCTTCATTTGCCAACTTTGGAGTTAAACTTGACAAAACCATTTTGAGTTTGCACATGTGACTAGTCACATTAACGGCAGTTGCATTATTTCTTGTTGTACTTCATTAGGTAGTATTTTTATTTATGGAATTATTTGATCTCCTTAAAATATAGTTATTCTTTAATTACAGCTTGCTTGCAAATGTAAAAGTTGATTTATTTGTGATTTGTAATCATATGCTTTCTGAATCACCTTTCCCATTTGGTTATTAAAGGAAGTAAATTTGTATTCCAAGTTAAGAATGAACTTAATCAATTCAGGGTTGTTCTATCGTGCTAGGGATCGAACTCACGACGCCAATGTTTGGATAGTTAAGGTCATACGTTTTGTTGACGCACATTTTACAGTGGCTTCCAAATAAGACTCTAAACTTTCCAATGGTTTTGTGCAGTTCTAACGTTTTAGGTTTGCAAGTTTATCACTCCTCGCAAGTACTTATCGTCAACTTCGCTTTTGTGTCCATAAGCTTCACGTATTTTCTCGTCGTGTTTGCAAATTAAAACAACGATTGTTGTTAGCGGTAGTGCTAGGGATTTTCATCGCAACATTGTGGAACTTCCCTCTCGGTTTGATCATCGGTTAGGGGAAGATCGGTCGATGCAAAATGCAAACACGCACACGGTTTATTAAAACCCTTTGCATTTGCCTTTGATTCTTCCAATCTTCATTCCCTCTTTTGAGGTTTTCTTCTAGGTTTACCCTTTTCTCTAGATTCTTCCAATTACCTCTTTGAGGTTTTCTCTAGGTTTATACTTTTCTCTACATTTTAAGTAACTTTATTTCTCTTGGGTAATCCTCTTCTTTGAAAGATTCCTTTTGTGGCCATAGTCCAAGCCCTAAGTTCATAGTTTTAGCCAATAGTTTTAATAGTTTCTTTCTCTCTCTCCACCAATCTATGCTTCTCTACCAAGATCATAAATTTTTTGCTAAATTACCTACACCATAAGTTGAAAAGTTGACTAATATTTCCAAAGATACATTTTGGAAAAATGTTTTAACTTCTGAGTCAGGGTTGTAAAATAAGAAAGTGAACCCCACCTCTATTTCACCAAATTGTTTAGATGTGTAATTTTTTTCAACATTACCAATAGGACATCTATGCCGGTCTTAAAATAAGTTTTATAGTCATGTGAAAAGACAATTTAATGATATCTCTATTCTCTGTAAGATGTAACACGCCTCCTAATTTTATTTGTTAGGTGATGAAAATAAATTATTTAAAACTATTAATTTCTTCATGCACCAAATAGCAACTTTTTTATTTTTTATTTTTTTTACATAGTTGAGAGCGTTTTTGTTTTATCATTTAATGGCTGAGATTTAGACTGCATGATAGAAATTTTCACCCAATTTTTTTTTTCTTTGGCTCATAATAAGGTCTTTGCCAATTATGCATCTTGAAGATGTCTCAATCTCATATGCATGTAGATTACGACTTGCTTTTGAGGTTTTAAACACATCTTATGTCGCCAAGGTGGAAAGATTTCTCAAAACTTGGAAAAAATTTCTAAGAAAATTCCAAATAATACAGAATAAAAGTAAATGGTGGTTTTATCTTTTGCGCCATATAGCAAATTTTGGTTGCAAAGAATATCATTGGGAAATTAAACAACCTTCTTTTAAGGAAATTTGACACACCTCCCCCGCCCCCCTCTTTAATGATTGAATTTTTAGCTCTTATTTTTGTAGGATTAGATATTTGCTAAATTGTAAAAGTATCTCCTTGATTTTAACATGATACTAATTGAAAAAACATAACAAGTTTATATTGAGTTTCAAAGTTCTTTTAGTATTTATACTATCAACAGTAATTACACATCTGACTCTATCACAAATTATGTAGTTCGAATACCATAATTTCAGAGAAAAATAAAATCTTTTTTAAATTTCCATTATTTTGTTTCCTAATCTGTATTAAATACTATTCCAAACATTAGTTAACTACAAATTTTTTCAAAAACATCCACTAATACTACCAAAATCTCCAAGGTTATAACCCAAAACATTCTCATTCGTTCTCATTTTTTTTTTTTTTTTTTTTTTGCGATTATTTTTTTAATTTACAAAACAGAAAATCCTTTCAATTTGAAATAACTTCAAATTTCTCTCTTTCGCTGATCAATTTGGGGAAAAAAAATTAATTTTCAATATTTACATCACCGTCCAAACAATGAAATCCTATGTTGCAGTACATGAATAGAAATAAATGCCTTCCTTTCCCATCTCCTCTCTTTCTTTATCAATTCTCCCACGTTATTTGGTGAAATTCATGTCTGAGAAGTATTGTTCATGACGGCCTCGCACAATCTGCGACCGGAGGAGAGAGAGCGGAAGAGAGGGAGAAAGAGAGGAAGAGAGAAACAAAGACGAAAATATAGGTTATATGGAGTTGGGTGTAAATACTAAAATTTTTGTGTTCATACAAGTTCTTTCAAGGGAAATTTGAAAAATCATCCAACTTTTTCATAATGTGACCAACTAAAGGGGATAAATTTAAAAGAAAAATTCCAAGTTTATACAATGGGTATTAATAAGATGAAAGGAAAACAAATTAGAAGTCTCTTAATTTTTATTTTATTTATTTATTATTATTATTATTATTATTATTTTGTAAAAGCCAATTCTAAACAAAAGCGAGCAATGTTGAGAGCAAAACAACGGAAAATTCTGTGATATTTACACAAATTTTTGAAACACACTGTTTCCATAAAAGCACTTAAATTAGTCTCTTAAATTAGTCGAGAACAACGTTGAAATTGCAACTAAATACTCATTAGGTCAACGATGGAATGCTACATTTTGTCGATGATATGCGGGGAGGAAGTGAAGTGAACTCATCTTCGCCACGGTGAATTCGTGAACTAATTATCTTCGTCATACTGAATTCCTCTTTGGTGGCGAACGACTCAACATGTTTCGTTAAATGCTAAGTAGGAGAATTCAAACTCTACATGTTATAGTAAAATCAGACATGCACACACTGTTAGATTATGCTTTTTAAGAGTACCGGCTCCATTTTGCATAAAGAAATTTTGGTTGCAGAGTATTTTATAACCCTGAAATCCGAGGCTATAAATATATTTATTTCTGTTGTCAAGTGAGAAGCGACGAGTGTATTTTTGCAATTTTCTAAAACATCATATGAAGGCCAATGCAATAGGAGACTTCAAAAAGTGTTATTATTCTTCGAAGTGAATAAACCGATTCCAAGTTAACAACCAGACGAAGCAACCCTAAAAGTTTCGAACCCGAGACCTAAGACACTAACCTCTCATTCCAACCCACGGGGCTAGCCTCAGCGGGGTCTCTTTGACCTCCCGCCAACTTAAGCCTCTACGGAATTACATGGGTAATAATAATACTAATTTACTAAAAGGCCTTTCCACATAGGTACTAAATCAAGTTGACATAACCAATATTCAATAGGAATCAGTTTGTTAATGCAAATCCAAGTGCTTCTTTCTATTTACCCACACAAAACCTCGAAGAACCTTCACACCCACAGGCAAACAAATCCAAATAAAATGACTGGGTAGTGAAATCAATTATGTCGACCTGTCGACCGGCATCAAATCTAATTAATGGGATATGAGAATTCTATGATGGGGTATGAGAAAATATCCTATTGGTCTGTTTTAAACCATCATATCTGTGAACATACATACACTAATGTAAAAAGCTCCAATGAAACGCAATAATGTACCTTGGATGATAGAATGAAACAGAAAACGTCATAACCTCTATTGATGCATAAAACGACTAACAATATAATATTTCCAGCATAGAAGTCTAGATACAACTGTTATTAACAGTTGAGTAAATATAAGAAGAGTAATTCCCACAGTTGCGCAAGCGTAAACAGGAGCTAAATCAAATAATATATACAATTCTCATACTGCTTTTTCTTCAAAAGTCTTATTTACAAACTTTCACTGTTGACTTACTCAGAATGATCCAAATGTGTTCTCTCCGCTGTAAGTCATGTAGAGAAAACCATCTTCGTCCTTGTGTTCCTCATAGATTGCAGACATCATGGCAGCTGCAATTGAACAAAACCAGATATGCATTCAGAAACCGAACTTATATATTTCAAATAACAACAACCAACTGGTATATTTACATGCTACTTTTCTCACCAGTGGGTGGCAAAATGTTCTTGACAAATATAAATATGGCCTTCTCAGCACCGAGCTTTATTCTCTTCCGCACCACATAAACAAACTGCCCAACAGTCAAATCAGCTGGAACCAGATATCTGTATTCATCATCATTCAAGAACTTAGTATAGTATAAATAAAGGATCTCTTTAACATAGTTAACACAGCTCACAGATAACCCAATGAAAAACCACAAAAAGATCTCAGATCTCGAATGACCTCAACCTTGTCTTAACAAGTTCAAAAACATATCTCCCATATTTTAAGGTTTGATTACCAAGTATCATGTGAAGATAGAGTCTAAAGATCATATTAAGAGATACAAAAAGAAAAAGAACCAAAATCCAACTTAGAATCGTATAAAAGAACATATTAAAAAAAATTATTTCAGAATGGACCAACTTCTTCTTGTCAATTTCCGGTATGTCACTTCGTTCAGCTTTCTCCACGATAACCTATGCAGCACAACAAGATTAAATCAATGATCACCAGGCACAATACACAAGTAATAAAACGCTCAAAAAAATGTTTTCAACAATGCAATTAGCCTACTCTAAGCCCAAAAAATAAGAAAAAAATAATTGTAAACCCTCAATTAGAAATCAAAATAAACACCCTCTATAATAAGAACTTAAAACAAAATGAACAAAATGAGCAGTTTCTCAAGCCTTTAAACTTCTAATAAACTTATTATATTTTCAGGAAAAAAAAAAAATCGATTTCAAAAATACGATTTTCATACCGGAATTCTGTCAGGATACTTTTCCCTGATACGAGCAGCTTCTGCTTGCCTCCTCTCTGCCATTTAATTAAAAAAAATTAACAAAATAAAAATCAGCAACCTTGTTTCTACCGATCTAAAATAGTGTCATCAGAAAAACTCTTTAAATAATAAGTGAAAATTTCTGCTCGCAGTTTTCCAAATCCAATTCAATTTTCCAAACTAAAAAATAATAATAATAAATAAATCTTTGAACACAAGGTAAAGATAGGAACACCTCTCAATCGAATCTAAAGGCAATAATGGAATTTTTTCAAAGAAACTCAATTAAATAAACAAAAAAAGACGGAGAATTTCCGAAATCATATCAAAATTGAGAGATAAGCATCATATATAAACGAACCCACATTACAAAATTCACATCTTTTCAAGAGAGAGAGAGAGAGAGAGAGAGAGAACCGAGTGGGTGTTCGAGCTTGAAGGAACTCTTGGCCATGGCGGAATTGAAGTCGAACGACTGATCTGCTCCCACTCCTGAGTTCCAAGTCGAAACGACTGATCTGCTTCCACTCCTGAGTTTCAAACAAACACAGATCAAGAAAAAGGAAAGAAGAGAACAAAATTAGGGTTTCTATTTTCCCCTTTGGAACCCAAAAAAAAAAAAAATAATAGAAGAGTATGTAAAGAGGAAGAGAAAATTTGATTAAATATTTTTATATCTTACCAAAGAAAATCCGAGAAATCAGAAAGAAACTGAAATCGGCGTAGAAAATCCGGAGCTTCTCGAGGAGAGAGAAACAGAGAGATTTGGAGGAGTTAATTAAAAAGAGGAAAGTAAGGATTTATTTTTGGAGTGCAGAATTTATATATGGAAAATGGAATTGGTTTTTACGGGTTTTTGGAAAGTTCGCTTGCTAACTTTGTAAAATAATAACAATAATAATTATTATATTAAAAAATATCTCTAACATGTATCTCATATAGGGGTGACAATTCGTATCACGTGTCGGATTCGTGTCGTGTTAGAGTCGTGTCGAATTTTGTTTTCCCCAACCCGAACACGACCCGTGACACGAAAACCATTTGAAACCACGACACGAACCCGTAACAGGTTGACACGACACGAATCGAACTTGACCCGCGACACGAAATTGACCTGTGACACAAAATTGACCCGCGAGATGAAATTAACCAGCGATCCGAAATTGACACGAAAAAAACTGGTCGTGTTCGAGTTCTATGGGTCCAACCCGAACAGGACCCATTTTTTCCAGTGTCAATTTCGGGTGACCCGAATTTGACTCGCTCCCTATTTTTCCCAACCCGAACCCGTGAAATTCGTGTCGTTTTCGAGTCGTGTCGTTGTGTCGCGACCCGTATTGTCACCCCTAATCTCATATCATGTTATATTTATAATTTTTTATTTTAAAATTTATAACAACTCGTTGTTTTATATGTAATTTCATATTTAAAATCTTATCATATGATATTCTTAAGATATTGATGTAAATTATCTCATATCATGCTTTATTTATAATTTTTTATTTTAAACTCGTTGCTTTATTATATGTAGTTTCATATTTAGAATCTTATTACATAATACTATTTAGATATTTATGGAAATAACAAGCATCACAAGAATATTACATTTGAAATAATTGATTGATATAATATAACACAAATTACGTCATAAGTAGCACATGAAAAATGTGTCGTATAAGAGCCATATATATATGGGTTTAGGAATCGAATTTTGCGCCTAAGACGACATCATTTAACTCATCCAATGAAATAAAAATACTAAATTTTGAGCAACAACCCTCTAAAAAAAGCCACATCTTTTAAAAATTATCGATCTAGGAGTTTTTTTCCTAAATGGCTAATCAAAAGTTAGCATAACATGTCTAATCAAAACAATATCACCAGTTAAAAATATAATCTAGTAGATCACCACCAATAATCTATCAGATGTTGCCGAAGTTGACAAGGACTATTGAAGTTCTTTGACAATGATCGAAGTAAAGTAATACGGTAGATTTTACAAATTATGGGTCGGTCTCTGGAGAGTAAGTTAATATTCTATATGGTGGGTCTATTGACACCCCAAATTTTATTTTTCCCACCTACTTTTTAAAATTATTTGTTCTGTCTCTTAATTTTTCCAAAAAGCTCTTATAAATACATTATTTACTTTTTTATTTCTTCTCCCGTTAAAGTCTATATCCCACATCACCCCCCTCCCCCCCCCCCCCCCCCCCCTCCTCTTTTTTTTTGTTTTTTAATAAGAAAAATATTCTATTTTATTGTTATTTTTAATTTATTTCAATAGATTTTTTTTTAAGAGAAGATTTTTTTATATTTTGTTTGTTATTATTCCTATTTTTCAATAGTTTTTGTAGTTTCAAGTTATAACTAGCCTTTATTTTCTAAGAAATAATAAGCAAATGGCAAACACGTATGCATAATGTAGATATATAATCAAATATATTGATTTGATTAGTTATTTATTTTATAAAAAATTGTGAGAAATGGTTAGGAATTCACTCTGAATTATCAGTTTTGTAATTAGCTAATAAAAGTATTAACCAAATTCATAATATTTTCAATCAAGCATGTAGAATACTCAACTTTATCAGTATATTATTTTTAAGTTTTTATCGTCTAAAAAAGAAGTATACTAAAGAAAATGTTCATAAATTTTTATCTTAACATATAAACTGATGAAGAATTTTCATTAGATATCTAAAAAAAAAATAAAAAAATGAAAAAAAAAAATAAAAAAACTTGTGAGAAGAAAAAAAAAAAAAAAAAAAAAAAACAAAACATATTTTAAAAAACTGTGCAGAGGTTTAGCTTATGTGAAGAAAGAAAAAAGACAAATAATTTAGTTATAAGGGCTTTTTGAAAAAATTAAGAAGTGAAATACATAATTTTTTAATTCTAAAATTAATTTGTTGATGATTTTAAAAAATGAATGAGAAAAATAAAATTAGAGAATGTCAATAGACCTACCCACCGTATTCTATATTGCTTTCCATCGTCAACATAGATGATTGACATGTGGCCGGTGTTGGTTGTCGAAGAATAATCTAATAGATTACGAGCTTGTTTGGATCACCGGTTTCAACGGTGATTCCAACGTTTGAACTGAGCTTTTGGTGTTTGGCAAGCTCGTTCAGTTTCAGTGGCCTTCAGTCCCGTTATACAGTGAACCCACCTATGTTTACTGTTCACATCAGTTCGTCCCTGCCCTCCTGTCTTGCCCTTGCCTGGCTTCTGCGCCCGAATCTCACGCCTTCCCTCCGGCGCCCATGTGCTGGTGTCAGTGGGTGTTGCAGGCTGTGCCCCCATCCCATCCATCGAGCATCTGCCCTGCTGCAGAAGCTCTGGTTTGTGGTCGTCCTTCTCCTCTCCTCGCTGCGATTAACTTCGGTGTATTGCCCTCGCCCACTCTCGTCAAGCAGATGCGGCGCCGAGAGAGGTGTGGGAAGCGAAGGCGAACCTCGGGCCGGATAACCAACTATTTCTAGGTTCGGAAAAAGACCAAACGCCCCGTCCTTTCCTACCCTACGCCGACAACCACCACTGTATACTCGTCGTCGGCCTCCAATTCCGAAATCCTAGTAAAATTTCTTCCTCTAATTCGCCTGCAATATTGATGCATTTTAAAAATTTGTTTTGTTTAATGTATTACTAAAGACTTCTCCGAATCTCCACACCCTAAATCGAGGGTTTTATGGTCCTTCTCGCATTTTGATTTTCGGATTTGGTGAATGGTGAGACGTTTATGGGTGTGTGGTCTTCTTGGGTGTTTGTGTTTTTGATGAAATAGTTTGTCCATTTGCAGGGCTAATTTCGGATTTAATGCTCATTTTAGCTTGTTGTGCACTGATGTTTTGTGCTCGATGAATTATTGATATCATTTCCTTGTTCGGTAGTAAACTTGATGGGTTGGAAAAAATTGTTAAACCCATTTGCTACCCTGTGGACATGTTGGGACCGTGATTGTTGCCCTTTCTCCACAATCTGATCTTGTTTGAATTACATTTGCCGAAATTTTGCTCATTTTTGACCCAAATCAGTCATGTTTGTGTGTTGCTGCATTTTGTGCATTTCCACAGCTTCATGTTGGCATTTAGAAGTTGCCTAAATGGTTTCCCTAGCCCTAGACAGATCATAATGCAATTTGACCTCATTAGGCCTTGATTTTGCCCTTTTTTTTTGCTCATTTTTGACCCAAACCACTCATGTTTGTGTGTTGCTGCATTTTGTGCATTTCCACAGCTTCATGTTGGCATTTAGAAGCTACCTAAATGGATTCCCAATCCCTATACAGATTACAATGCAATTTCACCTCATTAGGCCTTGATTTTGCACTTTTTTTGCTCATTTTTGACCCAAATCAGTCATGTTTGTGTGTTGCTGCATTTTGTGCATTTCCACAGCTTCATGTTGGCATTTAGAAGCTGCCTAAATGGTTTCCCTAGCCCTAGACAGATCATAATGCAATTTAACCTCATTAGGCCTTGATTTTGCCCTTTTTTTGCTCATTTTTGACCCAAACCACTCATGTTTGTGTGTTGCTGCATTTTGTGCATTTCCACAGCTTCATGTTGGCATTTAGATCTGCCTAAATGGATTCCCAATCCCTATACAGATTACAATGCAATTTCACCTCATTAGGCCTTGATTTTGCACTTTTTTTGCTCATTTTTGACCCAAATCAGTCATGTTTGTGTGTTGCTGCATTTTGTGCATTTCCACAGCTTCATGTTGGCATTTAGAAGCTGCCTAAATGGTTTCCCTAGCCCTAGACAGATCATAATGCAATTTGACCTCATTAGGCCTTGATTTTGCCCTTTTTTTGCTCATTTTTTACCCAAATCAGTAATGTTTGTGTGTTGCTGCATTTTTTTGCATTTCCACAGCTTCATGTTGGCATTTAGAAGCTGCCTAAATGGTTTCCCTAGCCCTAGACAGATCATAATGCAATTTGACCTCATTAGGCCTTGATTTTGCACTTTTTTTGCTCATTTTTGACCCAAATCAGTCATGTTTGTGTGTTGCTGCATTTTGTGCATTTCCACAGCTTCATGTTGGCATTTATAAGCTGCCTAAATGGTTTCCCTAGCCCTAGACAGATTAGAATGCAATTTGACCTCATTAGGCCTTGATTTTGCCCTTTTTTTGCTCATTTTGACCCAAATCAGTAATGTTTGTGTGTTGCTGCATTTTGTGCATTTCCGCAGCTTCATGTTGGCATTTATAAGCTGCCTAAATGGTTTCCCTAGCCCTAGACAGATTAGAATGCAATTTGACCTCATTAGGCCTTGATTTTGCCCTTTTTTTTGCTCATTTTTGACTCAAATCACTAATGTTTGTGTGTTGCTGCATTTTGTGCATTTCCACAGCTTCACTTTGGCATTTAGAAGCTGCCTAAATGGATTCCCAATCCCTATACATCTTACAATGCAATTTGACCTCATTAGGCCTTGATTTTGCCCTTCCGTTAACGTTCCACTTAATTCCCATGTTGGCGATGATGTATACTAAAAGGCAAACCGAATTGCAATATGTATCTGATTGGTGAGTTAGCTGCTCAATATTTATAGTCAGGTGCCGGTATATAATTCCATGTCCTGGGTCAAGGGGCAGAATTAAGAGCACTGTGCCTGGCATAAGCCTAATTCTCCCCAAGCCCATGGTTTATATGCCCTGGTATCTGTATATGTATTGGGTGCTTGACATGCCTTAGATCGTATGTGTCAACATGTTCATACTGAGCCAATTAATCGACCCTCAGACCTTTTTTTTAAATTCTTTTCCTATGTTTGGTTATCTCTTTTCGAAGGAGATGTCGCGCAGAGCATCAGGGGATCATTACTTTTGAGACGCCGCTAAGGAAAAAAATACCTGGAGAAACTTGATGAGTACATGGTCTGTAGTGGCGGCAAACATCCCCCAAAAGCAACTCTTCAAATTTGGGCTGACCAGTTTAATGCTAAGTTTGGTGGGGGTACCAGCACTTGCAAAGACATTGTTCAAAAGAAATAAAGGATGAGAAAAATTTTTAGGGGCTGGAAGGCGTTGCAAGAAAAAATCGGTCTAGGCTACGATCCATCGACGGATCGTGTGACATGCTCTGACGAAGCGTGGCAAAGTTTTATAGGGGTAATTGCGTAGTCTAATATAAGGCCCTACGTTATATTGTTCGTTATCGCGATGATCATACGTGTACTAAACTAAAATTTCATTTGCAGGTTCATAGGGAATGCAACCATCTACGCTACGAGGGGCTGCGCAACAAGGAGCTGTATTGTAGCGTGTTCGAGAAAAGTCACGCTGCCGGTGCATCGGGATATGGATCAGTAACCATGCCCTCTGATAGTACTCCGTACGGCGACTTTGATGCTTCAATGGACTGCTCTGATGCCCGCGTGGAATTTGAAAAGTTTCTGACGCCGAACACCGGTGCGCGTCGATGTAGCAACGTACGTTCGGGAGCCGATGCAGGTCCGTTGCGGTCAAGGGCAAGTTCCGGTAAGCGGAAGCAAAGAGACGAAACGGATGAGATGACGTTCTTAGCAATGCAGGAAATAGTTAGTCATTTCCGTGGACAGTCGCAATCGGGCCCAAGTAATGAAACCGCAAACCGACCGGACCACATGCTACTGTGCATGAACATTATGACAGAGATGGGTGTTCCACCAAATCAACGATGTCAAATGTGGCACTACCTGGACGCTCATCCGCGGCTCCAACGTACGTTCTATCAGCTGCCCGAGGTCGATAGGCGAGAAATTGTTTCATCCGTCGTTGACTCCTACCGGCCCCCTACAGATTGATTTTATTGTTTGTTGTTTTTTTTTCCATCTACCCGCGGCTTATTAATATTTGAGACCTAAATATTATGATCGGATTAACTTTTATTTATTTATGTATTTATGTATTTCATGTTTGAGAACATAAATGAGACTGTTGTGTGAGGCTAATCAGTAATGTTTTAGTATATCTGATATTTTATGTTACACTGTTACTGGTTTGTACCGCCTATAAGAAAAAATACAAGTTAATTTTTATAGTTTGCTAACAATTTTCTTGAACCAGGTAAAAATTAAATTTTAGAGCGAATAACAAAAAATTCTCAAAATGAACGAGTATAGTTCCGCATCCGATGAGGAACAAGATGATGTGTACACCGAAAACCCCCCTACCGACCATAACAGTTTCCTTATGAAGGCAGTGGTGGCCGTAACTGCCAGCAGGCGTAACAGGCGACGACGGCCACAACCAATGCATAACTCAACTCTAACTGGGAGCATGCGGGTGGACGAGATTTTGAATGGTCATGCGGAAATAATTCAAGGAATGATAAGTATGAAGGCAGAAACATTCAGATCACTAAGTAACCTGTTAGCTAGTCGGGAGTTGTTGCAGCCAACTCGCAACATGAATGTGAATGAGCAGTTGTTTATATTTTTATCCATTTGTGCACGAGGCGCTACGAACCGCCACATTTCGTACTTGTTCCAACATTCGGTAGAGACAACTTCACGTTGGTTCGATAAAGTGTTGACCGCTATTTGTTCGCTTAAGGATGAATTCATAAGACCAGCCGACAACACATCAGTTCAAAATTTGATACTGCAGCATTCAGACAAGTACCGGCCATGGTTTGATGTACGTTACATACGTAATTCAATTACATAATCGTGCGAAAGAGCTTTAATAAAAAAGAGATTGTTGATGCCGGTATGCATATGACCAGATTCTATGGTTTCTTGCAGGGCTGTATTGGTGCTATAGATGGTACGCACGTACCATGTGTCCCTAAGCGCGAAAATTCGGACTCTTGGATAAATCGCAAGGGATATCACTCGCAAAATGTACTAGCAGCATGTTCATTTGACATGAAATTCACTTACATATTGGCCGGTTATGAGGGATCTGGCCACGATGCCAGAATGTTGGAAGAGGCAATAGCATTCCATAGGTTCCCAATACCTCCACCAGGTAACCAGACTTAGCCACTTGCTGTCAGTATTTACATATAATAAATCGGTTAAATAAATTTCATTGACTTCATATTGCATTTTTTATTGTGTAGGGAAATTCTACGTAGTAGATTCGGGCTATGCCAATAAGGATTGTTTCCTGAGCCCATATCGTCGGGAGACGTACCATTTACCAGAGTTTAGAAGACGTCGTAATGGGCTAGGCAACCGCCGTGAAGTCTTTAACTACACATACTCGTCACTGCGGAATTGTATCGAGCGCACATTTGGTGTCTGGAAGGCAAGGTTTAAAATACTAAAAGGCATCAACAGCTACCCTATGGACAAACAAAAAATGATCCCCGTGGCGTGTGCGGTCGTACATAATTTCATAAGGATAGTGCAGGATGCGGATCCCTTTCTCGAAGAGTATGCGGCAGATTGTGTGACTGTTAGGGGAACCGTCGACGTTAACGCGGATTACGTGTTGAACGATGGGAACGATGGTGCGGGCCCAAGTACGGGACCGCAGCAACATGACTCGAGTAGGGAAGCAATGAATCAGATGAGAGACGACATAGCTGATGATATGTGGGAAAGATATCAAGCATTTCCGTGGTATAGATCAACGTGAAAGCAAGTCCCGTTTTTACCTACGCTCGCCAGACAACGATTGTAATCATTAATTTGTTGTTATAAAATTGTAATGGACAATTACGTACTGTTTGTTGGGCTATTTTTCATGCGCTTGGTAATAAAATTTGAACTGAAATTCGTGGGTTTCAATGATACAATTTTTTGGAAGTTTCAAAAAAGACGGGGAAAAAATTAAATTTGGGCAAAAGATAACAACTTTTTGGGAAAATGACCAAAAACAAGTTTGAAAATTTTGGTTCAACTTTGTGAACTAGACAAGCACAAAAAATACAATAAAATGTTCTATACATACAAAAAAATGCGTTTTTCCCTTTTTTTTTATCATCCAAACAGGGCCCTTGTTTTTTTTAAACTTTCATCTCAAACTTTTTTATATCCAAACACTCAACTCAAACTCAACTTCTCAACTCATACTTTTTCCCAAACACAAAACTTTCATTCTCAACTTAACTTAACTCAAACTCAACTTCAAACTATCAACTCAAACCTGCGAACCAAACGGACCCTACTTTTGTTAATCTTATCCATGCCGTTTATCACAAAAGAACTTGGTAGATTACCTTTGGTAATTTATCATATTATTTTTCCTTTTAAATACATACAAGATGGACGGTTGGTTGCTGGCAGTGGCACTAACCATTAGAAACTAATTTGGCAGATTAGTTTTTAAGAATATCACATTACTTTTTCTTATAAAACAAAAAATTCCATATTAAGATTAAATTTTTGCATAAATAAAAAAACTACCACAGGAAAAAAAAAAACTAAAAATTACAAAATAATCATTAAATAATCATGTTTTTTCCTCTTTCATGTTTTTCCTACTAAATTTTCTCAAAATGAGGCTTTTTGAGAAAGTACAATTTCTAGTTGCTTTTATTAACATGTTTTTCTTCTATTCTTTTACGAGTTTGTCTTGTTTCTGTTTTCATCTTGCCTGCTTGCAAATTTGTTAATTTTCTGGCACCTGAGTGTACCTTTGTTTTGCTGTTGCGTTTGTAAGGGTCCGTTTAATGATCAAGTTTAACTCAAACTAAACTATACTTTTTCATCTCAATTTTTATTTTTTTTCTAAAAAAGTTTGTCTTTTTCTAAAAAAGTTTTTTGTCTTTTCTGAAAAGTCAATAAAATTTATTATTTAAATTTAAAAAACTTAACTCAAACCCCAATACCAAACGGATCCTAAAACTTTTTCCATTCTTTCTTAATTGAAATCTCCTTTATCATTCGGATGCTAATTATCCTCTCATGATTTTGTTTGATACTACAATCTAAATCCTATAATTACAAGATAATTTTTATCTTTTTCTCTCAACTTCATTATTCACACAGTTTTCTTACTCAAACTTTAAAAGTCAACTTTGCATAGACAAGCATAAATAAGATGATTTTGTTTTTATAAATTACATAGAATTTCGAAATGGACGAAACAAGTTCCATATTGATTTTTTTTTTTCTGAACACATTTCAAGTTTTTACCCTTTTTAACTCCAACAATTCAAACATCTCGATAAATGTATAATTAATTCAAACCCAAATTGTACAATCCAAATCTTAACACCAAATGCATGCTTAAATTTATTATTATTCTTTTTAAGACAGATCACAAAAATAAGCATATAACAAAAAAAACAAAAAAAAAATCAGATCACAAAATTCTAAGAGCTTTTTGAGTGCTTCAAATTCACGATCGAAGAACTATCATTAAAATATATATATATATATATATATATATATATATATCACGAAGAAGTATCTCGTACTCCGTTACGCAACCAATAGCCAATGAAATCTTGAAGTCCACATCTTCCCGATAAACACCATGTTTGTTGAGAACTCAGGCCCGAGAGCTTCATCCAATAATGTACGTTGTTTTGGGCCTCGTACAGCTATGACCTATCCGTGTTCTTTACCGAGAAATTGTAATAAATAGTATTTTTATAAAAATAATTAAAATAAAAAATAAGATTTTAAAATATTTAAAATAAATAATAAATTTATTAGATAATTAAAATGTATTTGGTAAATAGTAAATTTATTAGGTGAATAACTTGTTTACAAAAAAAAAATTTTATTTATCTAATAAATTTATTATTTATTGTTATTCATTTAAATATTTTTAAAACCTATATTGTATACATCAATTATTTAGGTAAAACTGCTATTTACTTCTTAGGGAAACTGTCTGAATGATATAAATTTTGAAGACCATTGTATCAATATAATATAAAAAAGTAATATTAGACTAATATTATATAATATTAAACTAAAGAAAACTATAGTTTGTGTTATGTTAGTTAAGATAAGAGAATTTGTGTTATGTTGATCAATAGATGAAAAAAAAAAAGTGATTATTTAGGTAATTTTCTCTTACTTTTTGTTCCTTTTTCTCTAGTTTGTGCGTCACACGCTAGCCTAACTCAACTAAAAGATGGGTTGTGTCAAGCTAGCCCAAAATGAAACTCGAGATGAACTCCTAAATTGTCAGTTTATCAACTATTTTGAAACATGAATTTTCATTTTTTTTTTATAGTTGTTTAAAATATTTTTTTTTCTTTGAAATGTGTTTAAAAGATTTAGACGACAATTAGTATTAAAAAATTACATCTACAAATAGGAAGATTTCCATCACTCCAGTAATCATCAAAAAGTTTAGAGTGAAAGAATAATATATAAAACAAAAAAGTTGAGATCTGTAACAACACTAATGACCATGATTTATTGATAATGAGTTTTTTTTTTTGTTTTTGTTTTTGTTTTTTCAAATGGTCCGTGAATTATACACTCAATCTCATGAATTCTACACTCAATCTCATGTTGGTCATTGATTTTTTATTTTATACATCACACTATCTCGAACTTTTCAATTGTTACACAAAGGACACCTATGTCAGTATTTTGTCAAAAATTGAACGAAAATAAAAGGAATGAGAAAGATGGAGGGAATACTAAAAGAATTTTGACATTCATGATTCTTTAATGGTAGAGAACCCTGAAGGAAAGACTAAATGAAAGTGAAATATCTAGTATTTTACTTTCCTTCAGTTTTTGATATTCATGATTGTTTAAAATGAAAATTGAACATTTTCAAATAAGGTGAGCTTTAATTTTGACTAAAATCATAACTAAACTTTCTTGGCATCCACACTAGTGTGATTGGTATGAGAGAAAAGTGAAAGGAATGAGAGAGGTGGAGGGAATAGTAAAATAATTTTGACATTCATGATTGTTTAATAGAAGAGAAAAGAGTAAAAGGAATATGATCATGAATGGATTAGAAGAGGGATTCCAAATCATTTATAATATCTCAATTTTGATCTCTCATAAATTAAAGAGATTGTTGGAGGGATTATATTCTAAACATGATAAAATAAATGACCTTTCTCTTCTTCCCTATTTCCCTAACTTAGATGTCTACCACCCTCTTCTTTTTATTTTATTTTCTTCCTACCAAACATATCCTGACAAAGAGAGAGCGAGAAGAGAAGGGGGAAAAAAAAAAAAAAAGAGGAAATTTTTCATAAATTCCACTTTATCACTAGTGTCAATATGCCCATGAATTATGAAATGTATAGATGGAAATTAACGGATGGGGTAACTTAACACATATGTTAAAATTTAGAGGACATAATTAGTACATTTCATAGGTCAGAGGACATATTGATACTAGTGATAAAGTTCGAGGAGAATTTATGATATTTTTCTATATAAAAAAAAATTCTGTAGAAATGAAATTGCAGTGAAAAAATGTGTAAGCACTCGTACACTCCACTGAGCACGGCCTAGTGGGCATCAAAGGAAAATGGACAACAAGGTGTTGTCTTTCCGTGTAGTAGTAGGTGAGGTTCCCATTTATATTTGATATCAAAAAGAGAAAAAGTGGGGTAGGTATTTATGGGCCAGTAAAGGGATTGCTATCACATTATAGGTGAAGTTTGAAACTTTTTTATTTTTATTTTTTATATATCTTTTTAATTACCTTTTTCCATGTCTTGTCTTGTTCTATAAGTAATGGAGATGGTTAAGATAAAAGTTGCAACACAAATGTGAAAAAGGTAAGATTTTACAGCTAGAAGAAATATATCCATCGATTCACCAAGAAACAAATATATATATATATATATATATATATATATCCATCTACCGAAAACTTTTGTGTTAAGTTCATTAATTAGTCAATAATGAGTCTTGTTCTAATTGTGCATATTTTGTTTGTAGAAGTAACAATATTTTGGAGCATGTAAAGTTAAAGTAAAAGAGTGATAAAAATGTTGCATATAAATGAGTAGCTTTTTTTTTTTTTTTAATTAAAAAAAAAAACGTGTCTAAAGCGTGGTGAATTGTTACAAACCATTATCCTGAGCATGAATTAGAAGTTTGTGATTGCCACTATAGGTGAGGTGTTTTGATGAGGGCTACTACCCGATAGAAGGCGAGATTGTAAAACATGGTAAAATGTTAGACACCAAAAGTCCAATATAGAAAAACATAAAATGACTAATGAGTTGTAAATCCTTGAATCCCCTCCGCTTGCAAGCAAGTTATGTAAGGCTGAGCTTGCATTTGGTTCGTCGGTTGGAAATAAAAATTTTAAATTAGAGCTGGTTGACTTTCAAAAACTAATTATAATTTTTATTGATTTTTTAGAAAAAGATAAAAACTGAGATGAAAAAATACAGTTCAGTTAGAGTTGAGTTGAAATGTCAAACATGAATGTTATCAAACTTCCCATTTCAATATCACAAGAACAAAGCACATCATAAATTCTCTTATATAAAAATCTTTTACAAACAAAATCTATTCTTTTTTAAGTAATTTATTCTTTTTTAAGTAATTTATTCTTCAATCTCCTTATTAGGAAGAGAAGGAGGTTCAAACATGCTAAAAAACCCTGTAAGCTGAGATGACAGCTAAAACAAAGAAGCACAAAAGGGCCAAGGCATGAAGAACCAAGGCCACCTTCATTCTATTGCAGAATTTTCCATAAGAAATGCAGGCTTCACTCCATGAAACTTCCTTATCGCCATTATACGCCAAATACATAATCTCCATTACTGCAGCCCCGGATGTAACCATTAAGTACGCTGCAATCTGCACATACGAAGATCTCGTTTCGTTCATAAATTTGAACAGAAAATTTAAATTTTTATGAGAGAAAACACTGCATAAAAAAAATTGTAGATTCGAACCCACTTGCCGAACGAATTAGAAATGCACAAAGAAAGAGGTCAAGAAGAAGAGGGAGAAAACCAAATCACATAAAGAAAAAAAGATGTTCACACAAATGAGTGGTAAAAGTTAACTGTGGGACCTTGGTTTAACTAACTGAGAAATAGGAAATAGCATTGAAGAATTTGTTGGTAAGATACGAAAATAATACCTAATGTCGATATAGGTTTTTAATCGGATTTTTATCCATCATACTATTGTTAATTTGATATGATTTCAGTTTGATCTTACGATCAAAAACCGTGTCTGATTTGATCATGATAAAAAGCTATATTACACTAAACAAAAACTCTCAATTTTCTTTAAAAAGAATGGCAATAAAAGCTTTCCATCTTAATAATCTTATTCATAAGCAAGGGGAAATTTTTTTTTTTTTAAAGCAAGCTCAACAAGAAATTTTGGAAAAACCCCAAAAAGAAAATAAACAGAAAAAAAAAAAAAACCTGGTCAAAAACAAAGAAAAACCAAGCTTTGGAAGCTAAGGATCTGATCCATGAAGACACAGCAGCAACAAAGGCATACACAGCAGAAATGGAGCTGATATAAACCATGTACCTGTGGAAGAAAAAACGACCCCTGAAAGTAAACCAACAACTCTACAAGAGGAAGAAAAACGACAGTGAAAAAAAAAAAGGGGATAAATTTCATACTTGAGACCGATGAGATCGCTGAACTTGAGCTTCCCATAGTCACTGTTATCCTGGTGGTTTGTGACTGTCAGCCAAATGGTTGCAATACTGAGAGGAATCACAGAGATCCTCAGAGAACAATCTAGAAGCTTTAGAACTGGAATTTGGTTGCTGTTTGAGTTGAGAGAATCAACAACTTCTTCTTGGTTATTTCCCCTCATTTTGGATGAGACAATAGGAGAGAAGTTAGGCGTGTGTGTATATATATTTTTTCTTTTCCTAAAACATAAGGATCACAGAAATAGAATATGACGTATACGACGCATCCTAATAATTTTATAATTAAAAGAATAGTACATGATAAAGTGAATTGTTTATATATTTTGATAATCGTCACGCAGATAAATTAAATCTAAAATCTTTAGTTGAGAGAGTACTTCTTTATTTTATTTTTTATTTCTTATTTTCATTCTTTAATATTTTTATAATATAAAAATTAGTCTGTGAATATTCTTGCTTCCAAATAAAACAAGTAGAATTAGTCGGTATGTTGTCGTTTAATGCTGAGGATTCAAAAGGGAGGGAAGTGCTTGAAAGAATGCGTGGAGTTTTGTGCCTTTTTTTTTTTTTTTTTTAGTGGAAAAGACAAGTGGTGGGGTTTTCTATCTTCATGAGACGAGAGTCATCAACTACAATGATGGGTTTGGGAAGTAATGAACAGAACCAGAAGATAATGTAAGGTCTGATTGGTCCACTTGACCCTTTAATACTTTCTTTTTGTTAATTAAAAAAAAAAATTAATGATGTGTTCACACTTTCACACCTAATCCTTGGAGAGTCCAAAATCATCAAGCTTAAGAGATACAATTACAGTCCATAGCGATTAATAATGGTCCGTTTGGTTCATAAGTTTGAGTTGATATTTTAAAGTTGAAATAGTAAATTTTGTTGACTTTTCAGAAAAGACAAAAAATTTTTTGAGAAAAAGACAAAGACTTTTGAGGAAAAAGACAAAATTTGAGTTGAAAAGTTGAGATTGAACTGATAAACCAAACGGACCCTAAGATTCAGTTTTTAGATATTAGGAATTTTGACAAGTCATCTTCATGTAGTTTTGTTAATAATTAAATCTTATCCTTAGAAGCAAAATAATATAAATTCCCACTGTTCTCAAAATTGTCTCAATTGGGTTGAAACATTTGTCCTCACCACACCTCCTTGTGAAACTTTTTTTTTTTTTTTTTTTTTTTCAAGTCTATTTGTGAGTTGTGAAAACCAACTGAAACAAAGGAATCTACTTTAGAAAGTTTATGTGCCAACCTCATACTGACATAAGCTTTGAGCTCATTCTACTTTAATTTCCATATTTCTTGCTTGTGACGGTCACCTTTTTCCCCTAAAGAAGCTTGTTAATCCACCATGCTTTTTCCGAATTTGATATTGATTTCTAATAAAAGTATTTATGGTAAAACCTTCTATTTGCCATTATCGCAAGAATTATTGTCTTTATCATTGGATTAATCTTTCATAATATCGCTTATGACTGGAGCAATTCTTTGTTTCATACCGTAAATTTTTGACATAAGCTCTCATACATTAACCATTAAATAGCTAATTTAACAGTTAAAAATAATTCCAATTGGTATTATAAAATAGTATATTGACGCAATAACGTATTTGAACTTGGGAAGCAGCATATAGGGCTTGGACTTCGAATAACTGCATGAGCCCGTTCGTTGGGTATACTTGAATTAACATAAGCTCTCAGAATTAGACCATTAAAAAGCTAATCTAACAGTTAAAACACAGCTCCAATCAGTATTATAAAATATTATATTGATGCAATAACATACTTGAACTTGAGAGGTAGCCAATGTGTAAGGATGAAATTTTTACCCACCGGTGCAGGTACCCAAGGGTAACTGTTCCTCATGGGGCATGTATGAGAGATAGTATATGGGTACGGTCACGGGTATGAGGATTAAGATTAACCACCCGCACGGGCGTGGGGTGGGGTGGGGGAAGTTCTCCCATACTTGTACCAATCCCGCATATATTCCCTTATAATAGAAACAGAATAAAGTTAGTGTTTTAATATTTAGTTTGTTTTATGAATTTAGTTTTATGGATTTCTGAAGTTATGATTTGTTTTTAATATTTCAATTTAATTTTCAATTATGACTATGTTATTAAAATTTATGAAAACTTTTAATAGAAGTTATTTTAAATTTTTTTTATTAATTCTTGATGTGTAAATGGGTAAGGTGAGTATAATACCCCCAAGGGTATTATCCGCCCCCGCATTAAATTAGGCGGGTATGGGGGAGGGTATGAGGGGTAAAAAAGGAGGCAGATGGGGGTGGGGGAGGCATACACGTTCCCGCCCCCGTCCCGCCCCACCCCATTGCCATTTCTACCAATGTGGCTTGGACTTCAAATAACTGCATGAACTCGTTCACTAAGTATACTTGTACTTGGAAGGCAATCCATGTGTTTTGAACTTCAAATAAATGCCTGAACTCGTTTGTTGGGTGTGTGCACGACTCCTTGTAATAAGGGCACAAACAAATAATCCTTGGGATAGATTTTCGAGTTTGGTATTGCGTGGTGTTTAAAGGGTTTTAATTTTGCCTCGGACCCTCCCATCAGGTGCAATTTTTGAGAGCAATAATTACATCACTCCTACATTAGTGGATGATATCAAAGAACAAACAATGCAAAATAAGAAAATCCTGCCATAAAAACGCTCTTGTTTATTGGCCGGATGGCAAGACTTCCAAGATTTGTTTGCATGGTGAAACTTCACCGTCAAGCCAAGCAAAATAGTGCTTTCTTTGCCAAAAGAGAGAAAAAAAAAAAAGTATGTTCATAATCACGACTTAAATATCATCATTTTTGCTTGTAGCCATGAAAATCTGATGAAAGTTTGAAACCCCACAAAAAGTCGAGCAGAAAAAAAACGGCTTTTTGGGAAAAGGGCACGTAAATGCTGGCACTTATTGTGGATCTTCATTAGCCATGGCAGGCTTACAATTTTTTTTTTATTTTTTATTTTTAAAAAGAACGATTTTCACTACAATATATAACCTTCTAGCTTCTTCGAGGGATTTGCTATTTTTGGGTCTTTCTTCTCATCTAAAACGGAGCAGAAATCCCCAAAGGGCATCAAATCCTTCTATAGCTTTTAGGTCACATTTTACACTTTTTTTTTTAAATTTTTTTTAAATAATGTTACATACACAACATTTCTCTGTACTGATGTGTTACAAAACAAGCTCACAGCAATCTACAATTCCTTCTTCCTGAGTATGGAAGAGAGAGAGAAAAGAAAACAAAAAAGAAATTGTGTCAAAACTCTGCACTCCACAATGCATTCTCGCCTTCTCCGCAGCGCCGGTGGACCTCCTTCATCCTCTCCACAGATCTGCAGATGCCGCTGCAGGTCCAGTCGAAGGAAGCAACGCACACATTGCCTGCTTGAGCCTTCCACTCACAATCTACGGTAAGAGTTGATCAAATCAGCAAATGTACGTTTTGTTTACGTGTATAAAACAATTATCATCGTATCATGCACATTTGACACAAGGCTAAGTTTTGATAAACGAAAATGCAACCAAAAGAAACAAAACAACGCCCTAAAATGTTTTTAAGTGCTTTCTTTGTGGCGTTGTTTAACTGTTTTAAAATGATTATGCTGTGCAAAACAACGCCCTAAAACAACCATAATCCCATGGAGAAGGAAGATGTAGAATTATTAGATTACCAGGAGGTGTTCCGCAGCATAATCTCCGGTCATCAATATGCTCCACATCCAAGCCAATAAACCACGATCCTAGAGAAACATCCTCATTCGCATATCTGTGCAATACATGCCTAGATGATTGCCATAACAAGGTAAACAAGTTAAAGAGTTAATGTATATACATATATATATTATATAAGCAAGAAGATAGACGATTGGCTGCACTCTATATGAAAACGTACTGGTTAATTGATATATACGTAGCCAAGTCTTTGGAGATAGCATATAGCTGTCCCGTGGCATGGCGGAAATACTTGTTACCATCCTCACCGAATTTCCAATGTTCTGGTTCATGGTACCTTACTCCCCTATTAATGATGAAACAAAAGAAGATCAAGAAAAACTTTCATAATTTTCTTTTGAGCTAAAAGAGTTAACTTTTAAGACTTTATAGCTAACGCTCACTTTTGAGCCAGCACCGGCCCTGATTTCATACACCCGATATACACTCTGGATTTATCTCTATGCCTTGCTAAAGTTGCTCCAAGTGTTGCTGCAAAATTAATGATGTGTAAGAAACATAGAAACATACAAGAACAACTAGATCAAAGGTCAATTTATCGATGCTTTTTTCTACCTATATTTACATGTACATCATCGTCAACTTTAACATAGAAGTCTGCATCCCACAAAGCAACGGCGGTGGCAAAGTACGTCTTTGTCTTGGCTGACAATTCAAGATACCCTTCAACATGTTCCTGTTTCATTTTTTTTTTTTCGGAGGTGAAAACATCAATGTGGTTAGCTGACTTGGCTGTTTTCCAAAATAATATGATAGTACGAAGACTTTCCAACAGTTTGTATAAACACGCCATTTTCTTTTGGAGAATTCTATGGTTGGGTTTGAGCAAATACCTTACAAATAGGACATAGTTTTTAACCATCAAATCTTCATTTAGTTTTGTTAAATGATGATACTTTTTTTTTTTTTTTAATTATTATGATGTTTGTATGAAGTGATCTTACAATTTAAAGTAGTATCCGACAAGCAGCGTAATTTCTCATACCCTACCACATATTTCGCCTTTTCTTTTGATAAGAGATAGTAGAACAAGTTACAAGGAGAAAAAAGCTCTACCAGCCTGAGAAAGTCACCGTGCCTTCTGTCCTCGGCTTCAATAGCTTTATCAAGGATACCACCTGATGTAGCACTAGCAATCCAAAGGACAGGTATGAAAAAAACGCAAATCAGAATTCTTCACTAGAACTTGAAAAACACGATGAGTATTCCACCTTTTACAAGGTACCTACCTGTGACCTATCACAAAACGCATTATAATGCCTTTTTCTTCCTCGAGCTTTTTCCTCTTATCACCTGGTTGTAAATAAAGAAATTTATAATAGGAAAAAGAAAATTGTCAGAATCGCATAAAACTAAGAATCTAAGATATATATGTATCTCAAGCAAAATCCACAGACCATGAGGCATCCAAGTCGCACGAACAGAATCTCTTCGCTTTCGGCTGCTAAAAGCAGTGTTGATCCCAACAACCATCAAATATTTTCTTTTCTTAATTGATCCAGGTATTCTTACGTTATCTTCTATGGGTGAACCATTGAGGATGGATTCCTGTGCAGCCCTCGCAGCCGATAACTCCATTTCCAAATTTGAAATGGTTTTATCTAGTGTTCTGCAGTTTTTAAGTACCGTAAGTTTATATGTCGTAAAAGTTGACGAAACATAGATTTTAGTAGCTATGGAGTTGGCTTACTGTATCGCATCATGAGTCCTTGAAACTTCTCCATAAACATCCTTTGATTCATGGTCTACATCCTTCTAAGTAAAGAAACAACACGAAATATGAATAATTCAGCAAACAACTAGGTGAAAGCACATTTAAAGGGGAGAAGGGAAGAAGAAGAAAATGTCAGCAAAATGCGCTTACGATTTTCGGATCACAACCCGAAACTAGCGTTTGCATTTCTTCATCCACCCTTGTTGTCCTTGATATGTTCTTTTCAGGTACCAGCGGCATTCTATTACCAAAATCCTTATATCAGTATGGCATAAACAGAGTAGTGACTTTGTTGCTTTGGGTTAGATACAGCATTTTTTTTTAAAAGTGTATCAATGTTCACCTCGAAATAAAAATTCAACAAAAATGAAAACAAAATGTGACAAAATAAAGAGTGCATAAAGATTGCGAGCACTTCCACACCTCACTTCATCTTTCCTAACAACATCCCACGGACATACGCAGAGGAAAGGATGGAAGAGATAATGGTTGAGATTACAATGAGCTAGCTATTCAAATTCCCTTCTGGGAACACAAAGCATAAAGGAGAAGAAGCGTAAGCAAGGCCATAACATGACTAGGAAATTTGTAGTTTTGAGTTACATGATTCGATAAAAGACTACTACGACTTAATAAGTATTCAGAATGTTGTTCAGCCCTCTATTAGATTATTACAGTTCCTATCAAATGGCTACTAAAAGTCGGTCCCGATACTCATATCCATAACGGAGGGAACCAAATGAGAGACAAAATGAGGAAAAGGTTGACTTAGAGCTAAGTCCAATCTGGTGCATCCGTAAAGCGCAAGGACAAATGAGCCACTTACTCGGTACGGTAAGAAAATTCCACTAAAATGAAACACATAATGAAAAAGTAGTTTCATGACACATTATAAACTTTTCACGATGTGTATCGTTGATCATAATATCGAAACAAATAAAATTAAGAGCTTCATTCCACCCTTCATTCCATCACATGTGGTGAGCTTGTTCTCCAGGCAAACCGGCAAGCGAGGTGATGAAACAAAAATCAGTTTTGTGCAGTTTAGGGAAAAAAAATTACACTAGCAAATAACGAAGAAACTGAATAAGAACAAGTTCATCTTTTGAATACAAGAATTTCATAAAACCAGCAAAAGAACTATTATATATGATATATATATATATATATATATATAAACAGGAATTTAACCACATCCACACCAATGGTATCTGAATTCAAGCATCACAACCACAGAAGTATTCAAAATTAAACTATATGTGAAAATTCAGGTCAAACACTACTCAAAATTACATCTAAAAGAAGAGAGAGAGAGAGAGCTTCATGGTCCAACAAAAAAGCTACTCAAACCACTCATTACACTACTATATAGCTATATATACAATTACAAACCCATCAAAAAATAAATTAAAAAATTAAAAAAGTCCACCACTTCTCAATTCTAAATCACGATTGTTACAAACTAATGCCAAAAAACATAATTGACAACAATTTTTCCCCAAATTCACAAATCCCATTTCCTCAAACCCAAAAACAGTCCGAAATTTCTCTCCGTACCCACCAAATTACGACTTGAAAAAACAGAAAAAATAAATGAAAAATAAAAAAGTTTGAAACTTTAGAAAAATTACCTATCGGAGAAGAGCATCCCAGCACAAAAACAACCGATACAAAGCAAGAGAGTCCATTTCCGAGACACAACACTCTTGGAAGCTGACTCTGTTCCTCCTCTGTTCTTCCAAGACATCCTTAAAATCCTCAAACTTTTGTAACCCAACAAAAAAAAAAAAAAAGAAGGAAAACTAAATCTTAAAAATACCCCTTACTAATCCCAAGTCAAGCAAGCCAATTGAAGCAAAACCCAGATCCAAATGAGGCTATAGAAGTAAAAAAAAATTCCTTGGCAAAACTCTCTCTCTCTAGAACCTCTGTTTTTGCGTGTCTCAACCTACTAGGAAAGTAGAGAGAGAGAGGTGTGCGGAAGGAAGAGAGAGAGACCCAACAGCTTTCACGTTGAACATGGCCATATATGTGAAGAATATTTCTTTGAAAATATTAAAGGAAAATTGAATTAAATTACCCAACCGACATAAACAGACCTTCCAAATTGTCCAACTTTGCTGCCAAGTTGTGTTGTTTACCGGTCTCTAATTCGACATCTCAACAACTCTTTTTTTATTTTATTTTATTATTATTATTATTTTTTTTTTTTTTTACGGTTTGTCTATAGCTCGTGCTCTTTTCTAGAACATTTTTTCTTTCGTCTCAAAAGCCAGCTAGCAACCAAACGACTATCAAGTAAAATTTTAGAAAGATTTCTACTGTAGGTCCTGAAAAATGACATTATTATATTATGAGATCTATATTGGAAGCTATTTATCTTATTTTGGAAAAAATTAAACCGGGTGGTCGGAATTTGACCACTCATTTAAACACTCAAATAGATGTCTAGATTTTTTTTTTTTTTTTCCCCGTTAAAAGGCCGAATTATGTTTTTGTGATTAATCAAAATCTACCCCAATCCCGATATGGGAGAAGACTAGACGCCGATAAAGGCGATCTGTCACACCTGAATCAAATTCAATGTTCACACGATGCCAGCAATGAGAATGTCGAGGAGAGAAGGAGCTGAGAGAGGAGAACACAATGGAGAGATAAGCATCGACGATGTTGTAGAGAGAGAGGATAAATGTGATATAGAGAGAGAGGTGGGAGATTGGTTTATTGTATGCATATGAGATTTGTTACATTTTTAATATTTTTTTAGAAAATGAGTATAAAAAAAAAATTAATGACTTATATTATGATCAAAGGTACTGATTTTTATTATGATTAATAAGTGATCAACCAAGAAAATAGGTGTATAAGAAGGAAGATATCCTAGAAGATTTAACAATTTAAAAAGATGGTTTTATAATTCTTAAAAATATAAAACTAAACGTTACATCTCATTTTAATGGGTCGAACAACTCACCAATACTCCACGTTTTTTTTTTTCACAATTAAATCAATTTAATATCATATCAAGTATATAACAATGGCCAAACGTGATAACTAATAATCTAGGAATCCAATACAAAATAATACCGGCAGAAGAATTTTTCCTGCCTTAATTAAAACCCTTTAATTTGAAAAGAAGATTTAATTTAAGAATCCAATAAATACCTGTTGAAGAATTTTTTCCTAGCCTTTAATTTGAAAAGAATATTTATTCTATGAATCCGATACAAAATAATACCGGCTGAAGAAACTTTCCTGCCTTAATTAAAGAACTTTAAATTGAACAGAATTTTGTAGTATTCACAATTTAAAATTTTTTTTAACAATTTTATCACATCTAATCCTATTTTAAAAAATGTAAATTTGAATATTTCGTCCCAAGTTTTTTTTTTTTTTTTTTTCCCTCTATAAACAAGAACAACTTTAAACCTGTTGATTAGATAATGTAGTTTTTATTTCTCTTTTCTCTTTTTGTTTTTTGTTATTGGATGATTCATATGGTTGTGATAAGTGTTGGCAGCTTAGATTCTTCTAATGCATAGCATGGCCCGGGGTTGTTGACTCAACTGTTAAAAAAAAGTCAACTGTGATTTTTTTTTTTTTTTTTTTTTTTTTTTGTGAATAAGTTTTCCACCACACACCCCCAAAAGAACTATGAAAAATCAACATTTTTCAATCCTTTTCCTTCTGTGGTATTACCAAAGGAATATCACGGGAAGAATGTTTCACTTGAATTCTTTTGTCTTTGGTAATTTAAGTTCTTTTTTTTTTTTTTTGTTTTGTTTTTGGTTGTTGTTCTTATTGTCGTTTGTGATAAAGTGTAGGTCATTTCTTACTTTCGTTTCAATAATGCTCGCTTTACTTGCTTGGTAATGACTCATATGAATTTATAATTTTTACTCTTATTTTTCTGTACTTTTATTATTATTTTTATGTGGTTGCCAGAGGGCTAGAATTGACATGAATGAAGCATTACATTTTTTTTTAATTGGTTGCATAAGTTATCTTGCTTGTTGTGGAATAAAGTATGTTAAGAATGAAAGGGACATGACTTGACTAATTCTAGCACAAATGTGTCATAACCTTGACCCGTAATTTTTTTGTCCATGAAAAAAAATAAGGGAATTATTGGTGTTATTTCTTAAACAGCAAAAAGTATGACAATTTTACACCTCAGGGTGGATGGGTTGACAAGGATGAGTGACTTTGTTAGCTCCTCCCCTTTGTCTATCGGAGTTTGATTCTCGTTGTCTCGTTTTAGGTCTTGCTCCAACATTAGCTGTTGAATTATGGTTTGGTGATGGCAGCGTGGACCTCGGATGACCGACTGAGAGAAACTAGTATAAATAACTCGTCTCCCTTCCATACTTAGGGAAATGAATTCCTGTCTGTGGGGGTGAAAACCTGAAAATGATAGGACACCCCAGTTCCTTTTTATTAAAAAAAAATGACAATTTTATTTAAATGATGAATTTAAAGTAACACAAAATCACCATACTATAACACCGCGTAAGAACAAGACCGTTGAATTCAGAAACAATCATCTCAAATTGGTTCTCCACTGATAGTATGCTTATTGCATTTGTATATACCGGATTAGGATTAAATTAATCTACCATTTTTTTTTTTGGGGGCCATGAAATGAAATCTAACCATAAAAAGCCTTACAGCTGTATTAATGATGCACCAAGAGATTATGACATATATACATATATTATGTATGGATATTTATTTGGTAGGTTTTGCATGACTACACCAAGAAATTGCAATGCCAAAGAAAACACACAAATCTACTACTCGAGACAACAAATTATGCTTATACATAATACGGAAAACTAAATTGTCTAGCCGCTGTTCCCTCCAGCAGTACAACTCGTAAAAGAGAGCGACACAATCCAGGAGAAAGAGCGATACAATCTGAAAGAGAATGTTTGACAGTGCCAGAAATTTCAGCAGCTGAATACACATATATACACACACACACACACACAAACACTAGGAAAGTTGCACCGGACAAAAAGACTACAGTCTCTTGAGATACATAATAGTTGGTGAGCATAAAAAGTTGTTAGAAAATCAAAAGGGAGCCCTAAAAGGATATCCCACTGGCTTTTGTAAGCCTCACCAAAAAAAGCCGGAGACAACACGTGGTGCAAATGCATAGAAGAACATGCAATGACTCCAACGATTGGTTTTACAGATCATAAAGCAAATGCACTAAAAGACTTGTCCATATCTTTGTTTCCACCAATCAATATTACATATATAGTATTATTAGAGTACGTCGTATTTATCTCATTATCATTTACGATAGCGTTATTGTAGTTACGTACCATACTAAATAACATCTAATTTATCACGTAAAATTGATAATCTATTATGTAATGTTGATTCTAATACGAGATTATGATAATACTATGACATTAAAATAAAAACAGTAATTTTATCATTTACGCATATTTATTATTGATCAGCGTGATTCGATGAAAATAAAGAGAGAAAAAACTTACGAGAATTGATAGATAAAGGCAGTGAACATATAATTTTTTTTATGATGCTAATAATAACACAAGATTCTGATATTACACTCGATCTAATGACTTTAAATATTGTACGATACGATTACCGTAACTAAAGGAGCCTACTCAATATTAGACAATGTATAATAATAACACAAGATTCTGATAATAATAACACGAGATTCTGATATTACACTCGATCTAATGACTTCAAATATTTTACGATATGATTACCGTAACTAAAGGAGCCTACTCAATATTAGACAATGTGTAGTGTAGGACTATTGCCCTTGTAAGGTTATACTACCTACTTAGAAGCAAGCTTCTTTTATTCCATGTATTACTGATAAGACTTTCATGTCCGAATATGTTTTTGAATCGTCATGTTTATATCTAGTTTTCTTAATTTTTTTTTTTTACATATATTTTTTCTATTTTAGACAAAACACAAACCAGCTACAAATTAATTGGAGCACAAATAGAGGCCTTTTTTGTAATGTCGTTCAACATTGGTGAAAAGACGTAGGAAAATGTTGCAGAGCGACCTTTCAGACCTCTCAACATTGAAAATCAAATCCCCAGCTTATTTTTCCTTTTTAAGTTGTTCTTTTACTTTAGGGTTTTATTTTTTTATTTTTTTTAATTAATTTTTTTGTGAGTTTGAAGATCGGAGAATTTGAACTTAACATCTTATAATGAAATAAAGTATAAAATTACTGCTAAATTATGTCTACAATTACTGTTATTAAAAAAACATATATTTTAGATAAAAAAAATTTTGAAGCACCGTTAGTACTAAATACCAACATAAATAAAAACTTTAAATACTAAAATATATTTGGAGGACCTATTGGTATTAAATACCGCCATAAATGTGTGGACATCACAAGAAGTAAATAAATTATTCAACAGATAAATTTATTATTTATTTCAAAAATTTTAAAATCCTGTTTACCTCTTTCTCCACATGACACACCACACTGACCTATATTATAAGGCCCAATATACGATGGCCCAACAAAACTGACCTCACAAGGGAAAATTGTTGAAAAAGCCACCCTATTAAGGAATTTTGCCTATCTTTTATATGATTATGAATTTTGACGTTTGAAGATATTTAATATTGTTTTTTTAAAAAGACATTTCTATCCTTCATTGTAATATCAGGTTGATCCCTCCCCCTCTCTGTCTGGGATCTCTGGCCAACCTCGACCTCCTTCCCCCCCCCCCCCCCCCCTATTGAGATCGCTCTCTCTCTCTGACCGACGGGAAACCACCCACATCCTCTGTCCAATTTTGGTATCCGAAATAATATCTAACTAATTATATTTTGACACATCATTGAATGAAGCTAGATTTTAAAACATAAAATATTTCAAACTTTTAAAACGACATGACATAATATGATTGATTAGACACTCCTTAGGAACCAAAAATTGGATAGAAGATTTGGATCCGACGGATGGAGTCAATCGAATGACAGAATGATCTTTCTTTGCAATGGATGACGTCGATTCGGACAGGTGATCAACGATGATCTATCTTCGGTGTTGTTTCATCTTTGTGGATCTCTCGCCGGCGTTTTTTATGCTCAGCGTGATCTAGAGGATCTCTCTTTGGCGTTGATTCGGCTTCATGTGATCTCTTTCTATGAACACCGCAATGGACGACGTCTCTGGTTGGCGATCGGAGCTATCGTTTCAGATGAATATCTCGATATTGTGTTCAAAATATATATATATATATATATTTTTTGTTGTTGAATATTGTTTTTTTCAATTTGGGGATTTCCAATTTTGGAGGTTAGGGTTTTTTTTTTTTTTTGGGTAATATAACTTTTATATATACATACTTTGGTGAAATTACAAATTAATAAATTACGATAACTTATCCCCTAGAGTATTATGAACAATTCGGTGAATTGTTAAAAAACAACCCGGTGGAATACATTCTAACGACGATCAGAGAAAATGTTGAATCCCAAATAGTATTCTGGTAGATTACCAAAAGTATTCTACCAGTAAACTCTCCATAAAGTACTCTAGTAGACTACCGATGGTACTCTACCAGAATACATTTTTTGGTTAGTCGGGTTAATTTTTTTGGTATTCTAAAGGTGTACTCTTTCTAGAACAATCCTTAAAAAATCTCCTCCCTCATAAAGTGTTGAAGCATGTCTAATGCCCTGTTAAATTTGAGCTAATTAATTAACCCAATAGAGTTCTTTTGCATACTTTTGTTTGCTGAAAGCCCAAAATAGTACACAACAAGGGACTAATTATCTTGGTACCATGCTTGCTATCCCATTGCATGCATCAATATCCTACGGTAGGGTACTGGGTTAGGCCCCAAACAGATGGTGTATTACCGTCCGATCAAAACTCTCAATTCAAATATCATTTTTTCTCTCTTCCATTTTCAGAAAACTCAAACTTTAAAAGTCTATATTTTTCTCATTTGAAATTGACATGAGATGATTTTTGAATCAAAATGCTCGCAATGACGAGATGAACAAAACAAAATCTTTTTTGCATATTTTTTTCCGAATACATTTCAAATTTTTGCACCATTTTCTATATCATAAAATTTTCTAAAATTCCTCTCTCCAAACACACATTTCTAACCCAAACTCTAAATTCCATCTCCAAATATTCTTCGAAACAGGCCCTTAAATCCAAATGCTAGTTCTTGTGAACGAAAAAAAAAAAAAAAAAAATTCCCATGGTAGAGTTGTGTTTTAATTCCCTACGTGTAGAAAGCTATTATTTTCATATAAATAACTTAGGCTGTCACAATTCGGATGGAAATATTTGAATTGACAAATTTACATAAAAGCATTTGAATTACCATCCAAATTAATGTTTGGATCTTTTTAATATGAACACAAGAACTTAAACACTTAAATTTGATTTTGATTGGTGCTTAAAACAGTTATTTACATTAATGATCTAAATGATCCATGCATAAATGGTATTGTAGCTAATTTCAAATTTCGTCTAAAATGATCATTTCTAACATTTCAACCATTCAAATACTGAGTCCATTTTGAATTGCCCAATAACAATTCGAATATCGCATTCAAAAGACACAATTTAAATGTTTCAGAACATATGAAATAAAACGACCCAAAATCTTACTATTTTTTCTTCGTTTTTGTTTTCTTAACGAGAATATTACTAACTATTTTTTTTTTTAAAGGCAAGCTGAGAAAATCAAGCATCAAACAAACACAAAACCAACCACAGGACAAGGAAGCTAATTAAACAACTAAAACAAGCAAAGAACTAACGAAAGAGGTGGGAAACTCCGTTGCAGGTACAAAAACCACCTTCACCAATGCGTAGCTAGGACCCAAAAGAGAGTACAGACGTAAATTATGTGCAACGATATTGTCTGTCCTTCACCGTCAAATGAACGCAAAAAAATTAACAAGCTGGAATTAAGCACCTTCTCCTTGACGAAGTCCACCTCCCAACTTGGCGGTCCCACTTATCAGTACTAATGTAAGACCTCGGTATCTGATTGCATGTCAGTATCCCATCCCTGCCATGACAACTATAATAATTAACTTATCAAGAAAAGCTGCACAACAGCATTTATGTTAGTAGTTTTTTTTTTTAATTAAAAAGAATTTGGGTGGTCTCATCATTTTTATATTTTTCAGTCCCACATACAGGAACACTTTCTAGTTATAATAGAGTCATGTTCTTTATACTAGTTTTTCTTAGTCGTCCACCCGATGCCTACACTGTCATCATCAACCTAAGTTTCAACAACTGAAGGTGGAGCGGGACCTAAAGGGGATGCAATGAGATTCGAATCCAGATGACGAAGAGGAGATGGCTGACAAATTAAAATATCAAGAGTAGTAGTTATTATTTACTAGATACCAATTTCATGTCATTCCATAGGAAAATTTTCAAGTGGAACGTAGGAGCATTAGAAGGGATACGATTATAAATGTGATGGTATTTCAACCAAAAAAAAAAAAAAGTGTACATAATATGTTAAGGGTAAAATAAAAAATTCATCTCCCACATTGTAAAATCATAGAAACTATAATAGATATAGAGAGGTTATATTTGCATCCAAATTAAGAAGTACATAATATCCCTTTTCACATAATTTATATTAATAAAATATTAAATATTTATTTACGTAATGCATATTTTGACCTTCTAGCACCCTTTCTCGCATTACAAACTAGAAATTGAAAGTTCTAATTAAAAAATAAAACTCAACCAAAAAAGTTAAAGAAAAAAATGGAAAACCTACTGAAGAAATTTGAAGCATAGAAAGTATAAAATAAGATAATATTTCAAATATATATACTATTTTCAAATCACGATAATTGTGATAATAAATAGATTAATATTAGATAAGAGTATAAAGCAAGATAATATTTATGTTATTTTCATACTTTGTAACATTTTTTGTATTTAACATTAGTATATACCTTGAAAACAAGCTTTTTCATGGAAAAAAAAATAAAAAAGAATATTCTTATGATGTGATGCACAATTTAATTTGTTGTGCAAAAACATGTACCTATCAATCTGTCCTGTGGGAAGTTGTTTGTGTGTGTTTGTTGAGTTTATCAAAAAATGATCACCCAAAATTTTCAACCACTCTAAGAAAAAAAAATTGTCATTAAGATTTTCTCTAAAGGATCCATTTGAGCTAAAATCGAATTTAATTTTTTTTTTTGAAATTAAATGAAATTTTATTTATTGTTAGATATGAAATGTGGTGATATCTTGCAATATAAGACTAGCTCGTATTTCAAGTATGGAAAGAAATTGCAACGATTCAATCATTCAAATCCCTCAAAAGGTGGTCTTCAGTTTAAATAGGGACGGAGCTATTCAATGCTCGATAAGAATAGCTCCCTCACTCAATGTCTTAAATTTATTTTTAACCTTTAAAAATCTTATGATTTTTTTTTTTAATTTCATCTCCAGTAAAATTTAATATATATATATATATATATATATAAATACACGTTTCCATTAAATTATACATTCTTCTAAATTTTTATCACATGTAGATGTATATCTCTATATTTAGTAGTCCTTAAAACCATTAAATTACACATTCTTCTAAAATTTTATCACATGTAGATGTATATCTATATATTTAGTAGTTGTTCTTAAAAGGGATTTATAGCTAAATAGCCCCTTTTTAAGAAGTTTTTTAATAAATGGCCGAAATTTTTAAAAATTAGTTAAAAAGCCATGCTTTCTTAAATGGTTTGTCAATTTTCTTAAGTGATCAATCAATAATTAACCACATAATAGTTAATAAATTATTGACTTACGATAAATTACTGATTATCACCAAATTTCATAGTCAATTACTGATTGACCATTAGTTAATCACCAATTTTCATAGTCAATCACTGATTGACCAAATTTTAAAAATGACAAACGATCATTTTCCTAAATAAAAACAGGGTCACCTATCCTAATTTTCCTTCTTAAAATAATACTATAATGCTTATATATATATATATATTATGTTATTTTTTCTTATTTTTAATATAAGCCCTTATTAAAATAGAATGTTGATTCCATCTCGGATTTTTGAATTTGAAAGCTCCTACTTAAACTCATGCTCTCTCCCCTCGTTGAGTTAATCCAAGCTAGCAGAACTGATGACACGCAATTGGTTGGTCTCAATCATTAAAAAAGAAAAAAAAAAGAAAAAAAAAAAAAAGAAAGAAAGATGCTAAGTTTTATATCTCCATAAAATTGTTGCAGTCCTAGTTTCCTAGATCATAAATTAGGATGAAGAACTTGGTATAAGAGTGATCTTAATAATTTAATTGGGAGGTAACGTTCATTAGGTTGTGCCCTATTCATAAACCACATGATTTTTTTTTTCCTTGAATTGTTGATAATGGAGATAAAGGCAAGAAGGAAAAAAACTATTCTTATTTAATAAATAAAATTTATTAAGAAGAAAAGAAGAAAGAACAATACAAAATTATTGTCATTAAAATCCTTAAAGATATAAGAAGGAAAAAGCAAACTAAACAACACCAAAATAAAAAAGGGAAAGAACCTGAGATTGAGAGTAATACATTATTACTAATTAAATGACTCTGTAGTTTTCAGTTTTTATTAATTTTTCCAGTCTGTGTAACAAAGAATCTAAGAGAATGTGGTTGTAGTTTTCAAGATTATTTTCATCTATACTCCATAAATTTTTGGGTCAATCTCACTTTGCTCTTAAACTTAAGTTCATTCTGTTAAGATTTCAGCTAAAAACAAATGAAAAAAGACCATATAACTACACAAATATAACTCACTTTTTCGAAAAGAGATAAAATTCAAGAATTATAGATGAGAATAATCCTCGTTTTAATATTGTAGGATTATGGCACAATCAAAATTCTTTTTAGTAAATGAAATTTTATAACAATTCATTAATTCAGTAGAGTCCATTAAAAGGAATTTAACAGGAGGCATTAAAAAGTGGTTGGTCGGGTTGGACTTTTGTTACCACTACTACTACTCACCTGAATATGTCTCTCCAATTAATCCAAAACGGACCCATTTTTTGGAATTTTTTTGTACAAATTTAAAACACGACTACCAGGATATTGTTGACTCTTTTCATTGTGGCAAGTGGTATCTATACATGCATGTAGTTGAAACCTAATTAATAATACAATTCCAAAAAGACACCGCTACGCTAGCTCAACAAGATAGCTAGGAGGAAGGATTTGAATATGAGCTTTTATACTCGAAATCTAAAAATGTTTTTGGTCCTCTTTAACAGATGAAAGAGCCATAAATTTTACATAATAAAATAATAATAACTCGATTGTTATTGTTTTTATCATTTCATACATACCGTTAGGCTAATTTAGCGGGTGGGAAGAGGGGTTTAAGGTGTTGTGCACATCAAAATATTGAACTTCTAACGTTGAAAACTCGTTAACTTCCATAGGTCGCTTGGTGCACCATTTTCATAGAGAGAGAGGGAAAAAAAAAAAACTAAACATCCTCATTATCATAATTGATCTTAATTAATAATGTCTTTTTTTTTCAATATATAAATAAAAATCAATTGGTGTATCAAGATATTTTAACTGGATCAGTATTTCGTCAGTACCCTCATCATCTATCAAATCTCACATCAAAATGATAATAAAACATACAAAAACTTTTGATAAAAAGACAAAGTCACTCTAGAAAGGAGATAAAACACAAAAATTACTGCTACACTATTGTTCTATAGGAGAATCTATCCGGCTAAACTAATGTCATTATTATTAATCGCCATTCATTTGCTAGCTTGCATGTCATATATACATATACATAAGCGCGTATACATAAATATATGACAAATTAATTAATGGATATTTCGATCATAAATGAAACAAGTGAACTTTAATGTGTGGTAGTTTGAAGGTATTAACTAATAGAGTTGGTACAGTGTTTTGTCTTGAGTTTTGCTTTTTTTTAAGGTTGGAGAATTATATATGAGAAAGGCACCGCAACATTGATTTTAAAAGAAAAAAGAGAATAGGAAAGATTATTGCTGCCTATTCTATTGGTAATAAATTATTAGAGCTCGTAGTGAGATGGTTTTATATTGAGAAAACGTTTAAGTTTTTCTTTTAGATTATTGTTTCTTATTATTACTTTCGTTTAGTTTGCATTAATTGGTTTGTGTTTTCTTCTTATTTTAGGTCTTTTATGACTTAGATTTTGTGTTAAGTTGTGGAAGCGGAATCCCATAAAGGTCTACAACATTTGAGAGTTGTTTCATTAAAAGAATATTGGAGATTTCACTTATAATTTTGGCTGTCTTATTTTTTATTTTTTTATAAAAGGGGTGCCCTTAATAGTGATTAATATGAGTGGTTAGAGAAAAAAAAATACAAAAAGTGTGAGGGTATGAATTTCTCTTGTAAACTTCTTGACCATCGTAAGGAATTACTACAATGGTTGAAATAGGGCGTAGTCTTATATTGAGGGGAATTAATTTGTATTAAAATTTACATGTTTTATGATTATTTATTTTGCTGCAAATTTTATTGCTTTCAAAGATATAAAATTAGGGTGTTAATTTTTAATGTTTTGTTAATTTCTTTTTATTCCTTTTTTTTTTTTATAACAAATTTTCGCTTATTTAAAAAAGAAATTGAAATATATTTTCCCAAAAGCTAGCACCCTCTCTAACCAATTAACCTTTGTGATAAATATGACAAGTTGGGTTTTCAACTTCAAGAATTGGATAATGCGATAAATATTAATTAGCGGGACAGAATTAGTAGATATATTTTTGGGGATAAAAAAACAGAATATCATCGTGGTGGTGGTGGTAGTCGTCGTCATTTAGAGTAAATTGGAGAGAAATTGATTAGAGAAACTTAACACATCCTTATAACTAGACAAGATATTGCAACTCATGAATTATTTTACAAATATGACAGTTTAGTCTCATAATTTTTTTCTTTTTTGGAAGGACTAGTCTCATAATTTTTGAGACGACAATTTCTTTTCTTTTCTTTTTTATTTTTCTTTTTTAAGAAAAAATTAGAAAGAGACTGGTATTTGAGAAACTTAACACATTCTAACACGGCAACATATCTCAACTCATGTATTAATTGAAAAATATGACAATTGAGTCTCATTTTGTTACGTGTGATATTATCATTCAATATGTCACCATATATATATATATATATATATATTTATATTTATATATTTTGAACTCGGGATAGGAGATTTGAACTCAACAATTTGTTGTGAAGTTATATCAAATTGAGTCTCATTTTGTTACGTGTGATATTATCATTCAATATGTCACCATATATATATATATATATTTATATTTATATTTATATTTATATATTTTGAACTCGGGATAGGAGATTTGAACTCAACAATTTGTTGTGAAGTTATATCAAATTACGACCATAATACATTTGTAATCACTATATATCACTATATATGGTACTATATAGAGAACATTTTTGACATTATAAATATTCACTAGCTCTCTTGTCCAGTACCTCAATTTTGCCATACAAAAACGATTATCTCTTTGGGACCGTTAAATGTGAAAATGAATAGTGCTGATGGAAAAAAAACGGTAGTACCATATCTCTCTCTCTCTATCACGTACTCTCTTTGCCGGAGTCCAGTGCTTCTAAATAACATACTCTTCCTACAAATATTTAACGATGTTTTTTGTTTTTGAAATATATATATATATATATATATATGAGATCCCGTATGGTACCGTGGACCGCCAAACATGAGAGTTCTCTCTCTCTCTCTCTCTAGCTGGTTGTAACTCGTTCTTCCGCAAATTGTGTCGATTTCCAGCACAGGTTGTACTGCCAAACGGTTGTTGTGCCATATGGGAGAGTATTCCTATATATATATATATATATATATATATAAATAGATAGAAGGGGATCGATATTCAAACTGGCATGGCAGTGGGCACCGAAATGCATGTGGGCATCAGGTGAGAGCTCATGTAACGTATTAATGGAGATGCATGTGAGGATTGCCGGTAAAGAAAGAGGGGTCAGCTTTTGTGGGTTGTACGAACCTAATTTTACCCTAGCTAAGCAAGCTAGTTTTTATTTATTTTTTAAAATTAAAATTAAAATTATTTATTTATATGTTGAAAATAAAAATCTTGCTAGTTGTTGGTTGTTATTAGTTGTCTTGTTTATGAAAGCACCATATGTTAACAATTAATAAAGCCAGGACTAGTCACTTTCATATAAGAGCTTTCTTGGGTCAATTATCTCCATCCCCATCGGCTGAGATTGATGAGATCTGCATACCAATCTCATGTCAGTCACGTAAGCCTTATTATTATAAACAAAATATATACACACACGCGAAGAGTTAACGCTTTAATAGAAGTACACCTCTTGGTCGCATCGTTACTGGTGCATTTGGTTTACTGCTTCGAGTTGAATTTTGAAGTTAAAATTTATTGACTTTTTAAAAAATTGATCATAATTTTTATTTATTTTTCAGAAAAAAAATTGAAATGAAAAATTTAAATTAGAATTAAAACACCAAACGGAGACTATAATTATGATTTAATGGTAGTAAGAGACGATGTCACTCGTAATCGAGACCTCCACCTCCGGTGCCCTTTTTATTTATACTAATTTTACATTGAACTTGATATTTATTTCACTTTACCCCTCTAAAAATTGATCGTTATTTTTTATATAAATTCCTTTAAAAATTTTGTTCTTATTAAATGCACTGATGTAACAGGTCGGCAATGGTAGTTCAACTTTAATATAAGAGCTCGCTTAGGTTAGTAACCTCGACTGCAATTGATGAGATCTTGCATGTGCCAATCACATGTTAATCAAGTATATATAAAATAGAAGTACATCCTCTTGGTTGCACCATTATAGATATATGGTCTAATGGTAGTTTAACTTTTGATATTAATATAAAATGTATATCTAATAATAGTTTAACATCTGATATTAATATAAAATGTATGGTTTAAATTCTCACATACCAAGTTTTATTTATTCATTCATTTATTGTAAGAAAAAGGAGTAAACATATATATGAAAAGGGAGAGAATTTTATTTGGAGGAAAAAATCCTACACTTTAGGGGGTTTTTTTTTTTTTCTTTCTTTCTTGAAATTTTGTTAAATATATATGTAAATTTTGATGGGTGTTTTAGTGGATACCAACTTAATTTCCATTCCCAAAAAAAAAAAAAAAAAAAACCTAACTCAATTGACTGTGATGGGCGAAAATATCTTGATGCTAGTTAATTCCTTTCTTCAGTGAAGAGCATAGAAATTTTGGGATTAAGGTTGAAGAAAGGACAAATAAATGAGATATTTTCATATTTTGAATAAATTACTTAAGTAGTCTAAATTTTTAACTTTACGCAATTTGTGATTTTTTTTGATAACTAAAATGTCCCTAAATTATAAAAATATTGCTATAATAGTTACTTCTCTAAACTTTATAACTCAATGAAGTTCATCAATTTGAGTTGGCGTGTTCAACACCCGTAATTTTTCCCGTAAGGGTTTTATGTCCTATTAAATAATTACATTATTGTGTCGGTTAGTTTTGCAATTTCAGTTATCCTAAATGCAGAGTACAATCGTGTCGTTTCATCTAAACAGAGCGTTAATCGTCTCTCCGATCCAAACGACACCCAATAACTACCCCATCCTCTACCATGCTTCCACCTCAATATTACTAAATAAATAAATAAAAGGAAGATTAAATAAAGTAGCAGCCTGGACCACGATATGAAGACTACAATATGATCCAACGTACAAAAGCTTGGACACATATACATATTTATAAGGTTTTAACAAAAGCATTAAAATTTGATAAGAATGACTGTCGGTTGTTAAATAATTAGCTATAAATATATTTTAAAGCCTAAATGTAAGTGCAATTATATCCCCTAATACTCTTTTTTTTTTTTTGGTAAAACATAAAGATAAGAACACACAATTCTTATGGAGCAGATTGACCATATGACCTTTAGGAGGATGGAATTAGTGGACTCATAAGTGAATCCCACTAAATTACCACTTACAGGCAATTTTATTAAAAGTAATTAGCCTAAATAGTCCATAAACTCTTTCGAAGATAACAATTTGATCCCTGTTCTTTTTTTTTTTTTTGCTGAGATAATCCTAAATTTTTATTTCTTTGTCATTTCAGTCCTTTCCGTCAAAAAACTAAAAAATTAGTCACGTGAGAAGCACGCTTCATGCTTTTTGAAGGTCAAATAAGTAATTTTCTATCCAAATTAGATTTGGTCCCTATCCCCCCGGCGTCGGCGAGTTTTGGGTCCACGCATTTGGGTATCTAGCCCATGCGATCTGGGTGTCAGCCCCCTACACCGGCGAGCTCTCGGCCCCACCTCCGTTTGGGTCTCCGCGCCCCTTCCCCCTGTCGACGATCTGGTCTCAGATTTGGCGAGCCCAATCTCGACTTTGGGGGGGCCGAGAACCAGATTGCGACTTTTTGGGGGGGGGGGGGGGGGGTTGGGGTAAGGGGGCACCCAGATTCGAACTTGAGGGAAGGGGTGGGGAAACAAGATTGCGAATGTTGAGGTGGAGGGGGGCACCCAGATCAGAACTTGGCGGGTGGGGGGGGGGGGGGGGGGGGGGCGATGGTAGGAGATGATGCCGCGCTGGGCGGGGTGAGGGGGGGGGGAGCAACTAGATCGGAACTTGGCGGGTTGGGGGGCGACGACCGAAGATGGAGGAGATGGAGCCTGTGGGGGAGGGAAGGGGAGAGAGAGGGAGGGGAGATAGATGGATTTTTTAGGAGATTTGAAGGTATTTTAGTCTTTTTACTACAAAAAGATCATTTTAGTAAGATTTCGTTAAAAATTTGACGGAATTTGACGAAAATGACTGAAATGGCCAAAAAATAAGAGTTTAGGGTTATCTCAGCAAAAAAAAAAAAAAAAAAAAAAAACAAGAATCAAACCGTCATCTTAGAAAGAGTTCAAGAATTATTTAGATCACAATTACTCTTCTATCAATACTAGTCTGGTTGTGCCTAGCTAGGCACCTTTGTACTTTAAGTAAATAGAAATATAAACATGTTAGTGCAAATTATTAGTCCAATTGCAAGTTGACATCTGGTACTGTGCATTAAGCTAGCCACGTGACATTGCATTATTACAAATAAAGAAAATTACAAGCTCACATTCAAGTGATAAGGATATTTTAGGTCGTCTTTGCCATGCATATTCATTACTCCCAAGTATGTAGAGCCCTACTGAGATTGTTTAGAAATTTGTTTTAAAAAAAAACGTTATATGAGATAAATATATGCGTACCAAAACCTCCAAAACAATTAATTTTTGAACGAATTTATACGTTATTTTTGGTATTATAATAAAAGGTCCAGGTTCAAGTCCTATGATGTATCCTGAAAAAGTATTTTGATGCAAGAATATACTTGAATTTGGAAGTCGATCTATGTGATTGGAGTCTTGAAAAGTGCATGAACTCATATCCGTTATGTAGTAAGAGACTACTCGAATTAAGAGTCCAAATAGATAGTATTTAGGGTGGATTTCCGAATCTGATAGTGGTGGTGTTTAATGGAATTGATTGCGCATTTTTCATCAATTGTAATTTTTAGAATAAATGATTGTGTCACTCATACCAGTAACATCGAATGTAGCATATATCAAATCTTAACATTTGATTATTATTTATTGATATGATGATTATCATTCATAGATTATTTAACACTAAAAAGAAAAAAAAAATATTTTTCAACCTAAAAAAAATATGTTTACAAGTTTTAAAGTTTAATAGGTATAGAAATAGATATTATATTTCGAAATACAATAAAAGTATGAACACAAGATAAAATCACATATTAAATTTGTCATTTTCACTCTTTTTTGTTCGGTCTAAGATTTAAAACTTTGACTTACAAGTTTCAACGTTTCACTTCACATATCAAAACAATACCAACTGACACACGCATCTGTGTAAACGGGACCAATAGGCGGGACCAATTGGCCATGTTAGTGCTTCAATTTAATTGTACCATATATTTCCACTTCAATATCAGAACGCATAACATATATACATGCAAATATATATACATGTAGGTACATATTTATGATACTTATGGGGTGTATATATCCCTTAAGAATATATATGTATACATATATATATATATATATCTATATTTATGGGGTGTAGTACTGCACTGTGCACACGCATTGAAGCTGATATAATGATCAAGCTCCAAAATTAAAAACAATTACCTCAAAAAAAAAAAAAAAAAAAAAAAGTAAAGATGCCAATGCACCAACTACTGCTGCCTTCATCACTCTCTTCAATAGTTATAATCCCCAGTAACGTTTTTCTAAGGCACTTACTCATTTCTACACATAAACCGCAGGGTAATATTCATTGTAAAGTTATATTTTAGTAATAAGCAATGTTAGGGACATCTCGTCCGTGTTTGATACCATACACTAATTTAAATTTTAAAAAAAATCTTACTGTTCCGGATTCATTAATAAAATTCACTTTTTATCGATTATATACTAGTTTAAAGTACGTGCTATGCACAAGTTAGATATATTTGAAAAAAAATTATCTACAAAGGAAAAAATTAAAATAATAAAGTTAAAAAAATAGACCTACAAAATAAAAAAATAAAAAAAGAAATAAAGGACCTAAAATTTAGAAAATAGAGGCATGAAAAAAAATTCAAAAAAGATAAAAGGACTAATATGGAAGAAAATTGACCAATACAAAAATAGGACTAAATTGTATACAAAAAAAAAAAAATTTAGGCCGAAATAAAAAAAATAAAATTGAAGGACTAAAAATTAAATACAAAACATTTGCATCCAAAACAAACCGTTTTGACGAAAACTGTTTGCACAGTAAAAAAAAATTTGTGCTTTTTATATATAATTACAGATAATGAGATTTTTTTATCATAGAAATAACGCTTTTTTTTTTTTTTTTATTTTTTTTTTTTTTACTATTAGTAAGAATTGCAACTTTACTTATTAGATTAATTTTTTTTTACTGATTTGATATATGAATATGAGTAATTTTATGTCGTGCATTGTAAATTTTTAAAATATGAACAATGTCAGATTAGCTAGTTGGAAAATTAATCAAACGGTAGGAATGGATCCTATAGTAGAAATTCTCTAATTATAAAGGTTGGTGTTGAGCATTATGCTGACGCATTTTCCCTTTGACAGAAAGAGTTAAGAAGATAACTTAATTTATCAGAATGAATAGATGAGAGACTGTACCATTTTCTTTTTGGGAGGAACAGATTGTACTAAATTTGGCCAAAAAAGTTGTGGGGGAAATTTTGGTGCATTAAAGGGGTTTGTTGGATTATTTTTATTATTTTATTTCTTATTTTTTATAGATGGGTGTGTTGGGTTAGTTGAGTTCATATATCAAGTTCTCCTTTTATATAATTTATGAACTCTTTGCTGGAAATTAATAGGGGAAAATATCGGTTTTATGAAGTTGTAATAGTAAATTTTGGAAAAATACGAGGAAAAAAAGCTAGAATAATTTATCTGTTAGAGGTCGGCCATAGGACCCTTTTACATTTTTATTTTTATTTCTTCCATTTATTTATGTTAGATAACTTATTACTTTTGTTTTTCCCAAATTCACATAGATATTTCAAGCTTTTTGAAAGATACAAACATTAATTTGTTACTAAACTGACTAATATTTTTTAGAGAAAACATGATGATTTTGCCGCCCGGGGCGTGGGGGGGTGGGTGGGGAACAGATCTAAAAAAACTATAAAAAAAAAAAAAAAAAAAAAAAAAAAAAACTACAAGGCTGTATCTGTTTCAAATTTTTTTTCTATCAAAATTTTCATTTTTTAAATTCACCTTGTTTCTAACCACTTTATCTCTTTTGTGGATTTAGACAGTTTACTATTAGAAGGATCAAAACTTCATTTGTTATCAGCATCAAGATTTCTAGAGTTCTAAAATTGAATGTCACGGGCCAAAATAATACAAGTCAATGTTTTAATAATTAGGGACCACCGATGAAAATATATAAAAAAAAAATTTGGTTAAAAAAAAGAAGAGAAGAAGGCATATGCACGCATACATGCATTTGATCAAATTAATACATAGACACAGTTAATAAGGAAATTTTGAACTTGAAAACGTCACTCATGACTGAATACAACATTACCTTTCCGTTTCGTATTCAAGTTAAACTCCAACAAAACTGTACTTTTTCATCTTAATTTTTATCTTTTTCTGAAAAGTCAATAAAATTTATAACTAATTTTTGAAAAGTTAATAAACTGTAACTTAAAAATTTTATCTCTAAATAACTTATCAAACGGAGGCACATATATAACTATTATATTATGTAATGCCGAATTTCGTAATTTTATGATGTCGTCTTAAGTGTTTTTCCAAAATATCAGCACCAATACTTTTAGATATTTTACCTCAATATACATAAATATGTTTTACAAACTAATACATAAAAAAAAATTAAATTGGTTTTGTTGTGTATGGATCATTTAATGACTGACTGTGCAGATTGTTATACAGATTGAAATATTAAATATATGTAGAAAGATTTATCAATATGTAATATATTATTATTTTATTAAGCTTGCATTCAGTTTTTCGGTTGGAGATGAAATTTTTAAGTTAGAGTTGGTTGACTTTTCAAAAACTAGTTATAAATTTTTTTGACTTTTGAGAAAAAAGACAAAAACTGATATGAAAAAATACAGTTTAGTTGTAAAGTCTGGGTCCGTTTGGTTCACAAGTTCAACCCCAACTTTTCAACTCAAATTTTGTCTTTTTCCTCAAAATTCTTTGTCTTTTTTCCAAAAAGTTTTTTGTCTTTTCTAAAAAGTCAACAAAATTTACTATTTAAACTTCAAAATATCAACTCAAACTTGCGAACCAAACGGACCTAGACTTTATATTTCAATCATCACTGGTTTTGCTACTGCATAATATATATATATATATATATATATATATATTGTGAATATAGCACCTCCGATAGTATAATGGAATTTTCTATAAAGATTACACGCTTTGTACAATAAAGATAATAGGAAATTTAACATACATGGGTCATGTGTTATTATAACTACTTAGTAAAGAGAAAGATGTTTGTTGAAATACAACAATGCCCCATTCTGGTAGCTGTCGACGATAATGGCGATAGTTGGATGTCATTTATATCGCTAGTCAGGTGGTGTTAAAAGTGACTATTTAAAAAAAAAAAACCTTCTTATTCTCAGTCTGAACCGTTTAGTTGATCGGTTCCAACCTAAAATTTTAAACTCAATATCTAGTTTGTAAAAAATCAACCAATTTTAACATAAAAATTCAAACTCAAACCGGTATTCTAATAAGACCATAAACAAAAACATAAATAAAGATAAACCTACCTTATTTATGAATCCATGTCGTGAAACTCACGTTCTATTAGCAAGCTGAAACTATAAAAGGAGAACTATCTCTTTGCCCTTTCATGCACATCTTTGTTTTTCATGCAAAACTAGTTTGTTTTCTTTGTTAGCTTCTCGTTCTTCATCCATTCTTAAGACGAAAAAGAGCGAAAAAAAAGAAAGAAATGGGGAACGAGAAGCCACAAGCTGACCATCAGAACATGGAAAACAAGCAAACATCTGTAAAACTCAAGTACGTCAAACTAGGTTACCACTACTTAATTTCCAACTTCATGTACGTCTCTCTCATTCCTCTAATTTTAGCCCTAGCCCATCTATCGGTGGAAGATCTCTCTCTGCTTTTTCACCGCTTCGAGCTCGGTCTAGTCTCCGGTACGCTCGTGTGCACCTCGCTCACCGTGTGCCTCGCCACGCTCTACTTCTCGTGGCGCCCCCGCGACGTGTACCTCCTCGACTTCGCGTGCTTCAAGCCCGAGCCGTCGCTGATGTGCCCGCGCGAGGTGTTCATGAGGCAGACCAAGCGCACCGAGTCCTTCGACGACGAGCTTCTGGGGTTTCACCGCAAGATCATCGAGCGGTCGGGGTATGGGCAGCGGACGTACGTGCCTAAGGCCGCGCTGGAGAACCCGCCTAGCGCGTCGATGGCGAAGGCGAGGGAGGAGGTGGAGACGGTGGTGTTCGGGGCTATCGACGAGTTGTTGGCGAAAACCGGGGTGAATGTCAAGGACATCGGCATCTTGGTGGTGAACTGCAGCTTGTTTAACCCGACGCCGTCGCTCTCCGCCATGGTCGTCAACCGGTACAAGCTCCGGGGGAACATCTTGAGCTATAGTCTCGGCGGGATGGGCTGCAGTGCTGGTCTAATTTCTGTAGACCTTGCCAAACGTTTGTTACAGGTATTTGTTAAGTACTACACTTTTTTATTTATTTAATAATTTACTCATTTGGATTTTAATTAGGGACAATTTCATATTAAAAAAAATATTAGTAACGTTGCCAATTACATTCTAAAGATTTTACTAAAAATATTTCCAAAATTTATTAATGTTGATCGGTACTTTTTATCAAAAATCTTGTTAATTAATTTTTCAAATTTTATGTTATGTTTCTTGAAAAAGACAGACATTTTACTAAGTAAACTAGTAATTTATATACATGTACATATATAAGTGTACGTAACTTATAAATGAAGATCACCCACTTGTCCCTCTCAATATAACTTCTCGACAAAATCATAGTTGCAATTTATTTCTGCAACGTACAAGTTTATAGCATATTATTACTTGATATTTATGTTATATAAATTATTCTAGAGAAAAGTGCATATCTTGTGGTTTCTTTTTTATTTATTATTGAGGCTAGATTCATGAATTTCTTATTTTTTTCATAAATTTTTTTCATTATTTTTAATAAATTTGTGTGGAAGATTTTTTTTTTCCTCTCTATTTATTGTAAAAAGAAAACGATGTATATATATTATTTGCATTGGCATGATGCATGTGTCCTTTCGGAATATTCAACTTAAAACAAGACTGAAAATATTAGAATGATCCTTCTGTAATGCAAAAAAAAACAACAACAAAAAAAAAAATTAAGAAGCTAATAGTAAGAACAATAATGATAAACATGCCCTTTTCCAAAATAAATAAATAAATAAAATAATAATAAACATGCATAAATCGAGAAACCCATGGCATGTTCTTGGCAACAGTTTTCTTTCAAGTCAATACTGAAAAGATTAGAATGATCCTTGTGCAATTCAAAATAATGAAACTAATAATAATAATAATAATAATAAATCGAGAAATGTACATTGTCACCCATGCCATATTCTTTGCAACAGTTTTCTTACAAATCACATGTTTATTATTGACTTATTGGTTACTAAGTAATATAAAATATCATTTACATTGTATCGAGCTTGTCATCGTTTTGAACCAAGGAAATTAATGTTTCAATTCAAGGTTATCATCTATCCAACTGTTAATATCAAAGTTAAAAATAATATGGATAGGCAGTGGCGGAACCATGAATTTTTTTTAAAGGGGGCGTGAAATGAACTAAAATTACAATGTAAAAATTTTAACTTTCTTTATATGTTTGTATCTTTGATGTCTTTTTTTTTTTTTTAATAACTAGTTTTTAAAAGAATTTGGTTCAACTTTTAAATTTAGAGATCAAGAAATTATTAATTTTTATAGTAATATAATGTGTTTTCTTTATTTATTTGAGATGTTACGTCTAAAATATGAAACTTAAAAATAAAAACTTAAGCTATCATTGTAATTTAAAAAAACATTGTGCAAATTTTGTAATCAAAGAATCTCAAAGAGGGTGAATAAGGAAAAAAAAAAAAAAAAAAAAAGTTTGGAAATCTTTTAAACTATGGGGCCTAAATTGAAAGGAACCCTTGGGCCAGGCGGCGGCTGATATAGAGGATATTTCGTGTGTGTATATATATATATATATATATATATTATCAAAAAGCAAAGCTAGGGGCACCTCTGGTATCTTATACTAAGATACCATTTGAGGCGCCCCTACATGGTTTGCTATTTGAAAGTGAGGCCCATCTTACAAAATAAAAAGAACAAAACAACTTTACGGTGAGGGGCGCCGGCCCCTTAGCTTTATTTATTGTCAAATCTCATCATAGTGTTTCCTAATTCCACGGAGAAAAAAGTGGACAAAGGGGCTGAGGAGCATTTACTTACGCATATGGTTTGGTGAAACACAAAATAAATAGCATGTGAAAATCACAAGTACTTAATGCCAACCATATACAACTGTTAGAATATCGTAGGCCGAATAAGATTTCACTTCCATATCTAGTTGATACCTTTTTTACCTCTTTGGGATTTTTTCCTATATATATATATATATATTTACAGAGAAAAAGCCAAATAACATATGTAAAAATTTTAATCTAAAATTATAAAGACCAGTAATGAAGAGCATATTTATATAAATTATACATGAAAATATCAAAATTATCTCTACAACTCCTGCCCTTTCTCTTCTCTCTATTGCAATTCTCTCTCCTTAACTACGTTGATGTGCCATCGTACATGAGAGCCTATTATTATTTACCCATAAATTTATTATTTACTAGAAATCCAAATATTTACTGAAAATATAGGATTTTCACGTAGAAATCTGCTATATCTTGTCCTCCTTAAAAAAATCTGTTATAACTTTTAAAAACATTTATAAAATATGCTATATGCTATAATTTTTTTTTTCATTTTATTTAGCGCCTTTATTTGGATTGGATTCATCCTTTTTAAAATAGTGTCTTTTCTGTCTTCTTAGAGTAATTTTGGCTTAATTAGTTCTTTTTTAAAAGTTGATGTAGTTTTTTAATTTTGAATTCTTGGATTTATAATTTATTTTAGTAATAAATTAAAGGGGAGGCGTTGATAAGGATGGGTCTTTCTAATGAGTGTACTAAATATTCTTAAAGTTGGTTGTTGTTTTTTTGTCCTCTCTTTTTCTATTTACGATGATATTTCGAGCCGGCCACTCTCTCTCTTTCTATTTAGATAACTCATATTTTGCAATAAAAATAGTACCAATCTTGTACCATTTCTCTCAAATTTAAGTTCGCCTATTAAAAAATAATTGCCCTATTACTTTAAAACTACGAGCACTTCTATTTGTCCTTACATGTTAAATTTTAATAGATTAAAACTTTTTTTTTAACTCTAAAAAAACAACGGTATAGGGAAGCTTTTGTTATTAGGAGCGGACTTAATATTATTGATCCTTATAAGTACCTAGTACACATGATTTTGTTTATATAAAATAAAAAAATGATAGTGATAAAATCAAGAAATATGTTAAAATTTTCTGACTAAATCCATACGTCTTTACTACGTATCCTTATTGTATTAAATTTGACAACATTAATAGCATGATATATATATATATATAACTCCCTTGTATTAAATATGTTTTATATTAGGATCAACCTAACACGTATGCCCTAGTGGTGAGCACGGAGAGCATGACCCTAAACTGGTACGGCGGCAACAACAAGTCCATGCTCATCACCAACTGCCTGTTCCGCCTCGGCGCCTCGGCGGTCCTCCTGACAAACAAGTGGACGGACCGCCGGCGCGCCAAGTACCTCCTCATGCACACCGTCCGCACCCACAAGGGCGCCGACGACAAGAGCTACCGGTGTGTCATGCAGCAGGAGGACGACGGCGGCAAGGTCGGCGTCAAGCTCTCCCGGGACCTCCTCACTGTCGCCGGCGACGCCATCAAGACCAACATCACCATGCTAGGCCCCCTGGTCCTCCCCGTATCCGAACAAATCCTCTTCTTGGCCAACCTAGTGGGACGTAAACTCCTCAAGATGAAGATCAAACAGTACGTCCCGGACTTCAAACTAGCCTTCGAACACATCTGTATCCACGCCGGCGGTCGGGCGGTGCTCGACGAGATCGAGAAGAACTTGTTCCTAACAAAGTGGCACGTAGAACCTTCTAGAATGACTCTTTACAGATTTGGAAACACCTCTAGTAGCTCCCTTTGGTACGAGCTAGCTTACACCGAGGCCAAAGGGAGGGTCCGAAAGGGAGATCGGGTTTGGCAGATCGCTTTCGGGTCGGGTTTCAAGTGCAATAGCGCGGTTTGGCGGGCGCTGAGGACCGTTAATCCGGCCAAGGAGAAGAACAATCCATGGATTGATGAGATTGATGAGTTTCCTCTTGATGTGCCTGATTTTCAACCCGTTATAGGGTACTAAAATTAGTTAATATTAATTATGTCCTTATTAATATTATAACTAGTCCTTAATTTGTTTTAATTTTAATGTTGTTTTTTTATATTTGTAATTAGGTCCTTCTCTTAGTGAAGCTATAGCTAGTTGTTGGGAAGGGCTTGGTTTGCAGTACTAGTAAAAAAACATGCGAATAAATGTGCATGTTTCAATCTATTGTTCTTGTTATGTTTAATTGGAGTCAACTAGGGGAAAAAAAAACATAATGAAAGCTATTATAAATATATATATATATATATATATAATATTATATCTTGTCCTTGTTGCTTTATTGACTGTTGGCCGCTTTGTTGATTATGACTCTTTTTTTTTTGTTATTCTAGTAAATTAAAATTAATGGGATTTAGTGTGGGATGAGATCGAAGGAGCTTAATTAACCTAATTGATTTTTTCTGTCTTTAATATGCCTTTAATTCTAGTTATATTCTCTCTCTGTAATATATATATATATATATATATATATATAATTGAAGTAGCTCCACTTTCAGTATGGTTTTTTTTTTTTTTTTTTTTTTGTGATATGTTTGGGTTTCATGTAATTAATTTAACGCATGGACACTCTTTTTATTTGTTATAAATTTTTTATTTCTTTGAGTTTAACTCGGAAGATTTTTAATGAGGTTTATCAAGGATTCTTGTTTCAAAAAAAAAAAAAAAAAATCGGAACTCAACTTGTTATTTTGACTCCATATATAGATGTTCTTTCCGCGAAATTTAAGCTAGCTTCTTTTATTTGTGTTCCTACCTACGGTTGCTTTTTTTAAAAAAAGGATAATTGTATTTCAAATCAATAAAATACAAACATCAATACACAAGGAAACTTAATCCCAATTACAAATCGGTTCTACCAGTAAATTCTAATGAAATGCACAAAGGGGTATAACGTGCACCAAAATCCAACAATAGGAAATCGAAAAGGCACATCAATCATCGAGCACACAGATGGCTCTTTCAACAATACTGCCACAATCGATGGAAAACTCCGATCGATTGGGAACAAGAGACCTATAGCAAAAAAGTCACCTTCAACACCGTATAGAATTAATCCTAGTGGATTGGACACCCAAACAATATGAGAGCGTGGGAAGACCACCTCCGTTATTACAAAATAAACACAAAAACATACCAAAAAAACACAAGACGGAAATACCATCGCCTATATTTTAAACAAATAACTATAACAAAAAATGAGAAAAACCCCCATACACCATAGATAATACCTCTAATGACAAGCCAACAAACACAACCAGATAGACGAAAACGCATCTCATCCAACCATGAAGCATCCCTCCTAACAAAACCATCATCATGGAGTTCAAAGCATCTTCTCTAAGGCCAGTAGTTCGGTGACCAACCAAGAGACGACACCGAGAGCTCTGACACCAAGAGAGAAATACAAACGGAGAGGGTGAAGTCTATAATCAATTTTTTTTATTGGCCAGTTAGGAGGCAATTAGAGCCGTAATTTCGTCGCCTAGCTTTGATCCAGCATGTGTAAGAATAACACGTAAAACGCAATTAATTAATTAGTAAATAAAAAAAATGAGAACACAAGAATTTATAATGATTCAACCGCATATGGAGAGTTAAGTCCATGTTAGTTTTTGGTGTTTTAACTATTAGAGAGAAAATAGTACAAGAGATGCTTGAGAATAACAATAGAGAACTAGACTTCACTTTTAGTAACAATGATCACAACATTTTCTTATAACGGTTTGTGATCGCAATATTTTTGTGGACTAAACGTCACTTTTAGTCACAATGATTTTATAACTAATATGCAATTAGTCACAAATTTTTGTTGTGACTAGAATATTTAGCCATGGGATTTTGCCATGATAAAAGTTTTAGTCACACGTCACTCTCCGTCACAATGATCTCATGACTAATATGTAATTAGTCACAAATTTTTGTTGTGACTAGAATATTTAGCCATGGGATTTTACCATGATAAAATTTTTAGTCACAACCTTGTGATTAAAAATATGACATTTATTCACATTAAAATATTGTGATTAAAACTGTCATAAAATGGTGTAACAAAAGTTATTATTATTATTATTATTATTTTTATTTTTAATGGAAGGTCTTTGGGAATGTTTGGGGATATTCTGCGGAACCGACAAGTTGTCTCGAGTAGTCAGCTGGGTCGATCTGAAGTGTGATTACCTGGAGGTCGGACAAGTGTTGAGTAGATTACCTGGAGGTCTCCCTAAGGCCACTTCAAGGGGTCGACTTTCCTAGCTGTCTTGTAATTAATGGGCTAAATTGCTCAAGTTTTGAACCTTAGAGTTAATACATAAATCCCTCCCTACCCACCCGGCAGAGCTTTAATAAATTTAAGTTGAGCGGTTGGTGTCGAACGGATTTGCAAATACGTGTTAATATAATTAGGATGTACATATACTCCTTAATGTTAATTGTGCTCTCTCTTCTTTTTTTTCTTTTTCTTTCTTTCTTTCTTTTTTTTTTTTCTTTGTTTTGTTTTTTGTTTTTTGTTTTTGTTTTTTTGGTAGTTGCTTTACTTAGTAATAGCTAGCTAGGATATAAGATAAGTTATTAACCATTTATCAAAAAAAAAAAAAAAGATACGTTATTAACTTACAATTAGTAGAAAATTAGGCAAGGGAATTTTGATGAAAGAAAACGATAAACAGATCAATATGTGGATAACAATAGAGTATATTATAATTATGAGTTAAATTAGATTATCTTAATTAAAAGGGAACTCTCTCAATAAATCTTTTAATTTTCCTCCTATATGTTGAATTTGTTGATCCCTAGATCTAAAAATATTCCATGGCGCTTTAATTAATCTGAGTGGTTGGCTACAACCGAGCGTAGTATCTAGCAATAAAGGAGTATTAATATAATGGGACCACATTCCATATATCCTATAATCACTTGTTTCTTATTAAAGTCTGGTATTCAATTTATAGTGCTTAATTGGGACCACATCCCATGTATCCTTACTGTTAGCATATTCGATAGGATCGAGTGAGCTCCTTATTGAGGGGTTAAATCCGTTCATAGAGCTTTCAGCGAACATTTCTGTTAGCATTTGGAAAGCTCTTTTGATAATGTTCATGAATGGTATACTAATGTTAGTCGCTTTCCTGGACTTTATAATTGTAAAAATAAAATAAAAAATAAAAAATTTAAGTGGCTAGCTACTTTGGAATAACTCAATTGTTTTTAAAGTTTCTGAAATCAGTTTGTAAATAGGTTAGCCTCTCATGCAATCTCATTGGACTTGGATTTCTGGCCCTTCGCTGTTCGAGACTTTTGTGTTGTTTTACTTTTTGTGGGGAAGCATTTGAGATGGCAAATATTTGTCTGGTTTTGCAATGTGCCATTTGGCTCTTCATTTGCAAAACTTTTACAAAAATTTTATTTCAGATTTTGTAGTTGTTAATATTATTTATGTTTTTTTGTTTTACAAAATTTATTTATTTTTTTAACTATCAAATCAACAAAATACACCTTTTTTTCCCTACTTATTATTCTTCGACCAAATACAAAGCTCCAAACCTAAATTTTTCCTAGATGATTTTGCACCAAATATTTACTTTTAAAACTAATCTCTACTCTAATCCAAATAACTCCAAAGTTCCATCTTCAGTTGTCCTCTCCAAATAGGGCCTAAGAGAGATATATTTGGACCTTCCAAATTACAGATTTTTCTCAGGCCGACGGGGCGGGTGTCGATTTTTTATTACTTGGTCATATTGTGGGTTAATCTTTTATTTCAAGCATAGACATTCTTTTATCCTTTTTTTATTTTTTTCATGGATTTAATAATAAATGTTTTATTGAAACCTACTTTGATATACGACTTTAAATGTGTAGTTTTTGGTATCAATTTGAAATTACCACTAAACTATATATACCTACAATTACTTCCGAATCTCTTTTATATATTCTTATATATTTTTACTTCATTTAATAATTTTCAGTGTGGTACTTACTAGAATATTTTGTTCATATTAATTGCGAGTTGTTCCGCCACCTCATTTATTTTAAAAAAGAAAAAAAAATAAAAATAAAAGAAGAAGAAGTCGATTGTTGATTTAATTTCTAAAATTAAAGCACTAAATAGTAGTAGTTAGGGATCGGTTACTATACAGCCGCCTAGCTAGCCAATGGAAGGTAATTAATTAAAGGTCTAGGTTAACCAGGTCTTCAATCAACTTTCTGAAACCATATTTATTTCGACAAAGAAGTATGGAAAAGGGTTACGTACTTACACTTTCTGAAACCAACATTATTATAAATAAATAAAAAATTTCTATCTTTTTCCGTATGGAGTCGAATAAATAAATAAATAAATAAAAACCCTCATAATTATAAGACTGATCACAAACATCATCATAAATAACTGTTGAGTTATGGCTAGAAGGTTTTTAACGAGACGTTGTTAGAATTGTTAGCAAGGTCCGAGTTTAGACTTAGGTCTTTAATATCAATTCCCGGTTGAGACTTTATTTTTCCGATATTTAGTTGGCGCCTATGTGCGATTTGGTTTAGTTTTTGATTACATGCGCGCTTATGTCTGTCGTCTGATCTTTCTTTCTAGCTTTATTATATATGTCTGTCGTCTGATCTTTCTTTCTAGCTTTATTATATTTGACTTTTAATTATTGCTTTATTATTGCTTTTAATACGAGTTTTTCCTTCTCGTCGTCTATTTAAAAAAAAAGTATAAATATATAGATATATATACACTATTCACAAATTTTTAGCAGTTTGGGAGTAAATATACAAGGACTGTACTTGTCATACACATGGACGTACATGTAGGAAACAAATACACATTGTCAGGATGTACATATATTGTTTCCAGAGGAATTATATAAATGGATTTGACATATGGTAAATAATGGACGTATCATGTATATATATACACTAAGGAGTAAGGAATATATAATTTAATATATCTTGCTACGACGAGGAATATAAGAAATGGAATATTAAATTTTGGCTGTATATATTAATTTAATTATTTGGGAAATTGTAAAGCACAAAGGTGTGCAGTGAGATCATAAAAGTTTTTCAAGCACCCGAACTATCACTATTTAATGATGTGAGAAGAAGTGGAATTCTGAAATCTACATGGCATATTGAATTAAGGATAAATCTTAATATGTACCCCTAAATTTTAAGATCATCCTGTTTTTATCCCACGAAGTACTTTAGCTATTTGGAAATGTTTTTTATATAATTTTTAATAAAGTTATTTTGGAAATGTTTTGTAAATATGATTATTTTGCTCCAAATTAAAAAACAGAAACAAAATGCAAAATATATATATATATATATATATGTTAAAGAAATGAGAAAACACTTTAGAATTGTTTCCACTTTTCTGTTTTCATTTCTATTGGTATACACAGTCAACAACATTTTTCTCATAAAACATTTTTTTTCTATACTCCAAACAATCTTTCTAGAAAATCTGACAGACACATTATCAAAAATAGTCCCAAAACTATTTCTCAAAAATTTTCATTTCCATTCATATTCCCAAAATAAAATCATTTAAAAACAATCCTAAATGATGAAAATACTCTTATTTTCCATCTTAAATTTTGAATCGGTACCACTTAATCCTTCTAGTAGTTAGAATTTCTCTTCAAAACAGACAAAAGATGAAGGGAATATAAATAATGTCATGTATAACCCCTTATATTAGAAATATTATTAAAAACAAATTGAAAAAAAAACTATTTGACTGCACTTAGTCCCCTCCTTTTTATATTTTAAACATAAATTCTAACAAATGAGACTACATAGGATTTTATAATACGAGATTTATAGACAAAGTGAAAGTCTTTTAAATCAGAAGATAAAGTGACAATAACTCAAAAGTCAAGATGTATACACATGAATAATTCTTGAATTACTCTAAAATATAATATATACACACACGTTAACTCTCATGTCCGACAATCTCTTTTTGCCGGACACGTACAACGGGGTATTGTGGACCATTGAATGCAAAAACGGACGGTGATGATGAGGGAGAACGGTGGACAGAGATACAACATTTCATATTTCGGTTATACCATCTATTCCTCCTCTCCCCCCCCCCCCCCCCCCCCCCCCCCAATCAAAGTACAATAGTAGTGCTGATGATGATCAGAGTCACGTGAAAGCATGACAGCGGATTAATCTACACATTGATGAAAGCAATAATATATATATTGGTTTGGTGTAGTTAATGTCGTAATAATTTTGGTAAGTTAGTTTAAAGGAGTTGCTTTCTCAGATCCAAAACCGCCAGAAGACCTGCCATTTTCCACTATATCCAATTTAATGCCCTACACCTAATTATTAGTGTTGCCCGTCACTTTTATGCTAAGATTAAATACAATTTGGCTGAAAATATATACCAAAATTAGAGAGATTCGGTTAGGCTTGATGATTGGTATATGAAACTTCTTATTTTTTTTGTCTTTTTCACGATTCAAACTCTACATTTTATAAAATAGTAGATATTGATGAATTATTATTAGGCTACAATTTGAACCTCAGTTAGTTGATTTTGTCATTAATTTTGCATCTTTATAAAGAGTTCAAGCAGCCTTTTGTAATTAAAAAGGAACCAAATCAAAAATCCATATATTGTTTGAAGACCAAATAAGCAGTTTTGGGGGGTGTTTTTTTTTTTTTTTTGAAAAATTACTAAAATAATAATTTTATTTATTTATTAACGAACATGATATAAATTTCTTATTTTTAACCAATACGATACAAATTTTAAATAATTATAATTTAATTTTATGTAATATTATTTTAGTGTTAATTTTTTTCTATCATATTAATATAATGGTATTTATATATGTGCCATTCATGTGTTTTTTTCTTTTTCTTTCTGCTATTGTTGTGTCAGAAAATTCCAATTTTTTGCATTTGTTTATTAGATTCTAGGGATTGGGGATTATGAAATGGTTGTTGGAATAAAGAAGCTTTTCATAAATATATATATATATATATATATATATGCATACATATATTTTCCTCATGCTTCATTTAAGGAATCTGATTTTGGTATCATAAATTAGTATCTTTATATTCGAATTACGGGGGTGTTTTATTTGTTTTATATGATACAGTGCTTATTTTTTGGAATTTGCCATTGGAATGGTGATTTATTTATTTGAAATGCGGACACGTACAAGTTGATTTTCATATGGAATGTGGACAAAATTTGGTTTGTTACGTTGAAGATAGAGAATAAGTTTTTGGAGGATTATTTGTTTTTTTTTTTGTTTTTTTTTTTTTCTCGGTTGAAAAGGACTCGTTTTTTATCAATTATTGTTGACTGCTGGTGCTTCTGGTTCCTACGTGTGAATTTTAATGTAATTTTGTCTGCATTACATAAGAAAACCATGACTAAAAACCAATAATATATACACGTTTATATAGCCCATTCAATATCTTTTCTAGATTCTTGCAATTATTACAAAATCTCCAATCAAGATTAGCACCATCCACACAGTCACGTCAGTGACGAAGACATAAACTTTAATCAAGAAAAAGACTAATATGACTACTACAAAAGTTGAATTTAACTCAATAATTGGTGTTATACTAAACTGTAGGTATAAGATTAAATTTTCAAAACTTGAAAGAGGCTTTACAGTGTAATCCAGGGATACAAGATTTAATTTTGAAATTTAAGGGGGTTTGATATAATTTGTTGTACATAAATGTACAAGGTAAAAATAAATAAATAAGCAATTGAGCCTTAAGGCACTACTTCACGTAATGACTTAAAAATAGAGAAACTTTCAAACCTACTACAAAAAGTTTCCATTTTTTAACTCAGCAACAAACTTTGAAATTTAAAACTTTTTGTCACATAAAATGAACTTTATTTCTAAAACTCAAATTAGTTATGAATATAAATCTATAGATATATAAGTTCAAAAAAAATAAATAAATAAATCTACAGATATATAAAAATTAAAGGAGTGTTAAGGCGACATGTCGTAAGTTATATCAATAAGAATATGTTTGTCTGGTTCAGTCAAAAACGACATCAGCTAAACTACATTCCTTTATTAGTGTGTGTGTGTGTGTGTGTATTGGCAACAAACAAATGTCGTTATTGTTGAAGTTTTCTTCAAATATAACGTATGCCGAGTGTGAGGTCAGATTTTGTATCTCATATCTCACCGTTCACATGACGATACAAATTAAGGAGATCAACTTAGAATCAACTCATTAACTCATCAAGTCGACTCAAGAGTCAAATCAACTCGAGAGTCGACCCAGGCACTTACCCGAAGTTATAGCATGGAAATATCAGGAAATCTTTCTTATTCATCACTGCACAAGAATCGCACCAAGATCAGTCCTAATCAAATCAAGAATTAATCAAGAAGGTTACTTTGCATTTCCGGAAAAGCTCTCCAAATAAGGAAAGTCAACTCACATGCAACTTCCATTCACCAAATACGGCACGTTCAGCGCCAAAACGGACAACAATCATCATTTATAAATACAGGGCATTATCATATGACCAAAGGATCCAACTTTCATCTCATAGCATCACAGATTACACGCAATTCCTGCATCTTCCCTCGATTTTCTCTACTCCCTACAATCTCTCTTTATTTCCTACAACCCCCATCTCTTTTCTTCCCATTCTTACTATTACGGCATTGACTGTACTTTTACATTGACTATAGTAAAACCCCCGGAGCCACCACAGAGAACTAGCTCTCACATTAAGAGTGAACCTCTATAATTCTCTTGTGTTCATTATCTCATTTACTTTGCTTTACTATTATTTCCTAGCTAACTCTAACGGTCAACTAAACGTACGCTTAGTTGGCTCAACGATACAGCCGTAAGCCCTAACTCGACTAAATCTGATTCGACTGTAGATTTTACCCTCTACACCGACAAAACTCTCCCAATTGTTAAAATTTTCTGTAAGAAATTTTTCTTAGCAAAATTAACTTGAAAGTTATTTTAAAATTATTAGATTAATAGAATTAGCTGTAATAGTCTAACGATAATTGTGGTTGTAAGTATAATCTAATGATAATACTATACATATCTCCACCAAAAGGTATAGATTTTGAATCCCCCACACCTGAATTAAAAAAAGAAATAACGACAATTATTTTAAATTTATTTTATCATGGAAGACTCTACTTTAAAATATAAAAAAGAGATTAACAACTCCAAACAAAGATACAGTGACAACCGCATGATTTTTGAAAAGATTGTCACGTTTGTTAAAGAATTTATGGGTAGAACTGCGGTAAAACCCCTTTATATATCTTATCGATATAGCTCATTTTTAAATCGTTCAGATGTAATCAAACGGCTGAGATATTGCTTGTATACGGTAATTATCATACACTTTACCTTATAGTAGTATTTGATTAATAAATTAAATTTATTTTTTTTTAAAATCTAACCTCCTTGCCTGACGCCGGCGATGGACCCTGCCAACCCTCATGCATCGGCGTCGAACCAATCCCTCCCCCCTCCCCCCCCCCCCCCCCCCCGACTCTGGTGACGAACCCCTGCTCCCCCCAACACCGACTAGCCCAGCCCTTCCACCCCGGCACCAATGATCCCCCCCCCCCCCCCCCCAATACCGGCGACGCTCCCCCCTGACCAAATCTGCCCCCTTTCTCCCAAAGCCGACCAACCCACTCCTTCCCAACCCCAGTGACAGAAATCCCCCCTCCCCCCAACCTCCACCACTAGTGGATTTTTTTAAAATTATTTTTTTATTTTTTAATTTATTAGTCAAATACTACTGCAAAGTAAAATGTATGTTAATTATCGTATACAAGTAATATCTCAACCGTTTAATTACATGAATGGTTTAAAAATGAGCTTTATCAATAGGATATATAAAAGGGGTTTTACCGCAGTTTACCCAGAATTTATACTAAAAAAAAATCATAAAAGACTATTTTAAAAGGGAGAATCTGTGGTAAAGCCTTTTTTATATACCCTATCGGTAGAGCTCATTTTTAAATCGTCACGATTTAATCAAACGATTAAGATGTTGTTTGTACATGATAACTATAATGTACCTTAACCCATAATATTATATACTAAAAATAAAAAAAAATAGAAATTCAAAAAAACTTAAAAAAAAAAAAGGTTTCTCAATCAAAAATCGGTGGCCACCCGACCCCGGCGAAGACACCGAGAAGCCCCCCAACCTCGACGCTGATGCCCCCCTAAATGGCAACCAGATCTGGCTTCGAGGGGGATTGGGCGCTCGAGCGCTAGGGAAAGGGGGGTCATCGGGGCTCGAGCACGGGGGAAGAGGGTGGGGTGGCTCGGGTTGGGCCTCGTTGGTTTCGGGGGAAGGGGGGTCGCCTGGGCTCGAGTGTAGGGGATGAGGGGGCTCGGGTTGGGGCTCGTCGACATCGAGGGAGGGGATTTCGCCTGGGCACGAGCTCTGAGGTTGGGGGGGCTTAGATTGGGGCTCATCGGTGTCGGGAGGGGGGGCCGCTCGTCGGCATCGGGGGAGGGGGGGCTCATTGGCATCAGGCCCGAGAGGGTTGGGGGTCCGTCGGCGTCTAGCTTTTTCCTTTTCCTTTTTTTTTTCCCCCCCTTGACTTACTCTATTGTAGTATGGGTGCCTACAAATAATCTTATGCACCGTCAATATATACACCATCGGATTCAATCTTTGTGGTTCAAAAATGAGATTTACCGACAGTGACTCTCAAAAAGTCTTTACCGCAGTCTCCACCATTTTGAAATGTAAATATGAGATTAACAACTCCAAACAAAGAGACAGTGACAGCCACGTGATCTTTGAAATGATTGTCACGTTTATTAAGGAATTTATACCAATAAAAATAAATAAATAAAAACAAGTTGGTAGGGTCTAGAAATATAGGGTCCCTAAAAATAAATTATTAAATTGTCACTAGGGCATAGTTTAGAATTATTAGAACCAACGTGGTAGGATCTATGGCCATCAGCCATCCTTATATATATGTAAAAAATAAAAAAATAAAAAAAAATAGTTTGAGATGAAAAATATCATATTCAATTGTCGCCAGGATATAGTTTAGAATCATTGTAAGATTTTTATCAAACTTTTGTTAGATGGTCTATACCTTTTTAGATTATTCTCATCCATGAATCTTAAATTTTAGTATCGCTATTCTTATTTTATCTAATAAATTTTAAAAATTCTCATTTTATCTTTTAAATTTTGAATTAATATTACTTAATCCCTTACAAATGACAAAAAAAAAAATGACCAAGAATTTCCTTTTACAAATGACCAAAAAAAAAAAAAAGCAGAGTTAACTAATTCCAATTTTATTGATTTATTTTATGATCAAAATTCTAAAAAAAGACATTAAGTGGGACTAAATCAAAATTTAAGGGACAACGGTAGAGTTTTTAAAATTTAGAGGATTAAAGTGAAATTTAACTTAAAATCTGAAACCTAAATAAGAAATTAATCCAACTTTTTTTTATTTATGTATAAATATGATGTGATTTGATATGTCAAAACAATATTGTAGGAAGAATATATATTAACAACGTTAATATAAACAAAAATCACATGTGATACAGTGAGAGCTGTGTGACCTTTGAAAAGACAATTATCACGTTTTTGAAATGTTTTTCTTTGAAACACAAGTTGAGGAACCGACTTTTTTTTGTTTTTTTTTGTTTTTTCCATACATAAAGTTAAGGAATCAACTTCGTATGATCTTTATTGGCCATGAAAAAAAAATAGAGAGAAAAATAATGTAGCGGGTATGAAAATATCTTCTTAAATTATCACTAGGATGTGGCATGGAATGGTTCTTAGAATCATCATGGTACGGTCTATTGGCCATTATTATATTTTATGGAAATAAAAAAATAAAATAAAAAATTAGAGAGAGAAAAGAGTGTAGCAGATAATGAAAAATAATAGTGTAGCAGATAATGAAAAATAATCTTATTAAATTTTAACTATGACATAGTTTAGAATTGTTATTAGCCATCGTTATTTCTAAAAATAATAATAATAATAAGAAAAAAAAAATAGAGAGAACATAATGTATATCTGGGTATGAAAAATATCTTATTAAATTATCACTAGGATATAGTTTAGAATTGTTACAATAATCACCATGGTATGGTCTATTGACCATCGTTATTTTTACAAAAAAAATAAAATAAAATAATTAGAGAGAGAAAATAATCTAGCAGCGTATGAAGAATATCACAAAGATATGATTTAGATTTGTTATTAGAATCATCATGGTAGGTCTATTGGTTATCGATATTTTTATAAAAATAAAAATAGAGAGAGAAAATAATATAACAAGGTATGAAAAATATCTTGTTAAATTATCACTAAAGACATATTAGTTTAGAATTATTATTAGATTTTTATTAAATTTTTGTCAGATTGTTTTACTTTTGTAGATTATTTTCATCTATGATTTTTAAACTTAAAAGCTATCACTCTCATTTACCTGATAAATTTTAAAAACTTGCTTTGTCTCGTTTGAATTTTAAACAAGTCTTATTTAATCTCTTATGTTAAAATTTCTTTTAAAAATGACAAAAAAAGGGGAATTAAATGTCACTCCTTCCAACTTTTTCGATTTATTTTTAATTAAAATTCTAATAAAAAGCATTAAGTGAGACAATCACAATTTACAGGGATAAAAATGAAGTTTTTAAAGTTAAGAGAATCAAAGTGAAACTAAGCCTAAAATATGGAAATATAGATAAGAAAGTAATCTTATTTTTTTAAAAAAATTTATGTATAAATATGATATGACTTGACATTTAATATATATATATATATTACCAGATAAATAACTGAATAGATAATGTAGATTACTAAATTTAAGCCTCCGTCTGGTAAGTTAGTTACAGATGAAATTTTTAAGTTAGAATTGATTAACTTTTCAAAAAATAATTATAAATTTTATTAATTTTTCTGATAAAAAATAAAAATTGAGATAAAAAAACACAATTTAGTTGAAATTAAACTTAAAACTTATTTTGTGAAACATCTTTTCTTAAAAAAAAAAATAATAATTAAAACATGCTTGTGATATCTTTATGGGATAACAATGAGGTATGCCCCAAAACCAAAAAAAAAAAAAAAAATAGTGTGGATTGATATTTGTCATGACAAAAAAAAAAGTCTCCTAAAAATTGTTAGTGATGACATCATTATTATAATATTTTAAATTTTAAATTTAAAAAACTAAAATATCATTTTTTTTTTACTCCACTCTCTCTCCTCTCCTCACACTCCGATCTACCCCCACTCGCTCTCTCCTCTCTCTTCCGGCCATAATATTGTCGGACCTCCGTCTAGTAAGATATCGTACCTCCCGTCGGCGATCTCCAATCCGAGCCTCAGATTCACGACTCCTCCGGCCGTCTCCGTTGTTCAGCCGCCGAGGAGATCTCGACCTCGCCGGAAAACGTCTCCGAGAGCTGCGACGGATTGTACAAAAGGGCAAACATTATTATAATTATTATTTTTTGGTTTGATAATTAGGCAACCACATTTTTGTAAGTACTAATAAGTACGCAGTAATTAAAACGTGTGCCACGTGTCATATACTGAACCTCACAGAAAAAATAAGTCGTAACTTTTACCTTAAAAAAAAAAAAAAGAAGAAGAAGAGAAAACCTCATCGCATATATAAATAGCCCTCAGTTTGCTCTCAAACCCAAATCTTCCACAAAATTTCTGTCTTTCTTTCTTTTTTGTTACTTTTTCGTTTTCCTTCCTCTTTTCTTTCTTCTATAGTAGAGCTTGTCCTAAAAAAAAATGGCTTTTTATAATCTTATTCAAAATAAAAATGTTTTAAGACTTCATAATCCGAATCAAATGTCAAGTTTTAATTGTTACCAGCCTTTGTTACGTCATAAACCGATGAAAATAACCATGTCCCAAAGCCAATCTTCGTATTTTGCCTCTATAACGGCTGACATAGAGGCCCATCTCAAGCAAGTCATCCCTCTCAAGCCCCCTCTCGTGGTCTTCGAGCCCATGCACCGCATGACGTTCGCCGTGCCACCGAATTCGGCGCCCGCCTTGTGCGTGGCGGCGTGTGAGCTCGTAGGTGGCGACCGCAGCCACGCCATGGCGGCTGCGGCCGCCTTGCACCTCATGCATGCAGCTAGCGTCACTCACGAGCACCTCCCCTTGACGGACAGGCCCAAGCCCAAGCCCAAGACCACGGTCCACCGGGATTATGGCCCAAACGTTCAGCTTCTCATCCCGGATGCTATGGTCCCTTTTGGGTATGAGCTCTTGGCCCTGTCGGACGATCCGGCCCAAAACACTTCGGGTCGGGTCCTGCGGGTTGTCACGGAGCTGTCACGTGTCATGGGCCCACAAGGGATGGTTGATGCCCTATACCGAGAACTGCTAGTTGGCCAATTGGACGGCGGCCAGGAGTTAAACGACACCGAATTGATCGAGGACATGTGTCGGAAGAAGGAAGGTCGGCTACACGCGTGCGCTGCAGCTTGTGGGGCCATCCTAGGAGGGGCAAATGAGGAAGAGACAGAAAAGTTGAGAAAATATGGTTTTTTTGTGGGTGTTATACAAGGATATATAAATAGGGTTGGAAGGAAGGAGGAGGAGTTAGAGAGAGTGAAGGAGCTAAGAAATTTGGCACTAAAGGAGTTAGAACATTTCAAGGGAACGAAGGTGGAGGAAATCTCTAGCTTTGCTTTTAGTTTTTAGGGTATATTTTAGGGTATTTTTATGGTATGGTGTGTTTATATATATATATATATATATATTTTTTAATATTGAATTATATTTTAACAATCGAATCAATAAGAAAATTTGCTCTACCGATGACATGTTCTGCTGCAAAAGTATGCTATGGTTGTTGCTTAACGAAGGGCTATTGGTGTTCATGCAAAGTGCAAAGGGGACAATGAGGGACACGGTACAAAGCATGATCACATGTGAGTGTTTTGTGCAATGAACTTTTTTTGAAAATTTTATGTAGTGGGGGGTTTTTTTTTTTTAATTTAAAAAAATTAGTATGTGTATAAACTAGTCTAGGAATCCTATAAATTAAGAGTTATCTATATTTTATTGGACAAATAATTTAGATTTTAAAAAATAAAATAGTTTTGTTAAATCCATATATATTAGTGGATATAGTAGTTGGACCTAAAATCTAAATCTGAATTATAATTTTAATAGCCTAGTATTTTAAAAGACTGACCCATTATACTAAGTAATATTTTGTCTATACATAAACTAAAAGCTTCCAAATGAAGCCAACTTTCAATTTCCTATTCCACCATTCCCAAGCAAATTTGAAAATTTGCTCTGTTATTCAAGGTGTGATTTTTATTGTTCTTTGGTTTACTATACTGGATTTCTTCTCAACTTGAGACAATTTTGTCTTGGTCTCTCAATTTATTCTTCTTCAACTTCTCGTTCCTGCTTTAGGTTTGTATTTCTTTTTCTCATTTTTTGTTATGATTCTTTTCCTTTAAAAAAAATTAATTGTGATTTTTCTATTTGTCTTAGTGTGGAATTGGCAGGTCATGGTGCTACTATTTTTTCTGAATTTTTTTTTTGTTTGTTCTTATGTATTGGTGATAATAGGCTAATTCCAATTAGAAAATTGGAGATATATCTTATTTTTTTATTGTGGATTTTAGCTGAGAAAATTAGAAATAGTATTGCTTAATTCTGGATTTAAATATATCTTTAATTTTTTTAAATTTAGTTTGTGATAAACTTAGACATTTATTTTTTTTTTGTGTGAAGAATTTTGGGCTCATGGACTGTAATGGTGTTGGTGCCGTATATGGAAGAAATTTTTTTAATGACTGCTTGATTGTCTACATTAAAAAGGAAATTACTGCAAAATTTAGTAATGAATCTATTACAGATGAGTTTGTCTCTATGAAAAATCGTCGAGCACAACTTATATTTAAGAAAAGAAAATGATATTTAGAGGTATATGAATTTAACGTAGATGCTCTTTTGTTGAGAGAATAATGTTATTTACAAGTGTATAATTTTTTTTTTCAAGTGATATATTAGACTTGGAGCTTCAAGTGTGAACTTAAATGATTATGATATTATGAATATATTAAGATCAACACTTCAATTTTATGTTCTTTCGTACATTATTTTTATTTTTAATTGCATATACCTAATAGTGACATGTTGTCATATTTAGATATAATAGTGATGTTTTCATGTGTCAATATCATAAATTTAATAAATAAAAATTATTACATAGATATATATATATATATATATATTAGTATAATCTTATTTAAAAAGTTTTTTGACCCCCTATCAATAAATCCCGGTTCTGTCACTGGTTTTGGTTTTGTGTCATTCACTAACATCATATTATGTGTGTGTGTGTATATATATATATATTTGTAGATCCAAAGTCAAACGTACAAGTTGTTGTTTTCCTTCATATAACTCACTATGAATAATATCATTTTCCTCGTGTTATGTCAATATTTTTCCTTCGTCTACTATTTGTGATTCAACAATATAGTAAATTTGTAAGTGGCTAAAGGAAATAATTTAAAAGGGCAAAAAGCTTGTCTCGGGGAAGATTAATATTAGAAAAGAAAATGGCACTATAATCAAATCATCATGATTGATCTATTTGGCCCGTGAAAAGCAACTATTTTGGTGCGCTGAGATACGTATAGCGCACTTATTTAGCAAAAAGAAAGAAAAAAGAAAGAATTAAAAAAATGAAAAAATGAAGGAAAAAAAAAACATTGGGCACTTGTGGAACATGATATGATTATTTAATTTGTTCCTTTACACCATATTGTTCTAACAAATTATCATAATCCCGCTTTTGGTTTTTGAAAAACAAGGTGTAACTACAGTAGTGGTGGCACAAATGATAAAGAATATATATATATATATAGATATATATATATATATAGATATATCTAGAAAACATAACTTTTTGAATAATTTATCTGTTTAGTCTATAAATTAAGAATATATTATCAATTTGATTTTGATCAATTTAGTTCCCAACTTTTAATATCTTTTAGTTTTGGTCCCTCACATTAAATTGATGAATTATTCTTTTAATTTATTGTAAATAATTATGTTTTAACTCCATGTTAACAGAAATTTCATAAAAATAATTACACTAAGTAAAAAAATATATATCCTCCTTATTCTTATTAATACTCTTTAAACCTAAAATCTTTTGAACTTAATGTAATAATTTCTTTAAAATTTTTAGTTACTATGTGATAGAGATATAATTATCTATGTTAAATTTCAGAAATCGTTTGTCAATTTTAATGTGAGGACCAAAACTACCAAAAATTAAAAATTCAAAGACTAAATTGACCAAATTAAAAAATTCAGATGTCAAAGTGATAAAATATTCATCATTCAGAAACCAAACAGATAAATTACCATAACTTTTTTTGTGGAACATCTTTTCTTTAGAAAATAAAAATAAAAATAACAACGAAAACAAGCTTGTGGTATATTTTTCTTGAACAGTTTGTGGCATCTGAAAACCATCGCAATTGACAAGCCACCACATTTATTGAGGCTTACATGGTCTTGATCATGGCAACAAAATCATACGTAACTTACACCTAAATCTTCCACAAATTTTCTACCTTTTTTTTTTAAAATTTAATTTTCCCTTTTCTTCTCTTTTCTTCCTTCAATACTAGAGCTTTTCCTCAAAAAATGGCTTCTTATAATCTTCTTCACAATAAAAATGTTTCAAGACTTCATAATCCGGGTCAAGTGTCAAGCTTTTCTTGTTACCTGCCTTTGTTATGTCATAAACCGATGACAATCACCATCTCCCAAAACCAATCTTTTTATTGTGCCTCTATAACGGCTGACATAAAGGCCCATCTCAAGCAAGCCATCCCTATCAAGCCCCCTCTCTCAGTCTTCGAGCCCATACACCACATGACGTTCGCCGTGCCATCGAATTCAACGCCTGCCTTGTGCGTGGCGGCGTGTGAGCTCATAAGTGGTGACCGAAGCCACGCCATGGCGGCCGTGACTGCCTTGCACCTCATGCATGCAGCTAGCTTCACTCATGAGCACCTCCTCGTGACGGACAGACCTAAACCCAAGCCCACGGTTCACCGGGCTTATAGCCCAAACATTCAGGGGAACTTTAGACAAATGCTACAAAATCATGTCATGGATTGATTTTTACCACACAACAAAAAAAACTCTTGTAAGAAATGCTATTGATGACATTATAAATACTTATTTATTTAATTATTTTAAAATCTCATTGTTATTATTAATTGGTATCCTTATGGAACCACCTAGTTATCATTTAATAACCACCTGGTTACAACTTGGTAACCACCTGGTTACCAATTGGTGACAGACCACTGGCTGATTTTTGATTGGTAACTACCGTTGCTGACAAGTAACCAGTTGGTTACCAACCACCGGTGAGTTTTCAATTAGTAACCACTGCCTCTGGCGGGTAACCAGTTGATTACCAAATAATTACCAGTTAGTTATCAAATAGTTACCAATTGGTACCCAAGCGGTTACCGATCGAAAACTTATGATTTCACCGGACTTTTCGGATTACGCCACCGGAAATAATTAAACAAACACCAGATTTTACCAACTAACACCACAATTCCATAAAAATCGTAAACCATACACACCAAAAATTTAAAATACCACAAAAACCCAAAAATTTTTGAAAAAGAAAATAATTCCACAATAATCAAAGCTAAAAAAAAGAAAAAGAAAAATATAAAAAATACAATTAGTTGGAGCTCGGATTTGTAGCTCCGATCGCGGCGTCTCGAGAGATGACGAGATTTTTCGACAAGGTCGGGTTAGTGACGAAGACGACAGAGGCGGCGGCACGGGCGACAAACCGCGAGTTCGGCATGGTTCTGAGGGAGATCGCCATGATCCACCCCGATCTCAGACTCATCGGAAGAATAGACCATCGTCGCCCGATCTTGAACTTCAAAATCGAAGCTAGCAGAACCGCCAGTTGTCGTCCAGGTTGGAGATCGCTGTGCGGAGGTGGATCGTCATCCAGGTTCTGCGGGTTGTCACAGAGCTGTCACGTGTCATGGGCCCACAAGGGATGGTTGATGCCATATATTGAGAAGTGCTAGTTGGCCAATTGGACGACGGCCACGTGTTAAATGACATCGAATGGATTGAGGACATGTGTCGAAAGAAGGAAGGTCGGCTAGACGCGTGCACTGCGGCTTGTGGGGCCATTGAGAGGGGCAAATGAGGAAGAGACAGAAAAGTTGAGAAATATGGTTTTTATGTGGATGTTATACAAGGATATATAAATAGGGTTGGAAGGAAGGAGGAGTTAGAGAGAGTGATGGAGCTAGGAAATTTGGCACTAAAAGAGTTAGAGCATTTCAAGGGAATGAAGGGGAAGGAAATCTCTAGGTTTGCTTTTAGTTTTTAGGGTAAATTACATATATTAGGGTACTTTTACCGTATGGTGCGTTTTTTTAATCTCCATTGGTGTGCATCAAGTTTTCAAAAAATCAAATTATATTTTAATAATCGAATCTATAAACGGGAATATTTTTGTGTGGTAGGTGCATTTTTTTAAAACTACACATTTATAGGTTTAACCATCAAAAATTTAATATGATGTTTAAAAAAACTTGCTCTAATATTGTTGCTAAATAAAGGGCTATTGGCGTTCATGCAAATTGCAAAGAGGACAGTGAAGGACACGGTACAAAACGTGATCACATGTGAGGGTTTTTGTGTCATTCACTAACATAATATACATATATAAACACACACACATACACAATGAATAACGGCGTTTTTCTCGTGTTACATAATATATGAATATTTTTCGTTTTAATACTATATGTGCTTCAATCGTATAGTTTAGGATTTTGAAATAACCAAATTGCTATTAAAAGAAAGGTCTACTTTACCAAAGAAAAAAGGGCAAACTTTTCACCTCTCATAGGTTTAAAATAAAAACTTTAAATACATGCAATTAGCTAACAAAATAGATAATTTAAAAGCGAAAAAAGTTTGTCTAGGCAAGATTAATTAATAGAAGTATTTACACAAAATGATCTTTTTGAGATTCCCCTTTTCAAATATAAACGTAATCCAACTTATTTATAAATTTAAACAAAATTTCAAATTCAGTAATTTGTATTACCGATTTTACCCTTTACTACTTATTTTGACTTCCCCACAATTTACGTTTGTAGTTGTTATGGTGGCGTTTTTTATGGTAAATTAAATCCATTAATTCACGTTTGATTTTATTAATCTTTCCTTTTATATCATTTTAAAATTTAAATTTGTGAGTAAATATATTGAAACCACGTTGGCTACCTATTTACCATATCAAGCCCTTTTTCCCAAAAAATTTTTTTATTCCACGCAAATTTTGTCATCATCCATTTCCTTTGGCCTTATTTCTCCTACGGATCGTCTGCATTTTGCAATGTACCAGGTTTTTTTTTTTTTTTTTTTTTTATTCATTCATTTTGGTTATGGATTGGAGGTCCCAATAATGACCGGTTTTGTTTGTATATCAGCAAGGCATTTATAAAAGTATCTTTTGTTCAATCCAAGGCTTTAAAGATGTAACATATATTAAATCTTATTACAGAGTTGAAGTTTTTTTTAGGACCTTTGTTATTTATAATGGTTTTTATTAAGGATTGTGTCATTATAATATTGACCAAACTGTAACAGTGAAACAACCATGCATTCAGGTTGTTTAGTGTTTTCTTTAATTATAGTTCATTGCATGTTGATACGATATGAATATGGTCATTTTCATAGTGACTCATGCACGCAGATCGAGTAAACCGAATTTCATGCGTAGTTAAGTATCGAGTTATTGACGCTAACAAAATAGAGTTTATTGTTGATCATCATTAATTACAAATTAGTTGTCTTTTTTTAATTAAAAAATCATTTAAAAAAATACACATGTACTTGGTCATTACATATGCGCTTGGTCATTACGATATCATACCCTTAAAACATATGTAGTGTTTTTTTATTATTATTATTATTATTATTATTATTTTAAGGAGCATATGTAGTGTTCAAGTAACATAGTAAAATCAATTAAAATCAACTTATTGACTGGCTCATTATGGTATGGCCATGACGTGCTTGAGTTAAAAAAAGAAAAAAGAAAAAACTGCCATCTTAATATAAGAAATATAACTACTTATAACTAGATAACCATTTATCGTTCGAAAAATAAGTCTGAAAACTTCAAACAGTCATCATCAAAATATAATCCTAAATGCTTCTGGTTACATCAATCATAAGCTAAAACAATGAAATAGCAACATAATCTCATCAAAATACCAAAACATTAAATACTCTGATAATTGCTCATCATCACTATTATTCTCTGCCAATTCCTAAGACTCGGCCTACGTTTGGTAACAAAGTTTAACTCCAACTAAAATGTACTTTTTCATCTCAATTTTTGTTTTTTTCTGAAAAGTTAACAAAATTTATAACTAATTTTTAAAATGTCAATCACCTCAAACTTAAAAATTTCATCTAATCTCAAACACAACCCAAATACCAAACGAACCCAAGTGTAATTCCCAGCTGGAGATCGAAACTTGGTGTAAAGTGGTTAATTTTCCGTTTTCTTTTTTTCATCGTCCTTTTAAAATTTGTCAGGTTTGCGGTTCCAAATTCAGAAATGTATGGATGCTGTAATTTTACACTCTTAGAGGCCAACCTCTTCATCCTTGGAGCATTTCCAACCTCAGCAGCAGTTTTCCCATCACAGATGTTGAAAGCGGCTTTAGTTGATTCCTGTGTTCATATGATAATGACATGGTCCTGTGTTCTAAAATAAAACATACAAGTAAAAGTTTAATTATTTCGTCCTGTTTTAATTTTTGGTCCTTGGCAATCTTTTATTGCTTTGTTCTTCTATCTCTTGCCAGATGACCAAATTTGCTTTTCTCAAAAGCAAATGAAAACGAAAGTACAAATATTGTCAATATTGTAATGATCGAGGTTATATAAAAACATCTTTTAGTCTATTGACTAAAAATCAATCAACAATTACAATCAAAATTTTCATTAGAAAGCTGTAGACGTTCGGTCAATATAACAATGACCTAACCAATTCGTACGCATTAAATCCTTTGACCTATTATAATTGTCAAATGACTAAATCCCTAACAAACTTTATTAATGGTCCTAGTCTATAATTCTGAAGGAAAAGGGCACGAAAATCATAATTGATGTCAATTTATATGATGACCGAAATCTTAAAAATAAAAAAATAAAAAAAAAAACAATTTCACCAACACACAATGTTGATTGTCTGTAACAAATTCTAGACATCAAAAATTTGAGTTAAAAAATCATAGAAACATAGTCAATATGAAAAGGACTCGAACCTTACATACACTTCAAAGCCCCTTAGCATGAGATGAAGACGGATGGTTGGATGTTAAACCAACGCACGAGGATTGCCTTGGTGTGGGGGATGCCGACCCAATTTCAATTGGGTTTTCAACTCTTTTCATGCGTCTCTTATGCTAGGTTTTTCTTACCCATGGTTGAAGATGGCGGTTTGCCATGCCAGAGAAGACAAAGCCGACGACGAGATGGTAGATGAACTGAGGAAGAGGGATGACATGGGTAATGGAAAATAATGGAGAAAATCATTGAGAATAGCGAAGGAAATGGAAGAGCTGATATGAAAATCCCACAAATAGGAGTTTCTTAACTTTGAAGACCATAAACAGTACCCTATAAATTATGAATTAATTAGCTATTTATTTTCTCACAAATTTTGAGTAAGGGGTATTTTTGTCAATTATACATAAACAATTGTGAGTTTTGTTTATTTTTGTAAATAAGTTGATATATAGACATATTTTAAAAACATGGCTCCAAATCAGCCATGTATATAAATAGTCCTAATTAATATTAGAAAAGAAAAAGAGCACTACCAGCTTGGTAGAATACCAAGTCATCATGACAGATCAATTGGCCCATGAAAAGCAACTATTTTGGTGCGCTGAGGTACATAGCGCACTTATTATTTAAGAAATTAAAAGAGGTACATAGGGCACTTGGGGAACATATTTGTTATTTAATTTGTTCTTTAAAAACATATTGTTCTTACAAATGACCATATTTCCCCTTTTGTTTTTAAAATAACAAGATATAACCACCTTAGCGGTGGTATAATGATGAGAACGTTTTATTTGAAACTTCTACCTCTGTTTATTTAAGATTATTGAGACGTACTTATGCCATATGTAAGAAGTATGTCCGTTGAAATAGATCAACTATATACTAAAAGATTCTTTGAACCTTAAGCCGATAGTTATTAAAGACCCAGGATCATATCTTCTCCAATTTCTCTGAGGGCCCAATAAATTTCTCTTATAGTGTTTTGGTAAAACACGCGAAAACCATCGATTTCCTTTTTTGTGACAAATGAAATATATTCTCTCTAACGTAAGGAAGGTTTGCAAATATAATGGTTCACAATTTCAAATTTCAAGTTCACATGTATCTCATACTCTCGTGGAGATTTCTTCTCCCGATACGCTAGAACAATCCCTATTTAAATGAAGCCAAAAGGTAGAGAGAGCGTAAGCCACAATCTTGCGGATGTACATCTTAGTAGTTTAGTTTAGTCTTTTCTTTTCTTTTTTTTTTTTTTTGGGTATAAAATCACCCCATGTGCACTTCTCTATTACTAGACTAATCTATTACTAATTTTTTTTGACGCCCGCCTAAAATTGAACCTGTAATTATGACTCCAAAACTCTAAACCCTCCATCTCTCATCAACTGAGCTAGTCCCAGTAGCTTTAGATCTTAGTAGTTTGCATTTTGCTAGATAGTGGCACAATTCAACACGCCTCTACCAAAATAAATTTCAGCCTGTAATTCAGCCAATAACTTGTTGAAATTTGTAAGAGAAACTAGCGAAGAAAACAAAATGCGAAAAAAAGAATCTAGCATCTTACATAAGACGAATTAATAGCCGCCACATATTTTACTTCCACTATCAACTTTTCTTTTAAGGTATAAATTGTCGTTATTTACTTTGTCTTGTTTTGTCTTGTTTTTTTGTTATTATTTTATTTTGATAAAAATTTCATTACTATTTGACTACAACATCGTACATCCAATTTAACCATATACATAGGAAAGAGAGTAGTCTCAGCCTACTAAGAAATATAAAAATAGTTTTTTTTAGTATATTGTTAAATTTTACATCATAACGCTAAATTTGAAGATTTGAGTAGGAAACTCACTAATTTATTCAATGTTATTTATATTATTAAATTTAACTAAAGATGTCAAACGGATCGGTCCGGCCTAACCCATTTATTTTGAGTCCATTAGTGTTCCGTTTCGTGCTCGTATCTGTCCATTTAATAAGCATGTCGTGCCGTACTTATTTTCCTTTCATAGCATCAAGGTCGGCCCACATCTTGTTTAAAAACGTGTTCGAGCCTGGATCGTGCCTAACGCCAAAAAATTTTAATAAAGAAGAAAAATAAGTTTTGAATACAATAGAAAATATTGATTTTTAACAAAAACAAAGTATCTTAAAAATAAACTACAATATTGAAAATCTTATCAAGTAAAAACCCAATGGAGATGATATATTTAGTAGAAAATTAAAAAAACACTATAAATCTTGTATTAAAATTGTCAAAAATATCATAAAAAAAGAGTAACGTTGTCGTGTTATTTTCGTGCTCCTTATTGTGCTCGTGCTCATGCTTGTGTCATGCCCTTAACGTGCTTCGTTCCAAAAAATAACGCCAAAAAACTACCCATTTAATTAAACCTGTCTGGTTAGACCCATTTAACAATTGTATTGTGCTGTGTCATGCCGTGCTAATTTTTTTGTGTGTCGTGCCCATGTTGACCCACTAAATCTGGCTCATTTTGACATCACTAATTATTTAGCATATAGCACCATAATGTCATTGGTTGTTATAAGTTAACATATTGGCTTTTTATTAAGACTTATTTGTACGGATCCCCGTGAACTATTTGATTTGACAATTTAGTCCTTCAACTTTTTTTCTTAGCAATTGAGTCCTTCAACTTACAAATCTGTTGCACACCCGATCCAACGAAAGACGCCATCCAAATTGTTGAAGGAAATGCCCATGTGACGCGCACGTAAGCCTCTTTCAAGGGCAGTGGAGGTCATTTCATAGCCCTAGACCCCATATTTGGCCCATATATTCAAAATCAGAGTCACCACCATCCTTCTTATCTCCTGGCTTTGAATTACTAATTGCACCCCTCATAGTTTTTTTTCATTTCAACAATTGCCAGACTTTGACAAATTGGTGCTTCCAAGTAGTCCTCATCCGTCATTTCATACTAGAGTCTATGATTTCATCATCCACTTGTGGGGCTGCATATTTACCATCATCAGATTCACCATCACCTGCTTCACCATCACCTGCATAATTTTATACATGTTTGTTTCAATGTAATATTACGTCTTGTTTTAACTATTGTAGTAATTCACCATGATGCTCAAGATGTTTACAAGAGAAATTCATACCCTCACACTGTGTATTTTCTCTAACCTCTTTAAGAAATCCCCAATACCGGCGCCCCCTTTTTATAAAGAAAAATTAGGGCAACCGAAATTACGAGTGTGAAATCCTCAGAATACCCTTAATGAATAAACTGTACCTATATTGTAGACCTTCCCACCCCCCTTCCATCCCCATGGTGATCTTATCACGAATGTCGATTCACATATTGTCTCTATACGTAAGGCATTAATTAGAATCCACAACTTAACAGATATTACAGATGAAATAAAATCATATATTGGAGTTCAAAATATAACATCATATTAAATATGATACAGTCACACTTTTTATGTGGTATATACCACGAGCGTTAGTATTTTTGTTGGAAATGGTCTAATAAGTAGTTTAACAAATGAGAAATGACTAATTTGCAAAACTCTGATGGAGTTAAAATTTTGGGAGGTTCTATGACATGACCTACTATTCGTATCATCTGTAAGAATTTTTTTGAGTCATTTGATCAACTTTTATGATTTTTATTTATGAGTGTATATATATTAAAAATTTACATAGTATAGAGTAGAATTACTTCAGCCTTCAACGGTAGATCTAACTATTGAAGAATTAATACAATAATTAAAATAATAATTCCAATGACAGTACAAATTAGAAGGTCCAACGGTAGATTTTTAGAAAAAGCTAAGATACAACCCTTGAGACGGCCGAAAGGTTGATAATAGTGCTTGTTATTGAACAGTGAAAAAGCATAATCAATGGTAAAGAAAGCTCTAGGGAACTTTGGCTTTTTTTGTCTTAGCAAAGCCGGTCGGAAACTGATAAATATTTATTTTTATTTATTTATTTATTTATTTTGTGGGGAACACTTGAGAGATGAAAAAGACTTTCTTGGCAACTTTAAAATATATATATATATAAGGAAGGAAAATAAGAGATTGATTACAATAATAGAGTTGGTGACAAGTCTCTTTCAATCTCACTCATATTTATCTTGTCTACTAGACTACTACTAAGAGGCTTCTTTTCCATATGGTCCAATCCAATGTTAGTTTTTGTCCTATCTTGCACTTTGTTGCTGGCCATAATCATCAACGTCTAACTCCAACAAAATTCAATGGAAATCTTCTTCCTATGTGTGTGTATATATATATAGTATTTAGCACTGACGTATCTCTCGTAGTTATCACATTTTGACAATTTGTCTCTTAAATTTTTTTTTTTTTTGATAATTTGTCCTCTGAAATTGCAATATAACTCATAAGGCTTAATTTTCTATTAAATTGGTCCTAAAAAATCCAAATAAACCTTACGTGAAGATGGAAAACCCCATTTTTGATTTTAAAAAAAAATCAAATCTAATACAAACTCTTATGCAAACCTTCCGAATTCAAATCTTCAATCCATGTAAAAGTAACTAAATGAGACATACTTCTAGCTAAAATAATAATAATAGTAGTAATAATAATAATTGAGACATATTGCAATAATTAAAAAAATTCAGAAGGTAAATTATTAAAATAATAAATTTGAGGGACAAGGGCGACAAATTGAAAACGCAAAGTGTTATTTACTATATATATATATTAGTAAAGAGAGATGGAGTTTTGGGTGATCAAATGTGAAGTTTCTCAATGGTTATGGTACAAACTTGATAATGAATCTGACTTTGTTCTTTGCTATATTCAATTTGATTGAAGAATCTTACAAGGGTACTTCTTCAGATGCTCTGAACAATTTCATAGCACAATTAGTAGGTCATTTTTTACCTCAAGAAACAACCCCACTAAGGGGGACCAAAAAAAAAAAAAAAAGGAAGAGTTAAAGTGGTCAATTGACTGGTTTACACATGCGCCTAACAGGACAGTCAAAATAGTCCTAGAATATGGTCCAGTGCACTCGTGACTTCAATTTGATGCTATGAGATGATAATAATAATAACGAAAACCTCTCCTGTGTTTTATCGAAATGTTACGTTTCACTACTTAAGCGGATGAGCGCATCATTCCTGAACGGGGAGAACCGTAGCATTCCTGAAAACATAAGATGCAGTAACGATTCGAAAAAACACACTGGAGTTTTTTCGTCTTTGTCCCGATATAAAAATATTTATGATGTTCACCACCTACATTGATCATCATATGAACAGATGAACCGAATTTTAGCAGAACAAAATTTCACCAAAATAAAAAAAAAATTAAATGCCTTTAAATTGAGAATTTAAATTGCAAACTATGAACATTTTATCAAATGCTTATCATTGAGGACAATCAGACCCCTCAAAACAGTGGGTGCAATCAAAACCCACAAAGAAATTTGTCCCCTTTTTGACACTAAAATCTAAATCTAAATCTAAATATTTTTCTTCTTCTTCTTCTTCTTTTTTTTTTTTCCTTTTCTTTTCTTTCCAAATCTTCCACACTCTAAAACCAGGACCAGAACAAGACTCTCTGAGACCAGGTCACAACCAGAAACCAATATTGACATTAAAAAGAAAGAGAAACACTAACCACTACTCCATGGAGACTCGTTACAACGATTCGAGGAAGCCGGTTTTCGTTAGAACGGCATTCCTCACTTTGCTGAGGTCCCTCCCCTTGAGGGTCCTCCCAGCACCTTCAAACACAGAAAAAGAAGATATCTGACTCTTTGCAAGCCTCCTAGCAATGACCTCATGTGGGGGTACCCTGTGACCATACTCGTCATTATAACAATCATAACCGTCATCGTCGTCTTCTTCGTTGTCGTCTTCACCATGTTCTTCTTCGTTGTCATCTTCACTATCCCTTCCGTATTTCATAATCCCACCATCATCATCATCATCGTCCCCGTTATCATAATCACGATACCACGAACCGTTCTTGGAGGCCTTCTTCGAGTTCTTGTGCCTATAAACCTCAGGCCAGTTGGGGATGTTGACGGGTGCCGATTGCTGAACAATTTTGGATTCATGATTGGAATTCGCACTACTGCTGCTGCTATCACAGCCTCCTCCTCCTCTGCTGGCTCTTGGAATCATCCTCGCCGCCGTGGTGACTTGTCTCGGAACAGAAAGGGACGACAATGATGGTGACGAGGACGATGATTCCTTGGACTGCACAACCTTGGTGGATGTAGAATGATCTGTTCTGTTGTCTTTGAGAACAGACCAAACCTCTTCTTCCTCGAAATCTCCATCTCTCAAAGACCGCCACACCCGGCTGCTCTGCCTAAACAGACCATACCTGTTTTCCATTGCTAAATTACCTGCACATCCATAACAAAAAACATAGTCTCATAAAAGCCCCCAAGAATCCAAACAAATTGTGATTAAAAAAGAAGCGAAACAAGGGAACCTCAGAAAAGCCACAAGTCTCCCAGATTCCAAATTGATATATCTACCCAAAAAGAAAAATCAGTCAATCAAATTAGTTTGTTTTCATGTTTTTGTTTCTTTTTAATTTTACAGGACATTCATAAGAATTTTTTTTTTTTTGGGAGATTTACCTGGGGAGAGTTGAAACATGAAGCCTCTTTAGAGAGAGTGGAATATAAGAAGAAGCCAAACGCCCATAGGAAATCAAAGAGCAGCAGTGGAAAAAGGGGGGTAAGTACAAGGCAGATTCTCCAACTTGGTGGGTCTACAAACCAGTATTTTAGTTTTTGGTCCCAGGAAGTCTGACTCTGACTGAGAAAAAGCTTAAAGAAGGGCAGTGAAAAAGATCCTTTTTATTCTTTTTACCATACCATAAAACTTAATCTTATGGAATTAATATATATATATATATATTATATATATGTATATTTATTTTCCTTTGACTTGGAGTTCAGAAGAAACAGGAAATGAAGTTAAACAACAAAAAGATGCAAATAATCAACTAGAGATGAGGAATAAGGAATTCTGAGTGATATTGTTTTGTTCATCAAGTTCATAATGATTTGAAATAAATCTCAAACAAATATATATATTGTATGATCTCAAACAAATATACATTAGAATAAATTATTTTAGTTTCTTGACCAACTGGCTTTCCTTTCAAGTCTTGGTTCACATTCTCTTCCCCACTTGGAGCAGCCGTGCACACGTGTAATTTGAGTAAATAAATACTTTTTGACAGAGTTTAAAAATAAATAAAAAATTAAATAAAATTTTCCCATGAAACATTAAAGAGTAACTAAGCAAATTATTTGTGGTATAAAAGACAGTTATGAGGAAATCATGGGACAATAAATTTAACCTTTTTCTAGGCTAGCTTTTGGTATATTAAATACATAATTTTCTTGAATTGGCCTAATTATTACAGCACAAATAGCACCAAAATATTTTTAATTTGTAATAGAAAGATGAAAGTTAAAAAAAGATACCAAGAGCTTAAAAAGAAAATATTTAAAAAAATGAACAAGATTCCATTTTAAAACAAACATTAAAAAGAAAATTACAAGTAGTTTTATTAAAACAGACAAAGGGAAAACATCAAGACGAGAATTTTGATTCATTGTGGAAAATTCAGCGTTCTTGGATGCAACAATGATGACAAAAGTGATTAAATGCAATAATAAAAAATTGTACGGGCCAAATTGAATATTGAAAAGGAAATATTAAAAATATTAAATGGAAAATCCTGTTTTACACCCACGCAAACCTCATGCCTTTCCTGAGGAGCCGCCATTCAACGAACCTGGCTACAAAAAATGCCAATGTTAAGACAAATAACACATATAGCTCCAATATTTCGCCTCCATTTGGCTTCTTCATTAACCAATAAAAAAATGAAACCACAAAACTCTTTAGATTACTTAGAAAGCTTTACGAATGTGAAAAATCTTGCAAAGTATCTATTAATTATCTGTTGGTTTAGGCATCCAAATTCATGCCACCAAAGCTTGACATCTTTTTCAAGCTATGCAATGCTTGAAGTTGTAGCGGTGGCCATAGTGGGGTCACAAAGTACTGTGGAGCCGACACTTTAACACTCATTGTGGTGACATGATGATTGAAGAGGTCCAATTTGGAGCCTTCGTTTTTATTAGGTCACAGATTCGAGAAATGTCCAAGATCATCCTTGACCATCCCATCAATGATCCTAGAAAGTACTGTGGAAGCCGACACTCTAATACAAACTCTAATCTTGAAAGCATACACATACGGGTCCTGATGACATGATGATTGACGAGGTCCTATATGGAGCCTTCGCTTCTATCAGGTTACAGATTAGAGAAATGTCCAAGTTCAGGATCCTTGACCATCCCATCAATGATCACATGCAACATTGTCGCATGGGACCGTCTAGTTTACTAAGTGGGGAGTATGAGGACACCCCCGATTCCCTTGTTTCCCATTAAAAAAAAATTTCTTAAAAGCGTACCTCAATTTTGGCCATTTCCTTCTCTACTGCTGATTGTGGCCCCTAAAAGAGAAAAGGGCTTTTGCCTGGTGTAAGTCTTTTTCAGGAAGCAGAGAGCTTCGATGGTGTGGAACAGCCATTAATACTGAAATAACACGAGGACAGATTAGCAGGCACTTAAGAAAAAGCGAACTTTCAATATGATATCCTCAGACTGATTTATTATAATTTAGTACGCTAATAAAGCAGAGAAACGAGAGGTGAACCACTGAGTTATTATACATTCGGGAAGAAAAAAGCTGTCCATTATAAAAAAGAGAATCCTTTTTGACCTGAAAGAAGAGAAAGCAGAACAACCGTATATGCAGAATATATACAAATACTTTACTTCTTTGACAAAACATTGTTAATAGATTTCTCTTCCAACGACAAAGAAAAGAAAAAAATGATGCTCATCTTATTGGTGAATATTTGCAGCACCATTATGCTTATTAGAAATTAACAATGAATCTGCTGTAAGAGTGACACAGCTATTCCTCTCAAAAGTTGTAACTAATGGGAGAGACGCAATCAATTCTCTTAAACACTATCCACTACTAGACTCGGGAATCCACCGCAGCACCATACGGTTAGACCCTTATCTGCGGGCAGCACTTCTTTGACGTCTAACCCACCTAAGCCGCCTCCCAAGTTCAAGTATACTCCTGCATCAGCATCAAAGGATGCAAATTGACTGAAAATCTGGAAAAAAGGTTGTTCTCTCTTATGAAGATTTCAGCTCAACTTTTTCTCAAGTGGGTAAAAACAGTTTTGGCTAGCCATTAAGATATATGGAAATTAATGTTGTGTTAAAAGCAATACACAAAACAAGACTCCAATCAATAGAAGAAAACAAAAAAAATTTGGACCACAATTGATGGAACAACTCAATAACCAAAAACAAACCTTCTATACTCATTCAATAAGGCCACCAATACAAAAACTTTTTCCATATCATCCTAGAAATGACTTTGGTCATCCTAAGATAGAATAATCACATAAAACAACATAACAAACTCAAATTTGACCTCAAAATCCCAATTCGGAATCTACTCAAACTCGGTCAATGCTTCAGCTCCGGCCACGATCTCCAAAATCTCTCCGGCTATCATCGCTTACCGGGCGCGATCAAAAGATCTTAAAATACCCTTTTCTCAAATTAGACCTTAAATCTCAACTCCAAAACCTACTCCAACTCGATCAATGCTTCAGCTCCGGCCACGATCTCCAAAATCTCTCCGGTGATCTTCGCCTGCCTCTTACGATTATACGCCCTCAAAAGCCCTTTTTGCAGCTCAACCGCATTGTCCGTGGCGCTACTCATGGCGTTCATTCGCGCGGCGAGCTCGCTAGCCACGGCCTCTTGCAATGCCCGCAACACCTGGCTGTTCAGATACAATGGCATCAAAGCATCAAGAATCTGAACCGGGTCTTGTTCGAATTCCATAACCGGAGACAAAAATTCTCCAGTTTTGTCCCTTGTTTTCATACCAATCTCTCTCTCCACACTCAATTTCCCTTGCTTACTACTCAGCCTAAAGAACTCATCTTCCATGGCGTCAACACTGTTCCCATTGACGTCGAAAACCTTTCCTTGCAATGGAAGTAACGTCTGAATAACAGGATCAAACTTGATCAAAGACACAAATTTTGTGTATACAAGCTCGACTTTATCGACTTCTTCGCTTACGAAGAGCGAAAACACGTGATCGGCGATGATCTGCGCCTCCTTCACCGTCGGAAAATTCCCAATTTCGATCAATTTCTCCAAATTAGATTTAGGGTTTCGACTGAAATACAAATTCCCCTTTTTTCCAACGCTGATCAGCGCGTAATCCAATCCGAACCTCTTGATCTCTTCGATTCGGGCCTCGGCCTTTCGGATCACGGTGTTGTTGAAGCCGCCGCAGAGGCCGCGGTTGCCGGTGAAGACGACGACTGCGATCTTCTTCACCGGCCTTGCTGTCGTGAGGGGGAAATCGATGTCGTCGGACTGGAGGCGGTCGTTTATGTCGTAGAGGACCTCGGCGAGGGTTTCGGCGAAGGGACGGCCGTTGACGACGGCCTCCTGGGAGCGGCGGATTTTGGCGGCGGCGACGAGCTTCATGGCTTCGGTGATCTTCTGGATGTTCTTCACGGAGTCGATTCGCTCCCGCAGTTCTCGGAGGCCGCAGCGGATTCGCGGTGGGGCCCGGCGAAATGTGGGTGAGATTGAGGCGCCGGCGGTGGCGGTGACGGTGAAAATGGACATTGAATTTTCTTCCGGTGGGGGTTTTGGAGAGGTTTTGGGTTGGAGGGGTTTTTGGGAGTCTCTGCAAAAGCCCGTTTTGGGCGGTTTTGATTTGGGGAGAGTTTTGAATTAGGAGCTACGAAAAGGCGGCCATGGCGGGGGAGGAGGAGGAGACTCGGTGAAGGAATCTCCGGCGACCAGTTTTGCGGCGGGGTTGGTGTGTTCCATTATATCACCATCTGCTTTGGCGAATATGCTGTCAAACGACAGAAAAATGATATCGTTTTGATTGTGGTCGTCTGTCTTAATTTTTTGTGTACTAAATGGTTTTTAACCAATAATATGTCAATATTTTGTTAAAAAAAATTAAAAAATTTTATAATTGATTTTTTTATCTTATAAGCTAACTTTTTTCAATGATATTTTAAAATTTAAAATACTTTATAATTGATTTTTTTATCTTAAAAATTAACTTTTTTTAATGAAATATTAAAATATAATTGATTAAACACAAAAATTGAACCTATGACGTTGATTAATTTGGCTCCTATATTGTCTTCCTGCCAAGTAGGAAAATGAAACAAAATAAGCATGATGTATTTTGTTAAATTAAAAGGAAAAAAAAAAAAGGAATTTGGAGGTAAATGGTTTTTTTTTTTTAATAATTGGTTCAAGTTTTTGAAAATTAATTAAAATGTTATTTTTTTAAAAATTATTAATCAATTTTATTTATTAATTAATCAATAATTAATTACATAATTAAAGATCTGTTTGACTCTTTATTCTGGACTTAAAATTTTCTATTTTAGTTTTTGTCTTATTCTAAATAGTCAGTAAAAAATTATAATTAGTTTTCGAAAAATTAACTAACTTCAAGTTAAAGTTTTCATTTCAAACCGGTGCACCAAGTGTAAGCAAATTTAGTTAATCGTTAAGTACAATATAAATTAATAATTTTTGTAATTACTTATTAATTAACTATAATATAAATTATCAATTTTGGAATTAACAAACATATTTTTCTATTAGCTATAACTATTGTGTAAAGGAGAGTTCCATTCTTTTTACCATTCAAAATTTTGATTAAACTATTTGTCCTCTTGTGTTTTTCTTTTTTCCTTTCTTTTTTACTTTTACTTTGTCATTTTTTATTTTTTTATTTTTCCAATTTCTTTCAATAATTTTTTAATAAAAAATAATTTTAAAAAATAATTTACAAAATACAGACTTCTTTTTAACAAATATTTATATTTTTACCCTTGCTTTGCTTTATTGGTTTATCCCACACACATAAAGCGTGTGCTATCGTGCTAGCATATATGTAAGTACAAGATTATCTTTTTGCTTTTATTTTCTTTGTTTAACAACGTAAACTATATTTCAGAAAAGTTCATGAGTGACTGGTCTCTATTATTTAAAGTGGCATGTCGCTCGTTGTCTATAAGTTTGTTCTCACTAATGTAAAAATCTCTCTTTAATGTGTATATATATATAATAATAATAATAATAATAATAATAATAATAATAATGACAACGTTTTCTTTAAACTTTTGTCGTTCCTGGAATGTAGGTTTTTGTAGAGGTTTTGAATCTACGATCATATTTTAATTAGGATTAGATGAAAAGAAACTTAACATATAGAAATTATTAGGATCATTGGACATCGCATATAAAAATCACGGAACAATCATAATCAGAAAACAATACAGATAAACCAAAAATGAAAGTAATAAAAGATATCAACACGAATATTTAGAGAGGTTCGCTGGAATTTTGTATTAAGTCCTCTGAATCTAGTTTCACTATGTATGGGTTTTTTTGTACAAAAGGTTATAATATCTAGATATAAACTGGCAGAATAACAATAAACCAAGATCTTCCCGTGGAATTATCATAAGTAAAGGGCTAAAAAGATGGCCCAAATGAGAATGATCTTCTCCTATTTATAAAGGAGAAGTAGTAGGTCTAAATTCGTGGGACAGTAGTAAGCAGTTCCCTACACTCCCATGCAATTCGAAACATGTGCAAGAACGTGGGTCATGATGCTATAATTGATCGTGGGATTAGCAGTTATAGAAACTAATCTCCTATCGTTTGTTGTTCGCTAAATACGAATGTTGGACAGCGAACCGATCGTCACTCACGTGAGCGGAAGATGACCAAACATCGAGCGATTGATCATCATCATCCATCGTTTGTCATGTCGTGCTAGGTGTTAATTTGATCAACACTTGGTAAATTAACGGGCCTCAAGGGGATTAAGACCAAATGGTCGAGGGCGATTATTCGTCATTCATCACTCTTCTTACGAGTGATAATCGTTCGTTGGGCTGAGCTCAAATGTTCAAGAACACTTGATCTGTCGTGATTCACTGTTCGTTATTTGTTAATTTAGTGGTCATAATGACCCAATCATAATATTACGAGGAGATGAAGTCTGACCTCAACAGTTTTCCATTCAAAACATGTCTGGCCCAGTTTAAACGATGGAGCGTTTGTCAACTGAAAAGGCGAATGAGCAAAAAACGTCATAACGTTTGTCAACAAAACTGTTATATTGTCGTATGACAAAAACGACATGTCTGATAATTATTCAAAACTTTCATGTCTTTTAAATTTGAAAGCGACATGTCACTCCTCGGTTAGATGTTTGCTGTCTTTTAAATTTAAAAAAAGACTTGAATTTTTTTCCTGTTATTTTCTATTTTCTTAATAAGACTGTAGTCGTTTGAATTGGAAAAAAGACGGACCATTTTTCTTTTGTCAAAAGTGGTCGTTTGATTGCGAACGACATAATAATTACTGCTGTTATTTTTCTCAAACAAATTGTGGCTTATGATTTTAAAGTTGTTGTCTTGTTGTGTAACGTTCAAAACCAACACCACTATGTTGCTTGTCGTTTAGAAGCTTTCCGACATTTTAAACTTGATTTAGTAAGCGGGAAAGGAAGGACAGAAAATGTAAGCAAGAAAAACAATTTTTCTTCCATTTTGTTTCTAGAAACATTTTCGTTTTTTTTTTTTCAATAATAAATTCAACCTTTATCTCGCTAACTAATATATAAAAAATATAAGAGACACTAACTTTAATTTTAACTTTTTAAATATCAATTTACACGTGAGTTGTATTTTATTAACTTATACGATATATGAGTTGTATTTTTTATTGATATATATATATATATATATATCTATTAACTATAGAGAAGTGTCAAAGTGAGATACTGTTTTAGTCCAAAACGGACAAAAACAGTATTTCTTTTTTTTAGTCTTCAATTCCTTTTTTTTTTTTTACCATAAAATAGTAAAATTTGTTTTTTTTTCATTTTGGTCCCTTTTAAATCAGTTTTTCTTTTTTTAGTCCTTCATCTCTTTTTTTTTTTCATTTTCACCCTAAAATTTATCCATTTTTCATTTTAGTCCCTTCTATTGGTCTCTTTTTTTCTTTTTTATTTTTTTTTTTCATTTTAGTCCTTTTATCTTTTTTATTCTTTTTTAAATTTTTATTATTTTTTGAATTTTTTTCTTTTACATTTTTGCTATTAATTTGCTTTATTTGCCTATCTCTTCTTTTTTCATTTTAGTCATTTTATCTTTTTGGTTTTCTTTCATCCCTCCCTTTTTTTTTTCCTTCAGGTACTTTGTTGATTTTTTGGGCGAAATTTTTTTTATTTACTCATTTGGTCCTACAATTTTCTTTTTTTTTTTTTCCTTTCGGCCTATTTTTTTTTTCATTTTAATCCCTTTTTTTGTATTAGTATATTTTTAACATTTTAATCCTTTTATCTTTTTGATCTTTTTTATGACTATTTTTTTTTATTTTCAAGTGCTTTGTTGATTTTTTTTGGTCTATTTTTAATTATATAGATAAATTTTCTCAAATATATTCAATCATGTGCATCGCACGTGCTTTAAATTAATATATATATATATATATAAAAGGACCAATAATCTATACCAAACACAACAATATCCATGTGTCAATTTTCCTCATGTGAGTTCTTATCTTGTTTTCTTTCCTTTCATTAAAACACAAAGCAGAGTTCGAATACCTCATATGACTAATCAAACGTAATATTATACCTGATTCCATCAAAAAAGTATGATTCAAAAAAAATTTTGAATTAAAAAAAGAGCAGAAAAATTCTACCGAAAAAAGAAAAACAAACAAACCAATTAGAAAAATACACGTCGTTCATGTGTTGAGGTTTTTTGTCGTTTGCAACATATTGTCGTTTTTTTGAAAAAAATTTTGTGATAGGTTTTGAAAACGACAAGTCATTCATATTGTGTTGAAGAAGCATCAGAGAAGATGATGGAGGAAGGATTTGCAGTGAAATCCATTTGAATTAGCGTCGTAAGGATTATAAAAAAAAAGAAGGAAAAATGTCGAAACTGTTCTCGAGAATTGCTGGGTACTTGAGCAACAGGACTTTCATGGGAGTGGACAAAACTGGGAATCGCTACTTCGCAAGAACAGAAGAGGTCGATGGCGTCAGTAAGTGGGTTTCAATTCCAATCCTTTTTCCTCTCTCTATATTTTCTGAAATTTAATTATTCTCAATCCACTCGAAATTTTTTTTTATTCTGGGTTTTCTTCGAATTGCCAAATTCTGTATTTTTGTGACCAATCTTTCCGTTCGAGAAACTGGGCTTTTTTTTTTCTTGGGTATTTTACCATTCATTACTTTGTTGAATTGAAAATTCACTACAGGGGTTTTTCCGAAAATTTCATATCAACTTAGGAGTTTGTTTATTTTTCATCGTCATATCAAATTCAGTCCTTTTTCTGTTTTTATATTTTCTGAAATTTGATCATTCTCAATCTACTTGTAAATTTGCTTTCTGGGTTTCCTTCGAATTGTCAAGTTCTGTGATTTTGAGTAGTTAATTATGACCAATCTTTCCATTTGAGAAACTGGGATTTTTTCTTTTTCTTTTAATTTTTTTTAATTTTTGCTTTTTACCATTCGTGATGAGGACTTTGTTGAATTGAATTTTCACTTCATGGGTTTTTATAAAAATTCATATCAACTTATTAATTTGTTTGTTTTTCGTAGTGTGGAATCTATGGAGCTAAGATTTCTATAATAAGTGAGCTGAGTTCTTATTCCTTGCATATACTAAAATAATTAATTCATGAGCTTTTTAATGGTTTTGAAGCTTTAATCTACGAAAGTTATGAAACTTTTATTAATATTTGCAATTTTTGTGTGTATATAATTGCTTTTCAAGTTGCAACTGCAAGATTAAATCTATTGCTTTTTTTTTTTTTCCTTCTTCTTCTCTCTCTCTCTCTCTCTTATTTTCTGTAATGTGACAGTGAAAGAGAAAAGATGGGTGATATTTAAGGGAGAAGATGATCCGACCTCCATTCCTGGTATTTGCTTTTTTGTCTTGAGTCAACTTCCTTTTCGCTTTTGTCTGGAAATAAAGCTCTAATACTTTCTATCGAGAGCAAAAATACGAAAGAAAAGGCAAACAAGAATTCGCAAAATTTATAATGGCTCACCTCCAATTTGGAAGCAATGTCCATTTTCAACCACTGCATAATTTTACTGTGATGAAGGAAAAGATTAAAAATTTATAAGACATCACACTTCACAGCTCTCAGACTCTCTATACTTCTCCTTAAAACTCATATACCCAAAATTGGAATCCCCAATATAAGGGCCTGTTTGGAACAATAGTTGGAGACTCGGAGTTGGAGTTTTGGAGGTTGGTTTAGAAATGTGTGTTTGGCTGAAATGCGAATTGAAAGTAAATTGTGATATAGGGAATACTGTAAAAATTTAAAAAGTGTTCTTAAAAAAATACGTAATATGGAGTTTGTTTCATTTCTCTCGTCATTGTGAAGTTTGAATTTCATGAAAATGCAAGAGGGAGATTGAGAGATGTGGATTTGGGAGTTTCGGAAACCAACCTAGAAAATTTGGGTTGGAAACAATGTTCCAAGTGCCCTAAGTAAAACTAGGGCACCCGAAATAACAAGCTTGAGAAGCTCCATACACCCTTACTTAGATTTCAATCAAGGCAATACTTGCTTTTCTTTCTCTTGAATTAACTTCCTTTTAGTTTTAACTTTCTATCCTTTGATACGTGGGAACTTTTCTTTTGCTTTATCAGATCACCAGTATGGTTTCTCCATTTTTAGCTGTTCAAGTAAAGCTTAGTTAGTATGTCCACGTAGTACTTGTGCTTATTTTGGACAATGATGCATTTTGGAATGTAATGAAATCAATTTTGAAGAAGATGAAGGGTTGGACTACTATCCATTTTTCTTGCATTTGATTCCTGTATTAAAGCTGATCCTCGCCTTTTGATCATTATAGTTGAATGGATATGTTGGCTGAATGGACAGCGCAAAAAAGCTCCAACACCAGAGGTGAGCCTAGGAACTCTACTAGTTCCATTTCCATGCACGCAAATTCATTAATCACTCCTTAAAATCAAATTTTGTTATTTTAATCCCTCTGACAATATGGTTCATCCCCATCCCTGCTCAGGAAATGGAAGTTTTGGAAGCAAAACGTGAACGCATGCGTCAGAATGTTGCTCGTAAGTTTTTTTTTTTTTTTTTTTTTTTTAAAACCTTTTGGTTCAGTAGTCAATTTGTTTCTTCTGATGCTTTGTGGTCTCAGGCCTGTGAGCATTTTTAACTTTTAAATAACCTCCTATCTGTTTACTTTCTAATGTTCCTCTGTCTCTTTCGTGTTCATACATAGCATACTTTAAATCGGACGTTACTATTTCCTCCTTTTCTGTTGTGTAGTGACCTAAGTAACCTTATCTCTTTTCAATCCCTGAAGTTCTGAAGAAAGAAGAAGAGGAAAGGAAGCAAAAAGAAGGTGGTACACGCAAAAGCACCAGCATAGGTGAGCTGTTTATTGAAATATCTCGATATCATTTGTGTTATTCTGCTTATGCAATTACTATACATCATTATCCCCATCTGTAGGTAAAGCTGCAGGTCCGGACTTGAGAAGTTTTATTAGGCAATTTCCAGGTTCTTCTGAAGGTATCTCCCACAACGCCTTTTTTTTTTTTTTCCCCCTTTTTCCCCCTTTTCTTTTTAGCAAGGATTGAGGATGATTTCTCTTTGCTTCGAGAAATACTGAGTCCATAAACCATATATGAAAGAGAACTTAACAATTGAACAAAGTAGCAAATTATAAACTATTTTCTGCCAAAAAAAATTCCATATACACAGGGATCTGTTGAAATAATGATGCAATGAGTGTGGTTTGGATCAGAGTATTAACGTTTTGACAGTCGTTTCCTTGTTCTGGAATGTAGTTATCTAATCCTAATTTTTCCAGTGTGTTACACAAAAAATCATCTGCAGAGCACATTTAATACGGTTCTAACATTGTATAATTCATTTTCTGTTCTCAAAGGTGACAAAATTGAGGAAGAAACTGATGCCGCCAGAGTGAGGTGGGTCTGCAGTCCCGTACTCTCTATTTCTATTTTTTTTGTTTGTTTTGATAGTATCTGTTTTCATGAGCTTTGAATTTTTGTTCAACTTCATGTTTTTATCTCTTATTGGCCATCATATTTGCTTTGATATATAGGGACCATACCAAGAGAGAAGCAGAAAAAGAAAGACGAGTTCCACAGTAAGTTCACCCGCATCTATTTCTGAATCAGTGCCCATGTGAGCAATTGCCTTAGAAATTGGAATCGGTGTAAAAGATAAGAAAACATTTTCGGCTCGGCTCTTCTGAAAACAAAAGGAGGGAAAGAAGTGAAAAACATATAAATGACGGAATAGAAAAACCAGAATTTATTTGTTTAAGGTGACTGCTATACTAAATTCAAGTCTTTATACCATATCAAAACTTTTTCAATGTTTGTCTTTCCTTTTCCAGGTCTTCAGAGCCAACAGGATCCGGTGCAACATACCAGCCAGGGACATGGCAGCCGCCAACATGAATTATGCGGTTAGGCGTTCCTTAGCCCCAGAATACCACATCTGAGTTCGCTGGCGATACCTTGGCCAGTTTTTGTGGAGCTATTCTTTTGGCACAAATGCAACACATTCTTCTTAGCCAAACGGGAGTACAACATCAAATATAGATTTAAAAAAGAAAAAAATAAATTACAGCACATTCTTAATCCCAGATATGAGTTATTGTTTGAGCCTGTTCTTAGTTTGTGGAACGATTTGTCTGGTTAATTCCGTTCGCGAATGTGACCTCAGCCTGCTAACTAGTTAGAGCGATTTGTTTCATTTGCATGCAAATGTTACAGCACAAAAATTCAGTGGACCCCTATTTACAACTCCAAGAATAATCTGAGCAAAAATATTTTGGTGGCACATCATATTAGAGTCATTTATGCACATAAAATTATTGACTTATATACCTATCACTAATGTTTTCTAGCTCTCTAGTCACTTTTAGGATTTTCAAAATTCGATTTTTAGGGAAATGAATCAACCCAATAGCTAATCCAACAAAATGTATAAAAGGATTGATCTCATTTTGACCTCGAATTTTGAGTCATTTTTATTCTCTCTTTAAATTTTAAAAACTCTTATTTTGCTTTATGAAGAAGTTGATATTAGAATCTTCCTTAAAGACGTTATATAAAAAAAGGAAGATAGACTTAATCTTATTAACCTTTTTTATTGGAGTTTCTGTTAAAAATAAAAGGAAAAAAAAAATACATGACATCATTTAATCCCTATTTTTCTTTATGTTTTCAACCAAAATAATATTAAAAATGATCAAGTGAGATAAATTCAAAATTAAGAAGCTAAGTAAGAGTTTCAAAATTCAAAAAAAACAAAATAGGAATGATTCTAAACTTAAATATAGATAAGACAAATCCGAAATTTTACTAGGGACCCATAAACACCGTATGATTTTCACCTATTTAGATTCCATATGCAAAAAGAAAATTGCAATTTTAATTAGACAAGAGTATGAACTGCAAATCACAACCTAAAGGAAAACTAATTTATCTCACTTAATTTTTTTCTATTTAGAATTTCAGTTAGAAATAATTAAAAAAAAAAAAAAAACACATATCGTGTTTAATCCCTGTTTTTTTATTTGTTTTTACAAAAATGATTGTAATAAAAAAGATCGTATGAGACTAATTCAAAATTTAAGAGGTAAGGGGAGAATTTTAAAAGATTAAATTTGCATTTTCATTCGTTTGGTTGGAGATGAAATTTTTAAGTTGGAGTTGGTTGACTTTTCAAAAACTAGTTATAAATTTTGTTGACTTTTCAGAAAAAAATAAAAATTAAGATGAAAAAATACAGTTTAATTGGAATTAAATTTAAATACCAAACAAAGTCTAAGAGATAGAGTAAAGATAATAGTAAATTAAGGCTTTCAAAAAACAAACAAAATAGTAAAATTAAGGGTAGAAATTAGAATAATTTAGAAATTATTAATATTATCGAATAAATAATTTAGCTTGCATTTCTCGGAAGTTCTACAAGATGCCTTTGCATTTTCAATCGCCACCGCCATATTTTATCGACAACGACAGACTTCACATTTAACATAACAAACATCCCCTCCATCACTGTTCATTTATTCCGTCATGCCATCCAACGGCCCTCAACAAGCCCTACATACAAAAAAAAAAAAAAAAAAAAAAAAAAAAACAAGACCTTCGTGAAGTACTACAAATCACGTTGCTCCTCTTCCGACACACCATTTTGCAGAAGCTGCTTCTCTCTCTCTCTCTCTCTCTCTCTCTCCGCACTTTCTCTCTCTAGATTCTAGCAGCTTCTTCGAGACCCTAGAAATGGAAGCCATGTTCAGAGCCTCACCGTCGTCCTCCTCCTCGCAGCTTTGTCTCTCTAGACTCCGCTTCTCCTCCTCCTGATTCTCTGCTTCTGATTCTTCTTCTTCTTCTTCTTCTTCTTCTTCGCCGGCGTTCTTCTCCGGAGCAAAGCCGTTTCGCTCCTCTTCGCAGTCGTATCTTCCGTTTCTCACTCGGAACCACCGCTCTCTGAGCTTCTGCTCGGCGCTCCGGTGCTCTGCTCCGCGGAGGAGCCACGGCAGCTGTTATCGGCGGCGATCTCCGATCAGCCTCGAGGCTCGTTTTCGGACTGAAGCTCCGGTCGCGGAAGGCTTCGAGCGGAAAATGTCGACTTCTGGTGTGTGTTTTTGCTTTCTCTCTCTAGAAACTTTGTAGTTTTTGAAGTGAAGTAGTAATCTTTGAGCATTTCATGTTTTTGAATTTCTTTTTTTTTTTTTCGTAAATTTTAATTCAGCTTCGGAACACGCTTTCGAGGATATAATCACTACTCTTTCCAAGCCTGGAGGTGGTGAGTTTGGGAAATTCTACAGTCTACCTGCATTGAATGATCCGAGAATTGGTATCTATTATATTGAATTTCTTCTATTTTATCGTATATATGATTTGATATTGATAAAAAATTATACCTGCAATAATATTGAAGTTAGCGTTTCTCATTCAGTGTAATAGTGGAGAGAGAGTCTGTGTAACGAGAAAAGTTTTTCAACATTTTTTATGTTATATATATTTATATATTTGTATTTTTTAATATATACGGAATTCAAATGTATTTCTTGGATTGGTAGGGAGGCTTCCGTACTCTATAAGAATACTTTTGGAATCCGTAATACGAAATTGCGATAATTTTGAAGTTACAAAGGAAGACGTTGAAAAGATTATTGATTGGGAGAATACGTCACCGTAGATGGTCGAAATTCCTTTCAAGCCGGCTCGTGTTCTTCTGCAGGATTTTAGATTTATTTTTCTAATGATGTTAGTCCTAATGGTGTTGTGAGTAAAAAAACAAACACTTAATTTTCAGCTTTTCATTTCTTGACCTGGACTTTAGTGGTGTAACGGCTGTGGTTGATCTTGCCGCCGTGAGGGATGCCATGAAGAAACTTGGCAGTGATCCTAACAACATCAATCCGTTGGTTTTTATTTTTTTTGTTCTCAATAGTGAAAATTTGCGTCGATTTTTTTCTTTTCTTATTGTAATATTTCATTTCGGTATCTGATATTTGATAACATGATTTATGTCTACTGAAGTATACCACAGTCGGATTTTGAACGTAGCAAGTTCTCTTTCAGGTTCCAGTGGATCTTGTAGTTGATCATTCTGTTCAAGTCGACGTGGCAAGGTCTGAAAATGCAATACAGGCTAATATGGAGCTGGAATTCCAGAGGAACAAAGAGAGATTCGCTCTCTTAAAATGGGGATCATCTGCTTTTCATAACATGCTTGTTGTTCCTCCTGGTTCAGGAATTGTACATCAGGTAAGATGAACATAAGATAGATCAAAAGAGTCCATTGAGTGAGCTAAAGTGATAGCATTCCTATCTTAGGCTCCTGGCAGAGGTTTTTGAATATTTTTCATTTATTAAATTGCGATACTTACTGGTAAACCAAATTCTTTCCTCAATCTTCTTGATCAGGTAGGTCATCATTGTTTTAGATTCCATTTGCAAATACCTAGAGAGCTATAGTATTGGATAAATATTCTTTTCTCCTTGCAACAATGAAAGCATTTGTTCGTTTTTTATGTGTCTTATCGATGGTGTAGTTTAATCTGGAATACCTTGGAAGGGTTGTTTTCAACAACGATGGCCTTCTCTATCCTGATAGTGTGGTTGGTACTGATTCCCACACAACAATGATTGATGGATTGGGAGTTGCTGGGTGGGGAGTTGGAGGAATAGAAGCAGAGGCAGCAATGCTTGGCCAGGTATTGATCGTCTGTTAAAAGAAAGATATTGTTTTGGATTGCTGTAATGGCTGATTGATTCAGCATTTTAATAGTTTTTCTTGAGATGCAGTCATGAGCATGAGTTACTGCATTAATTGTTCCCTTGAATGCTGACAGTCCTTACTTGCCTTGTGACTAACGGAATGCATATTGAGGTCATCTTTCTAGGATTTTTCTTTCTTGCTTATTTTTTTCTTCCCTTTTCTTTTGTTATAAATAATCTATTAATTTGAAGCTCAGCTACTTCTCCAGATGAAACATGAATAGATCTTTTATGCAAATTTTATATAAGCAATCCATAAGTATATGTGTTATAACTTACTGTAAGTATGGACAAATTTTCATTTCTGCTTGGAGATCTAGCCATGTGGCATGGATGCATCTATAGTCTTATAAATTCGTAGGCTTAATTTTGTTTATGCTCTTAACGATATGATTTTTAAATTGGACAGCCCATGAGCATGGTGTTACCTGGTGTTGTTGGATTCAAGTTGACTAGAAAATTGCGGGATGGTGTCACAGCTACTGACTTGGTATTAACCGTGACTCAAATGTTGAGGAAGCATGGTGTTGTTGGCAAGTTTGTTGAGTTTTATGGTAAGCCTAGGTATACTGAACTTCATGAATCAAGTTTGAATCTTTGTCACTATTCATCCTAGTTGCGCACATGTCTCTAACTCCTCTGTTTACATAAAGGTGAGGGTATGGGTGAATTATCATTAGCTGATAGGGCAACTATTGCAAACATGTCTCCTGAATATGGAGCAACCATGGGTTTCTTTCCTGTGGATCGCGTCACTTTAAAGTATCTTAACTTAACTGGAAGAAGTGATGAAACAGTGAGAACCTTTTTCACTCATTTCTTTGTTTTCATGTGGGTCTGGTACTCAGGCGGTGAATTTATTTATGATTTTTTGTAAATTAGGTGGAAATGATAGAAGCATACCTGCGTGTGAACAAAAAGTTCGTTGATCACAATGAGGTAAAGTCCTCTGGTTCCTCTTTAATTGTTACTGCATGGTTATTTAAGATGGCATTGTTCAGTGATACCTTTTACTTCATCCAGCCTGAGGTGGAAAGGGTATACACGTCTTATTTGCAGTTGGATCTATCAGATGTTGAACCTTGTGTTTTAGGACCGAAGCGGTAAACTTTATTGCCATCTGTTTTTTGCGTATTATATGCACTTAATATACTCTGTTTTGTTATCCTCTAGGAATGTTTGACAACTCACTTTTCAACAGTCCCCACGATCGAGTTCCTTTGAAAGACGTGAAGGCAGATTGGCATGCATGTCTTGATAAAAAAGTTGGATTCAAGGTGATCCGGAAGTTAACATTTTCCATGGGCTAACATGAAGTGGAACTTTCTTTTTTTTTTTTTTTTCCCAGCTCAGTTGGTGTTAGGTTGTCTAGATATGTGCTTGACTTGTTACCTTGCGTGTGATTGATCAACTATATATAGGGTTTTGGGGTTCCAAAAGAAGAACAGAATAAGGTGATCAAGTTTTCATTCCATGGATAACCTGCTGAACTAAAGCATGGCAGTGTAGTCATTGCGGCCATTTCAAGTTGTACAAACACATCGAACCCTAGTGTCTTGCTGGGGGCAGGCCTTGTCGCCAAGAAAGCGTGTGAACTGGGCTTGGAGGTCCGTCTAATTCTCAACTGCTAAAAGTTGTGTTGAGAGTAAGGCAAGAGATCCAATAGGAATTTTTTAATGGTCAGTTTTGTTGACACATCGTTACATATCAGGTTAAGCCGTGGATAAAAACAAGTCTTGCTCCAGGTTCTGGAGTTGTTACTAAGTATCTGCAAAAAAGGTATCCTCATCATCCTAGATTGTTTGTTTTGTATTTAGGACTCAAAGAAATTTATTGCTTTTAAAATCTTGTCGTTTTGCTCGATCGGCACAGCAAGTAAGTCTTTATTGCAGATATCATAACTCCATCCTGTTCGATCCTCGCTTTGCGGAAGCATTTTGTTGTGCTTCAAAAATGCCAGTGGAAACATGTTGCGTGAGAGTTCCGGAGTTGCAAAATGACTCTAGGAAGAACTTTCTAAGATCCACATTTCAAATGAGTAAACCATCGTCATTCTACAGGGGTAAAAAAGCAAAGCTATAGAGTTTTGCCAGGGTAGGAGTCTCTTACTATGCGGGAACTCCTCTGCCACTGAATTTTGTTTGGTAAGAGCATATTGGAAAAAGTATTGTTTGATAAATTGAATCCTAGCAATTGATGCATTTCAGCGTTTGGCACGACCTAGTAGATATAGTCATTACTATGGACACCATCATGTCAAAATCCATAAGCATTCGGCACGTCTATTTTCTGCCAGAAGTCCAAAATTCTACTGTAAGCTTGACCTTTAAACAGTCGAGTGCCTTGTTGTTGAAGCAGCAGCACACACTTGAAGTTCTGTGTTTAGCTATCACATCCAAACCCTAATGTTTTAATTTGCTGATTTCCGAATAGCACCATCTTCGGAAGGATTTTGGCTTGTCGGGTTAAGGGATTACAGATGACGAGTCTGTTGTTCGGCAAAAAATTGACCGCATGTAGGCCATTGTAGTGCAGAGCCGTCCCTATTGCTTGATCACCCGGTGCCATTAGTTGTTCCATTCTAATAGTTTCCTCATCGACATTTGGACCAGCATTATGATAGATCTTTATGAGTCTAGTTATCTTTGTTTTGTTGTGCCTGTAATACGCAAACAACGTGGTAAAAGGCTGCTGAATTTGTCGGTCTGCAAATGCCTGACTGTTGATACGAGCTCTCCACTGTTCTGAGACAAAACTAAACTTAATCAAGGACTTTACTGGTAGTCTTAGTTGTACCTCGCAAAGTAGCCCATCCGCCAGACGAGCAAAGACGCTCGGTTTTTTCTTACTCTCTTTCCAATACTTCTCCCATCCTATGCATAATTGGATGTGAAAATCAAACAGAGTTTAAAAATAGTAAAACAGAGTTATAATTCTCTGCACAACAACAACAATAACAATGCACAATGATCGTTCAGAAGAGAGAGAGAGAGAGAGGAAAAAAGAGAAAGAACAAGAAAACTTAAAAAGTTCTTGAAACCCTTTTTGTATAGTGAATACGTATCTTGATTATGCATTGGCTTACTTTCAGAGATACAGGTGCTTATGGTATTCATGAGGGCAATGGTTGAGGACCTGAAGACTCTGACTGTGAGAGAGAGATAGAGAGGGCAATGGTTGAGGACTTGAAAACTCTGACAGTGAAAGAAGAGAGAGTATTCTTTGTACAACAAACAAACAAAAGAAAAAGAAGGGGCAAAAAAAAAACAGAGAGAGAGAGAGAGTGAGAATGTGGGCAATGGTTGTATGGTGAATACGTATCCTGATTAAGCATTGGCTTACCTTCAGAGATATGGGTGATTGTGGTGTTCAAGAGGGTAATGGTTGAGGATCTGAAGACTCTGAATGTAAGAGAGAGAGAGAGAGTTGGCAGTAGTTAAGGACCTGAAGACTCTGACCGTGAGAGAGAGAGAGAGAGTACTCTTTGTAGAACAAACAAACAAAAGAAAAAGAAGGGACAAGAAAGAGAGAGTTGGTAACTGTTGTATAGTGAATACATATCTTGATTAAGCATCGTCTTACCTTCAGAGATACAGGTGATTGTGGTGTTCGAGAGGGTAATGGCTGAGGATCTAAAGACTCTGAATGTAAGAGAGAGAGAGAGAGTAGGCAGTAGTTGAGGACCTGAAGACTCTGACCGTGAGAGAGAGAGAGAGTATTCTTTGTAGAACAAACAAACAAAAGAAAAAGAAGGGACAAGAGAGAGAGAGTTGGTAACTGTTGTATAGTGAATACATATCTTGATTAAGCATTGGCTTACTTTCATAGATACATGTGATTGTGGTGTTCAAGAGGGTAATGGCTGAGGATCTGAAGACTCTGACTGTGGGAGAGAGAGTGTGTGGGCAATGGTTGAGGACCTGAAGACTCTGACCGTGAGTGAGAGAGAGCATTCTTTGTACAACAAACAAACAAACAAAAGAAAATGAAGGGAAAAAGATAGAGAGAGAGAGAGAGTGGGCAATGATTGTATAGTGAATACATATCTTGATTAAGCATTGGCTTACCTTCAGAGTTACAGGTGATTGTGGTGTTCAAGAGGGCAATGGCTAAGGATCTGAAGATTCTGACTGTGAGAGAGAGAAAGAGTGGGCAATGGTCGAGGACCTGAAGACTCTGACCGTGAGAAAGAGAGAGAGCATTCTTTGTACAACAAGCAAACAAAAAAAAAAGAAGGGAAAAAGAGAGAGAGAAATAGTGTGTATGTGCAATGGTTGTGTAGTGAATACATATCCTAATTAAGCATTGGCTCACCTTCAGAGATACAGGTGATTGTGGTGTTCAAGAGGGCAATGGTTGAGGATCTGAAGGCTCTAACTGTGAGAGATAGAGAGAGTGGGCAATGGTTGAGGATATAAAGACTCTGACCGTGAGAGAGAGAGAGAGAGAGTAGTCTTTGTACAACAAACAAACAAAGAAAAAGAAGGGAAAAAGAGAGAGAGTGTGTGTGTGGGCGATAATTGTATAGTGAATACGTATCCTGATTAAACATTGACTTACCTTCAAAGATACAAGTGATTGTGGTGTTCAAGAGGGCAATCGTTGAGGATTTGAAGACTCTGACTGTGAAATAGAGAGAGAGTGGGCAATGGTTGAGGGCCTGAAGACTTTTAAGAATATAATTTGTACAATACAACTTTTAAGACACAATTAAGACTCAAACACTAACTGAAGTATACTAAAAAAAAAAAAAAAGATGAAGTATTAGTTACATTTAGGAGTTCTAAAACACCACTACAGTACAATCTATAATCTCTTCTAATTTGAGTTGGTCTTAATCAGCTCCTAATACAAAGGTACTAAGGACTCAAAGAAATTTATTGCTTTTAAAATCTTGCCGTTTGCTCGATCGGCACAGCAAGTAAGTCTTTATTCAAGAAAACTTAAAAAGTTTTCAGAAAGAGAGAGAGAGAGAGAGGAAAAAGAGAAAGAACAAGAAAACTTAAAAAGTCTTGATTCAATAACTGTTTTCTTAAAACCCTTTTTGTATAGTGAATACGTATCTTGATTATGCATTGGCTTACTTTCAGAGATACAGGTGCTTATGGTATTCATGAGATACATTGGCTTACTGTGAGTGAGAGATAGAGAGGGCAATGGTTGAGGACCTGAAGACTCTGACAGTGAAAGAAAAGAGAGTATTCTTTGTACAACAAACAAACAAAGAAAAAGAAGGGAAAATAAAAAACAGAGAGAGAGAGAGAGTGAGAGTGTGGGCAATGGTTTGTATGGTGAATACGTATCCTGATTAAGCATTGGCTTACCTTCAGAGATACGGGTGATTGTGGTGTTCAAGAGGACAATGGTTGAGGATCTGAAGACTCTGAATGTAAGAGAGAGAGAGAGAGTGGGCAGTAGTTGAGGACCTGAAGACTCTGACCGTGAGAGAGAGAGAGTATTCTTTGTAGAACAAACAAACAAAAGAAAAAGAAGGGACAAGAGAGAGAGAGGTTGGTACTGTTGTATAGTGAATACATATCTTGATTAAGCATTGGCTTATCTTCAGAGATAACAGGTGATTGTGGTGTTCAAGAGGATAATGGCTGAGGAATCTGAAGACTCTGAATGTAAGAGAGAGAGAGAGAGTGGGGCAGTAGTTGAGGATCTGAAGACTCTGACCGTGAGAGAGAGAGAGAGTATTCTTTGTAGAACAAACAACAAAAGAAAAAGAAGGGACAAGAGAGAGAGAGTTGGTAACTGTTTTATAGTGAATACATATCTTGATTAAGCATTAGCTTACTTTCAGAGATACAGGTGATTGTTGTGTTCAAGAGGGTAATGGCTGAAGATTTGAAGACTCTGACTGTGGGAGAAAGAGAGTGTGGGCAATGGTTGAGGACCTGAAGATTCTGACCGTGAGTGAGAGAGAGCATTCTTTGTACAACAAACAAAACAAAAGAAAATGAAGGGAAAAAGATAGAGAGAGAGAGAGAGAGTGGGCAATGGTTGTATAGTGAATACATATCTTGATTAAGCATTGGCTTACCTTCAGAGTTGCAGGTGATTGTGGTGTTCAAGAGGGCAATGGTTGAGGATCTGAAGGCTCTAACTGTGAGAGATAGAGAGAGTGGGCAATGGTTGAGGATCTAAAGACTCTGACCGTGAGAGAGAGAGAGAGAGAGAGTAGTCTTTGTACACAACAAACAAAGAAAAAGAAGGGAAAAAGAGAGGTGTGTGTGTGTGGCATATTGTATAGGTGAATACGTATCCTGATTAAGCATTGACTTACCTTCAAAGATACAGGTGATTGTGTGTTCAAGAGGGCAATCGTTGAGGATTTGAAGACTCTGACTGTGAAATAGAGAGAGAGTGGGCAATGGTTGAGGACCTGAAGACTTTTAAGAATATAATTTGTACAATACAACTTTTAAGACACAATTAAGACTCAAACACTAATTGAAGTATACTATAAAAAAAAAAAAAAAAAAAGATGAAGTATTAGTTACATTTAGGAGTTCTAAAACACCACTACAGTACAATCTATAATCTCTTCTAATTTGAGTTGGTCTTAATCAGCTCCTAATACAAAGGTACTAAGGACTCAAAGAAATTTATTGCTTTTAAAATCTTGCCGTTTTGCTCGATCGGCACAGCAAGTAAGTCTTTATTCAAGAAAACTTAAAAAGTTTTCAGAAAAGAGAGAGAGAGAGGAAAAAAGAGAAAGAACAAGAAAACTTAAAAAGTTCTTGATTCAAGAACTGTTTTCTTAAAACCCTTTTGTATAGTGAATACGTTACTTGATTATGCATTGGCTTACTTTCAGAGATACAGGTGCTTATGGTATTCATAAGGGTATTCATGAGATGCATTGGCTTACTGTGAGAGAGAGATAGAGAGGGCAATGGTTGAGGACCTGAAGACTCTGACAGTGAAAGAAGAGAGAGCATTCTTTGTACAACAACAACAAACAAAAGAAAAAGAAGGGAAAAAAAAAACAGAGAGGAGAGAGAGTGAGAGTGTGGGCAATGGTTGTATGGTGAATACGTATCCTGATTAAGCATTGGCTTACCTTCAGAGATACGGGTGATTGTGGTGTTCAAGAAGACAATGGTTGAGGATCTGAAGATTCTGAATGTAAGAGAGAGAGAGAGAGTAGGTAGTAGTTGAGGACCTGAAGACTCTGACTGTGAGAGAGAGAGAGTATTCTTTGTAGAACAAACAAACAAAAGAAAAAGAAGGGACAAGAGAGAGAGAGTTGGTAACTGTTGTATAGTGAATACATATCTTGATTAAGCATTGGCTTACCTTCAGAGATACAGGTGATTGTGGTGTTCAAGAGGATAATGGCTGAGGATCTGAAGACTCTGAATGTAAGAGAGAGAGAGAGAGTGGGCGTAGTTGAGGACCTGAAGACTCTGACCGTGAGAGAGGGAGAGAGAGTATTCTTTGTAGAACAAACAAACAAAAAGAAAAAGAAGGGACAAGAGAGAGAGAGTTGGTAACTGTTGTATAGTTAATACATATCTTGATTAAGCATTGGCTTACCTTTAGAGATACAGGTGATTGTGGTGTTCAAGAGGGTAATGGCTGAGGATCTGAAGGACTCTGACTGTGGGAGAGAGATGTGTGGGCAATGGTTGAGGACCTGAAGACTCTGACCGTGAGTGAGAGAGAGCATTCTGTGTACAACAACAAACAAAAGAAGCATTCTTTGTACACAACAAACAAACAAAAGAAAATGAAGGGAAAAAGATAGGAGGGAGAGAGAGAGTGGGCAATGGTTGTATAGTGAACACATATCTTGATTAAGCATTGGCTTACCCTTCAGAGTTACAGGTGATTATGGTGTTCAAGAGGGCAATGGCTAAGGATCTGAAGATTCTGACTGTGAGAGAGAGAAAGAGTGTGCAATGGTTGAGGACCTGAAGACTCTAACCGTGAGAAAGAGAGAGAGCATTCTTTGTACAACAAGCAAACAAAAGAAAAAGAATGGAAAAAGAGAGAGAGAAAGAGTGTGTATGTGCAATGGTTGTGTGGTGAATTCATATCCTGATTAAGCATTGGCTCACCTTCAGAGATATACGTGATTGTGGTGTTCAAGAGGGCAATGGTTGAGGATCTGAAGGCTCTAAACTGTGAGAGATAGATAGAGTGGGCAATGGTTGAGAACCTAAAGACTTTGACCGTGAGAGAGAGAGAGAGAGAGTATTCTTTGTACAACAAACAAACAAGAAAAAGAAGGGAAAAAGAGAGAGAGAGTGTGTGTGGGCGATAGTTGTATAGTGAATACGTATCCTGATTAAGCATTGACTTACCTTCAAAGATACAGGTGATTGTGGTGTTCAAGAGGGCAATCGTGAGGATCTGAAGACTCTAACTGTGAAATAGAGAGAGTGTGGGCAATGGTTGAGGACCTGAAGACTTTTAAGAATATAATTTGTACAATACAACTTTTAAGACACAATTAAGACTCAAACACTAACTGAAGTATACAAAAAAAAAAAAAAAGAAAGATGAAGTATTAGTTACATTTAGGAGTTCTAAAACACCACTACAGTACAATCTATAATCTCTTCTAATTTGAGTTGGTCTTAATCAGCTCCTAATACAAAGGTACTAAGGACTCAAAGAAATTTATTGCTTTTAAAATCTTGCCGTTTTGCTCGATCGGCACAGCAAGTAAGTCTTTATTACAGATATCATAACTCCATCCTGTTCGATCCTCGCTTTGAAGAAGCATTTTGTTGGCTCCAAAAATGCCAGTGGAAACATGTTGCGTGAGAGTTCTGTAGTCGCAAAATGACACTAGGAAGAACTTTCTAAGATCCACATTTCAATTTCTTTTGTTTGTTTGTTGTACAAAGAATACTCTCTCTCTCTCTCTCTCTCACGGTTAGAGTCTTTAGGTCCTCAACCACTGCCCACTCTCTCTCTCTCTCTCTTACAGTCAGAGTCTTCAGATCTTCAACCATTACCCTATTGAACACCACAATCACCCGTATCTTTAAAGGTAAGCCAATGCTTAATCATGATACGTATTCACTATACAACCGTTACCAACTCTCTCTCTCTCTCTTGTCCCTTCTTTTTCTTTTGTTTATTTGTTGTACAAAGAATACTCTTTCTCTCACGGTCAGAGTTTTCAGGTCCTCAACTACTGCCCACTCTCTCTCTCTCTCTCTCTCTCTTACAGTCAGAGTCTTCAGATCCTCAACCATTGCCCTCTTGAACACCACAATCACCCGTATCTCTGAAGGTAAGCCAATGCTTAATCAGGATGCGTATTCACCATACAACCATTGCCCACACTGTCACTCTCTCTCTCTCTATCTTTTTCCCTTCATTTTCTTTTGTTTGTTTGTTGTACAAAGAATGCTCTCTCTCACTCACGGTCAGAGTCTTCAGGTCCTCAACCATTGCCCACACACTCTCTCTACCACAGTCAGAGTCTTCAGATCCTCAGCCATTACCCTCATGAATACCACAATCACCTGTATCTCTGAAGGTAAGCCAATGGCTAATCAAGATACGTATTCACTATACAAAAAGGGTTTCAGGGAACCAGTTCTTGAATCAGGAACTTTTTAAGTTTTCTTGTTCTTTCTCTTTTTTCCTCTCTCTCTTTCTCTCTCTTTTCTGAACGATCATTGTGCATTGTTACTGTTGTTGTTGTGCAGAGAATTATAACTTTGTTTTACTATTTTTAAACTCTGTTTGATTTTCACATCCAATTATGCAGAGAATGGGAGAAGTATTGGAAAGAGAGTAAGAAAAACCGAGCGTCTTTGCTCGTCTGGCAGATGAGCTACTTTACGAGGTACAACTAAGACTACTAGTAAAGTCCTTGATTAAGTTTAGTTTTGTCTCAGAACAGTGGAGAGCTCGTATCAACAGTCAGGCATTTGTAGACTGACAAATTCAGCAGCCTTTTACCACGTTGTTTGCGTATTACAGGCACAACAAAACAAAGATAACTAGACTCATAAAGATCTATCATAATCCTGGTCCAAACGTCGATGAGGAAACTATTAGAATGGAATAGCTAATGGCACCGGGTGATCAAGCAATAGGGACGGCTCTGCACTGCAATGGCCTACCTGCAGTCAATTTTTTTCCGAACAACAGACTCGTCATCTGTAATCCCTCCACCCGGCAAGCCAAAATCCTTCTGAAGATGGTGCTGTTCGGAAATCAGCAAATTAAAACATTAGGGTTTGGATGTGATAGCTAAACACAGAACTTCAAGTGTGTGTTGCTACTTCAACAACAAGGCACTCGACTGTTTAAAGGTCAAGTTTACAGTAGAATTTTAGACTTCTGACAGAAAATAGACGTGCCGAATGCTTATGGATTTTGACGTGATGGTGTCCATAGTAATGACTATATCTACTGGGTCGTGCCAAACGCTGAAATGCATCAATTGCTAAGATTCAATTTATCAAACAATACTTTTTCCAATATGCTCTTACCAAACAAATTCAGCGGCAGAGGAGTTCCCGCATAGTAAGAGACTCCTACCCTGGCAAAACTCTATAGCTTTGCTTTTTAACCCCTGCAGAATGACGATGGTTTACTCATTTGAAATGTGGATCTTAGAAAGTTCTTCCTAGAGTTATTTTGCGACTCCGGAACTCGCACGCAACATGCTTCCACTAGCATTTTTGAAGCCCAACAAAATACTTCTGCAAAGCGAGGATCGAACATGATGGAGTTATGATATCTGCAATAAAGACTTACTTGCTCTGCCGATCGAGCAAAATGGCAAGATTTTAAAAGCAATAAATTTCTTTGAGGCCTTAGTACCTTTGTAATAGGAGTTGACAAAGACCAACTTAAATTAGAAGAGATTATAGATTGTACTGTAGTGGTGTTTTAGAACTCCTAAATGTAACTAATACTTCATCTTTTTTTTACTGTTGATTGTATACTTCAGTTAGTGTTTGAGTCTTAATTGTGTCTTAAAAGTTGTGTCAAACAAATTACATTCATAGTTGTTTGGTAGGAGAAAAAAAAATAAAGAATTTGAGAAGTCAAATCCTTCAAAACATCTCAATTGTAATCTCTCTTAAACTATAAAGAATATTAAAGGGATTTCATACCTAACATCATAAGAAAAAGATATTTTCCTCTTTATTTCCCTCATTTAGGTGATTCTGATACGTTGATTCATACGTTCCGAGTCTGTTCCCCTTAACAGACAAAATTGAATTGATCTGAGTTTTTTCTTTGCTCAAATAAATCGGTCGGAGTACTTTAACAACTCTTACAAACTTTTTTTTTTTTTTTTGGTGAATGCCCTCTTGCTCTCCTTGGCGTTTTGCCTCACTGCTTTTATATAGGGTTTTTTTAGAGTCGGTGATGTGACACGTAGTTCGGGAAAAATGTTTTAAGATTTATTTATTTATTATTTTTACTTTTTACTTACGGTAAAACTGTGGTAGAGTCTCTTCCAGAGTAACTATCGGTAGAGCTCTTTTTTGAACTATTAAGATTTAATCGAACAGTTGATAAATTGTTGGTGTATCATAATTACCATACACCTTACCTCATTTTACCCTTCCTACCCCAATCTTCTCCATCGCAGATGACTACACCCTTAGCCCCTCCACCCCAGGCCAGGCCGGGTTAGCCCTCACCCCATCACTGGAAAACGCCCCGGCACCCCCCAGCCCCCCTCACCGGCCCCCTCGGCCCCCATCCCTCCCGGCGCCCCCCCAGGTCCCCCCATCCCCCGACACCCCCACTCCAGGCCCCCCTCCTCGACCTCCCCCTTCCCCCCCCGGCCCCCCCCAGCCCGATGGCTCCCCTACCCAGGCCTCCCCGGCCCCCTCTCTCTCTCTTCCCCACTCTCTTTTCTCCTCTTTCCTAGCCCCCTACCGCCCCGGCCCTCGAAGGCCATCTCTCTCTCTCTCTCTCTCTCTCTCTCTCTTCTCTTCTCTTCTCTTCCTACCCCCGGCCACCCCTACCCCACCCCAGCCCCACCCCGACAGGGACCCCCCTCTCTTTTTTCTCTCATTGGGGGAGTTGGTCGCGTCGGGGTGGTAGGGGGGTTCGGAGGGGGGGCCGTGAGCCGAGAAAAGAGAGAGAGGAGAGGAGAGAGAGAAAGAGGGGAAGAGAGAGAGAAATGGGGGTGGGGGGGTCCCCGTTGGGGGGGGGGGGCGCCGGGGGGGGGGGAAGGGGGAGGTCGAGGGAGGGGGGCCTGGAGTGGGGGTGTCGGGGGATGGGGGACATGGGGGGGGCGCCGGGAGGGCTGGGGGCCGAGGGGCCGGCGAGGGGGGCTGGGGGGTGCCGGGGCGTGGGCCTGGGGTGGGGGGGCCGGGGGTGGGTTGCCAGCGTTGGGGCGATCGCAGGCAGCGGCGGGAAGGTTATCGGCAACAGAAAAGACTTGGGTGAGAAGTGTAATATGAGGTAAGGTGTATGATAAGTATGGTACACCAACAATATTTTAACCGTTCGATTAAATCTTAACGGTTCAAAAAAAAACTTTACCGGTAGTTACTCTGAGAAAGTCTCTACCACAACCTCTCTCTTTTACTTATTATTATTATTATTATTATTATTTTGGAAATTAATGTTTTAAGAAATTTATGGCTGAGAAAAGATATTTTCCATGGTCGAACGAAAATCTTTGATTAAAAAAAAAAAGAAAAAACTCTAAAAAAGAAATATACTTGATAAAATTCTTGCTTATCGTTACTGTTTCTTCTTCTTTTTTTTTTTTTTTTTTTTTTGGTCCCCAAGTTTTCAAAATTAACTAAATGCAGGAAAAAAAAATTCTTTTAATTAAAAGAAATTTTTGTAAACTTTAGTAGTGTAAAGATTTTAAACAAATGTAATGTAATTTGAGTTTTCAATTGGTTTCAGAATTAGAAAAATGTGTGGACAACTTCAAAATAGGCTTCCTAAGATCGAAGAGTAATTGGAATTCTTTCCAATCGTTGAAGATAATAACAAATTATTTTGAATTTTTATTAGATTAAATATGTGGACTTAAATTTGGAAACTTTCCTATTTTGAAATGGGAAACTTTTTAAGAAGTCTGATTTTCGAACTGTTCCAACACTAATCCTAATGAGATTCAAATTGCAAACAACAAGAAGTACCGGTGCTTTTTGGATAAGTCTTTTCCTGATTATGATTCTTAAGAATAGTAGGTAAAGTATAGTCACAAAATAGCATAATTAGGTAAACAATAAAATAAAATGCTGAAAATACCCCACACCAAAGCTCCCAATTAGAGCAGCCATGTACGGCAGCACCGATGACGGTTTCGTTAGAATCCCCAGCAATGGGGAGAAGAACAATGTCCGATGTGGAGATCACGATTCGGAGAATGGCGAAGACCTCGCCGAGGAGATCGTGATTCAAAATGGTGGCGACTGATCCGTTTGTTTGATATCACGGCCTTTAAGAGATGCTTTAGTGTAATTTGATGCTACATTTATATATATGTATGCATGTATGTATAGGTTGTTGAATCTACGGTATTGCCTGATATGTTCAAGAGCGTTTACGAGTCTATAACGAAAGGCAATCCCATCTGGAACAAGCTCTCCGTGCCTGATTCCACTCTCTACCCTTGGGATCCATCGTCGACCTATATCCCCGAGCCTAAATACTTCAAAGACATGCCGACCGACCGCCCAAGGTTGGCACTGGGTGAAGGACGCCTACTGCTTGCTCTACCTTGGCAACAGCATTACGACGGATCACATATCTCCTGCAGGTAGCATCCACAAGGACAGTCCGGCTGCTAAGTACCTCCTTGAGCATGGAGTGGAATGGATGGACTTTAATTCCTATGGCAGCCGGCGGGGCAACGATGAAGTGATGGCGAGGGGCACGTTCGCCAATATCCGCAGACCATCCACATGCCGTTGGGGGAGAAGTTGTATGTGTTTGATGCAGCCACGGTGAGTCTTCTCTTGACCCCTTTTTCGGTTTGTGTTTAATATGAACTCTCTTCGGTTTTATGAGTAGTTTTTGAACAAGAGAGAATAAAAGAAAGCATAAATTACCTTCCATGATTCGAACGAATAACGAGTGTTCAAAATTAGTCATATCGATGATTTGGAATGCCTTATCTAATCCATTGCTTTTACTTGTCTCTCTTACCAAACAACGATAAATCCAAAATCGATCACCTCTATCCCTCCTTCCATGTTTCCGTCCTAGCGAACAATGCCTCAAGTTAAACCCGATTTTCGAGCTTCACGACGTTTATTTACGCATACTACCATCGTATTGGCAGAGATACAAGTCTGCAGGGCAGGACACGGTCGTCTTAGCAGGAGCAGACTACGGCAGTGGCATCGCTGCTCAAGATTGGGCTGCCAAATAAGGTCCAATGCTATTGGTGAGTGAAAATTTCAATTCCTTTTTTAAGAGTCCATAAAATTATTATACCTCACGGGGAATACAATTTGTGCATACTGCGGGGTTAAAGCGGTGATCACCAAGAGTTTCGAGAGAATTCATCGAAGCAATCTCGTGGGAATGGGGATGATTCCGCTTAGTTTCAAGCCTGATAAGGACGCAGAAACGCTAGAACTAACAGGCCACGAACACTATACGATCGACCTTCCTAGCAAAATCAGCGACACAAGGCCTTGTCAAGAAATTACCGTTACAACCGACGATGGGAAATATTTTACTTGCACTCTACGTTTTGACACAGAGATAATACCTCACTAGATTATGCTTACAACAGTTACGACTGACGTGACTATCACCATTCAATCATTGATCTAACTTTAATCTCGTAACAGGGATCAACCTAATCAACGGTCGAAAATATGCACGTCTCTCAAAAATCACTGATCAACCTTTTTTTTTTTTGGTAGGTGGAGTTGGCATATTTTGACCATGGTGGCATTATGCAGTATATCATTCGAACACTATAAAAGCAATAAGGTTTCCAATCTCTTAAAAGAGAGTTCTTTTCACATTTTTATTTTTTTTTAATATACATACGTGTGTGTATACATACATACATACGTATATATATATATATATATATATATAGGAATACATGTAAACCTGTTGCTTTTATGATTTCCTGAACATTTATCTTTTTCTTTTTTTTTGGCTAGAACATTTATCTGATTTAGCTCTGTAAAGTGACAAAGAATTTGATATCATTTGGATGTTGTGATTTTTGTTTTGGTTTTGGATTTGTAACAACAGCAATAAGCCAATTTGGCATGGTTTTTCAGCTTGTTTTGCCTGTTTGGTACACCAAATGGTTGGAATACCAACTAAATTTGTAGTGCGGAGTAAGGTGTACGACGATAGAGTGAAATTTGGTTTTGCTCTTTCGAATAGAATTGGATCAAGTCTTTTCTGTTTTATTAATGAGTCATCATTTTTAACCTGTGGGATGGTAATCCACTTGTCTTCTTTTCATATGGCACATATGAAAGGTAATCAAACATTAGAGAACAATTGAGATTTGGCATTATTTTTTATAAAACGAGAAAGAAGTAAAAAACATATGTACAGAACCGTAAAGAAATAGATAATATGGTACTAAAAGTTCATAGGCTTTAACCTTTCCTTTTAGAAAATAAATTAGTTTATTAAATGAATTATCTGTTTTTTTTTTTATAAATAATTTCTCTGTTAATAAATTATAAAAATATATTTGTTTATTAGATGAATTATTATTATTATTTTTTTTGTAAATACTTTCTTTGTTAATAAATTATCCTGCTATTTGCTTTTCTAAAGTTTTAAGAAACGGTTACTTACTATAATTTTTCTATTGAAATAGTCTTCCTGCTTTTTATCCTTCATATATATATATATATATTTGATCATATTTTCAAAGCAAATCATGCTAAAAAAAAAAAAAAAACTAAGCAAGAACTCACCTTATTGAGATGGTTTTAGGTAATTAAAAAAAACAAAGAATATGGGATTATAAATATAATTTAACGGTAATTTAGTTCATGACTCTATCTTAAAAATATGTCTTTTTGAGCTACCACGTACAAGTAGTGACAAACCTCGGCGTTTTACCCAATTTTTTTGACATAATACCCGCATATATACATATATATTGGAAAATAAGTTGATGGGTTGGCTATGAAGAAAAAAAAGTTTAATAACAAATTAAAAAAGTTTACATGTTGTCTATAAATCTAAAAAATTAAAAAATAAAACAAATTACAAATAAACCACTTTCTTTAGCAAAAATAGTATATTTTATTGGGGAAGCTGTGATACAACCTTTTTATATACGCTATTAGTAGAGCTCGTTTTTAAACTTTTATGATATAATCAAACGGTTGAGATGTTACTTGTGTACGATAATTATAATGCATCTTATCTCATTGTATTACATATCAAGAAATTACAAAAATAATTAAAAAAGAAATTTAAAAAAAAAACCTTCAACGTGTGTGGCTCCTCACTCGTAGTCCGCTAGGGGGGGCATCGTCGAAGGTTGCGGGGGCGAGCCAAGCCAAGATGAGGGCAGAGATCTGATTAGGTCGTGGGGAGATCGTCCCCAGGCAAGAAGGTCGAATCTAGCAGGGGGTTCATCGTGGGGGGGTTAGGGGGGCCAGATCTGGCTTGGGGGCTTGTCGTCTAGGGAAAGGATGCCTAGGTTGCAGGCGTGGGGGAGCTTGGGTCGAGGGCACTTGGGTTGCCCGGGGGGCTCGTTGTCCGACGGAGGAGGCCCTGGGTCACCGGAGGGCTCGTCGTCCGACAGGGGGTGCCTGGGTCGCTGGGCCAACAGTAAGAGGGTGGGGGGGCCGCTTGTTAGAAGTAGAAAACGATTTTTTTAATTTAAAATTTCTTTTTTAAAATTATTTTTTAGTATATAATATTACAAGGTAAAGTACATCATAAGTCTCATACACAAGCAACATATTAACCGTTAAAATTCATTGAACGATCCTAAAGTGAACCCTATCGATAATGTATATAAATGAGACTCTATCGCTGATTTTCCTATTTTATTTGTCGTCCTACCAATTAAAAAGAAAGAAAGAAAGAAAGAAATTTTATTTTTTTAACTTTTGAGCAAGATTTTGAAAATTGTATTTTCATCCCCTAACTTTTGTAAATTTCCTTTAGTTCTTACCGTTTCTGAAATTTGCAAAAGTGCCCCCAATCTGACATAACTTCTCTTCTTTCTCTGTCTCTCTGTGTCTCTCTCTCTCTCTCTTCACGGAAGCACAATCCTTTCCTTTGGCCTCACCACCGATCTTTCGACTGGGTAGAAGGCCAATTTCTGCTGCGAAACCTTTCGAAGCGAAGCAGATTTCTCAGAGATCTTAACAATTTTGAGGTAGGGTTTTCTCTCCTGAGTCTCCTTAATCTGAAATTTCCCTTTTGATTTGTCGTTTTCTTCTTAGATATCCATTCGCCTATTGGGTTTTTCCTGCATGATTTTCTTGTTAGTTCTGCAAAGATTAGAGATTCAAATTGAGGCCTAATTAATAGGATTTATTTTCCACAAAAAAAAAAACGTAATTAATTATCGATTAATTTCAATATTATGAGACTTTTTTTCTCCTTTTTCTTGTGCGATTTGATAGATCAGTGTTGACTATTGAAGAATGCCTTCAGCTCAAGACCCATTCTACGTTGTGAAAGAGGAGATTCAAGACTCTGTAAGTTATATATATAAATGTGTGTGTGTATATATATAAAAGCTCTTAGATTTAAGAATGTTAGCACTGTTATGTTTCAATTTCTCATGTGTTGTGAATGAAAAATTATATAGGTATATATGATGAAATTAAACTATGACTTGTTAGGGGTAGAAAAATCTGAGGGAAAAAAGGTACTTTCAGTTTTACATAATCGACGGAATTTTAACACATGTTTGTGATGTTCATGGTAAAATTTTTCTTGGGTCAAGTTCCAATTTTTGTAGTCTGTGTAGCTAAAATAGGAAGAGAAATATGGGTGTTTTTTTATATTACTATTTTGGATTTCCTTCATCTGTGGATTCATTAGGTGATTCGTTTTGATGTTAGATTGATAAGTTGCAATCGTCCTTTCATCAATGGGAACGAATTCCTGCCGATACTGTAGACCGAATACAAGATGCAAAAAAGCTACTTTCTAGTTGTGAGAGCATTGAGTGGCAGGTAAATCTTATGTTGACATTACTTAAAGTGTGTCTTGTTTCTTTGAACTTTTGTAGTATGAAATAGGAGAACTGACGATACATGTTTAGCAGTTCCCTAGGAACGTTTAACACGTGTTAATTAATGCAATGTTGATTAGTCTTTTTGTTTCATTTAACACGGAGACATGATTAATAATCAGGGATATTTGTTAGATATGCAATACTGGCAGCAACGAGGATTGTTAAAGCTTTTACCTAGTTCCCTCTTTATCACCGTTTTGATGTCCAATGCAACTGCTGAAAGCCTGCTTTTTTGATAGGAAGGTGGATGAATTGGACAAAACAATTGCTGTAGCTGCTAAGGATCCTGCTTTGTATGGCATTGATGGGATGGAACTCGAAAAGCGAAGGAGATGGACCAGCAATGCTCGTACTCAGGTTTGTTTTAGGGATATTGATTGCTTGAAGAAATATTCAATTGACCCGTCATTTTTGTTTGATCTTTTAGTGTTTTTTTGGGTGTAGTCTCTGTGGATGTTATTATTTTGTATAATTTTCCTTTCAACAAGCATTTGTAGATCTTCTAAAGGATTGCAATATTTGACCAGGTGGGCACGGTAAAGAAGGCAGTTCAAAGAGGAAAGGAGGCGAATGGTGCCGGCACTATCTCTGCTAGTGCAACGCGCCGAGAACTAATGAGGCTGCCAAATCTACATGAGACAGAAAGATCTAATCCATACTCTGCTCATGATAATGACGATTTCATAGCATCAGAATCAGATAGGCAGATGCTTCTTATAAAGTAGGGATTTTTTTTCTTTCTTCCTTCTACAACCTCACCCCAACTGTATATTTATACACTGGTACCTTATTTGATCTTGTATTGTTCAAAAATTGTTGTCTCTATAGGCAACAGGACGAGGAATTGGACGAACTTAGTGCAAGTGTGCAGAGAATTGGCGGTGTTGGGCTAACCATACACGAAGAGCTCCTTGCACAGGTTAAGATTTATAGATCGCATTTCCTTCTAATGACTCCGCCACAAACCAGTGGCAAAAATACAATATGCATCGTTCCATGAGTCGAACATTTATTGCAGTTCTTGATGTTAAAATTTTAATCTTTTGTTTAGGAAAAAATCATAGATGAACTGGGAATGGAAATGGACAGCACGTCGAACCGTCTTGACTTTGTTCAGGTGAGTCTTTGCATCTAGGTCTGACTATATTTCCTAACCTCTGTAAAAGTGAATTCAGTCGTAAAATTTATGAAGCTTGCCAATTACTTGAGATGTATATTTTATTCGTTCATTATCGGATGAAAACATCCGTTTTGATTTTCATTGCAGAAAAAAGTCGCTATGGTCATGAAGAAGGCTGGTGCAAAAGGCCAGATTATGATGATACTATTTTTGGTGGTCCTGTTCATTATCCTTTTTGTGTTGGTCTTTCTCACCTAGTGTAAAGAATAAAGCCTGTATACGAAGTTTATACATAGAAGCGGGATCTGTTTGTTTAGGAACTTTTGGATCGTTGAGAGAATACAGATGATTTGATTGGTGATCTACGTTTATCCAATAAGAACTGGCCTGGAAATTCTGAACCGAAAAAGAGAAGAAAGGGTCCTTCAAAAGTCCCTTTAAATTTTTGAAGTGGACTAGATTTCGAGACTGAACTTGTGTCATATATATGTAAAAAAAAAAGCTCATATTATTGTTTGTTTATTCCATATCGAATTTATTCTCTCGTTGTTGTCTTCGTTTTTAGTTTCTTAAATTTTTCATGTCTGAACAGCGCAAGAATGTGATCTTATTAATGCAATTAATTATGTTACTTCATTTTGCTATTCAAGAGGGAAATGATCACTCCTCCACAATTGTGATGACAAAAGTTCACGACGGCACCGGCGAAGGACCGAGGGCAGCTCTAACAGATCATTTGGTTGGGAGAGAGGCCTAATCCCTTGTTTGGTTGGAGCACGAGGAAGCGGTGAAAAAATCGATGCAAACAATGGTCACCGAGATCGGAGGTTCAGTGAGATGTCATAGGCAATGTTTGCTGGTTAAGAAACCAAACTGTCCCGAATGTGGTCGCGGGTGGTTTTGGTTGGTTTTTCATTTTGTGCTTTACAAACAGAAGGATTCAAATTTATTAATGAAGTTAAAAAAAAAAAAAAAAAAAAAAAAAAAAAAAAAAAAAAAAGTGATTAACTCAAAAATTTTATATCACAACTTGCAAGATTATGAAACATTCACATTCTCCCTCTTTCCTAACCTTATAAATCTAAAATCAAAACTGTAAATCTTTCCAAATCTCATAATATATAGACGAGTGAACAAAGTTGTCCTAGAGATTGCAGGGTTTTCTCAGTTCTGCAACCAGGCCACGATCGAAACATTTATTTACAACGTAATTATCTCATGAGGCAATACGCAGCGTGACATGGTTCTCTCCCAAAATATAAACACTTGGTACATATATTACAACAATAACATGAGGGACAAAAAATAATTGCACATTCCTGGTGATGAAACCAAGTCAAACTAGCTCCAATTGTGCAAGGACTTGCTTGCTTGTGAGGCCAGGAAAAGCGCCTTAGCTCTTGCATCCATCGTCCTCCACTCCCTCTCTGCACGCCGCTGGTGTTGCCTGGCATTTTTTGCTCGTTTTGGAGCCAATTTGGTGTCCCTTTCCACAAATGCAAGCCTAAATTTTTCAGCAATGGACAATTCTGTGGGATCCGAGAGTTGAGTGGGTGCAGCCCTAGGAATAGACCCTCGAAACGCCCATGTTTCTGGATCGATATCCTCAATAACAGGGTCGTCTAGTGCAATGTTAGGTAATGCTTCCGTGGGAACTTTGGTTCCTCTGAAACCAAAGGGTGACAGTTTGGGGTTTACTATGATACGCGGGCACTCGGTAGAAAAACTTTCCAATGTATGCTTATCAATCTTCGGCTGCAAAGAGGAGCGAACTTAAGAAACATAACACACTTGAAAGAAAAAACGCAAAATCTATCTTTGGACACCACAAAATTTCTCTGTGGGAGCCTCTTTTAAAATCCCTATTGGTATCTTTCACAAGGAAAAGCATACATACCCACACAAGCCACTGCAATGATTCTGCGCCATTAACAATCTCAGCGGTATCAAGCTCTTCCCAGGAATCTCCCTCTACATCATTCAGCTTTGGTTTAAATATTCCCAAGCATCTGCGGGCAGTGTGGTCACTCCTCTGGCACCCTCTGCAACATTAACTTTTGTTCATATCCTGTTATTAGGTTTGTAATACTAGTCAAAGAATGCAACACAAACAAAAGGCGGTTTGTAACTTTGTAAGGTCATTTAAAGGCTTTATGTAACCATTCCGAGTAAAGATCAATAGTCTATGGCATAATGGCGTAATTCAGTTCCTATAATAGTGTTTTTTTTTTTTGTTTAATTTTGTAAGTGAGAATACTGGTTCTATGTATATGTTTCTCTCAGTTCCGTTCTTCTCTAACAGGAGAAAGTACAAAGTAGTGATCCATTCCTAGGGACAAACCAGCGCCATCTAGATCTCCGATCATTAGTTCAAAATTTCAAACCATTATTGATGATTACACAAAAATAACCACCAAAAACCAACACAATTTTCACCAAGTTAGATAAAAGAAAGATTACCCGCATCGAAAAGTCTCCAAAGAACGACAATGCCGCACTAACTCAGAAACACCAGCTGTAGTAATCCCGCTACAACGGCTGCAGAAAACTTATTTTGTTATAATTGAAGAATTCCAAAACCAAATAAAGAATTGATGATATAAGGCATAAGCTAATGCAAGCAGGAAACAGACATAATCATCTTAGGACTATATTCGAACAGAATCACAAAACCGTTAATCAGATATGATGGAAGTTCAACAATGCAATAGAAACAAAACAAGAAGCAAAATAAAAAATAAAAAATTCCACACCTTATATCTACTGCTTTTAGAGACTTGCAGATTTCAGCAACTTTTGCTAAACCAATATCCGAGACATCGGACCCAGAAATGTCTAGAATTTCCCATGAACTATCAGCTAGAGAGACAATAACCTCATCGTTTAGTAACTTTCTTCTCCTAGCTACTGCAGCAAGTACCATCTGCCATTCGGAAATAAACAAAAGCTTTGTTCAACAATAGGGCAACCAAGGCATCATCAGCACTTCTGATACTTCGGTAAAATGATCAAACCGATATTCTTATGAGAGAACAAAATATACATAAATCAAAGACTTCTACATCAATAATTATTATCTTTTTGCCTGCAATTTCCCGTCAATTCTCAATCTTCTTGATATATCAATCAAAATATCCCGCAATTTAACTTTAATACATCGATATTTCCATTCCATTCTCAGTGACGGGTTGACACCAGATTCCTTATTCGCCACTCTGCATTTGAGCAGGAGACAAATAGAATCTGGCTACCAGGGCAAAGGCTTCATCGTAATCTATCTTCATATATATGAGTAAAGCCTTTGGCGACTAGCCTGACCTAAAATTCCGATATCATCATCCTTGTTTTTTGATACAAAACTGATCAACTCAGCTAGATAACCAAAGAAAATTAGTGCTAATCACACCACTAAAATAGGGTTTTTTAAATTATTTTATTTAAGTAATCAGGTCTGTGTATTTATGAATTTGAACCTAAATCAAATACAAATTCCTAAAATTATCAGTAACCAAATTCGCTTTCCTGTTTAGCTAAACTACGCAAATCTCTACTGCCTCAAACAATCTTACCCTAAACATTTTCCCAAAAAAAAAAAAAAAGACAACCTTAATATCAGCAGGAAAATTAATGGCGATGTCAGACAAGTCTGAAACTAAATCTTCCAAATGCTTCCCCACTAGTCCGATGCACAAGCTCACTAAACTCGCCGGCCTTTTCTTCTTCGGCACTTTTCCTGTCATCACCAAACATTCATATACAATTATACAACATATACATATATATATATATATGTATATTTGTGTCTATGTGTATACATATATAGAGAGAGAGAGGCGTACTGGGAAACTGAGAGGGGAAAATTGTGCTTCTGGACGTGGTGGTGGTGGGTTTGAAATCGGATCCGGTATTCAAATCGAGCTTGGTTACAGAATTTGTGATTAATGATAAGTTTTTTTCCCTTTCCATCAAAATCAAAAAAGAAAAATTAGATAAAAAGATTTTCTTTTTCAGTGGAAAACTGAAATTCAGAGACGGAGACTCGCCGGCGACGAAAATAGGTGGCTGAGCTAGTGAATAACTTTTTTTTTTTTTTTTTTTTTCATATAGATATATATATATCGGAAGAAGAAGCCGACTTTTTTTTTTGCAATATGGATTATTTTCATCCGTACCCTTGAATTTTAGGTTCATTTTTATTTTGTCCCATCAATTAAAAAATTCTAATTTAATCTCCTTAATTTTGAATTTAATCACATTTTATCTCTTCTATTAAAATTTTTATTAAAAAATAATAGAAAAATAAGGGAATCAATATTATTCAGCTCATTCTTTCGGGATTACTGCTAAAACCAAGCTAAAAATGATTACATAACTCCCACTTTACTTTTATTCATTAAATAACCCTTATATTTTGAAGTATTGTAATGTTTAGTTTTGACACCTTTATCATCGAGCACAAAAGACGCCACCAGCTTGGTGTTATCTTCTATGCCAAAGAGAGAGCCAAATGGGGAGGCCTTTTTTTTTTTTTCACTAGAGAAGTCAGATTTATAAGTGTCTAATATTTACGTTTGATTTCTCCTTTTTTTTTTATTTGTGATTTTTAGAGACAAAACTTTTTTTCCTTTTTTTTTCATGAAATGGAGGATTTCAACATCGACACAAGCATCTTCAGTCCATCATTGTTAGTGATCCATTGTTGTCGTTTTTAGTTTGCAAATTAAGGAGTGGTGAAAAGGCAAATAAGAGACTGAAGAGTTTTTTTTTTTTTTTCCTATGTAGGGGACCTTGGGGGCAAAAAAAAAAAAAAAAAAAAAAAAGAACCCTTGTTCGGTTATTCTTAGTATTTTTGAAGCAAAACTAGTACAATATAAGGTAACCCCAACGTTTTAACATTTTGAGGGTATAATTGATAAAATTAAAATATTTTAAGTTCAACTTGTTATTTACTAAAGAATTTAGGGACCAAGAAACCAAAAATAAAAACCAATAAAATTTGTCGGAAAAAATAAAAAATAAAAGAAAAGAAAACATATTACTGCAAGGGTGTTTTGGTAAACTAACTAGGAACTGATTCCGAATCTACTTCTGGTAGTTTAAACTTGAAGTTGAAGGCTACGCCGGGCAAGAGACCCTCTCTGTAATTGGAACCGAAAAGGCCAAGGAGAAGAAGAGCAGAAAAACGACAAGAATAACAGAAAAACGACGTCGTATTGGAGCGACGATGATGAAGGGTCTGCAACAAGGGCAAAACCTCCCATCGGACGTCACTCAGGTCATCGAACAGCTCGAACGCCATTGCTTGGCTCCCGATTCTTCTCTCGTCTCCAAATCCGCTTTCTTCGACCTCCAACTCGTACTCTCTCTCTCTAGATTCCCATTTCATCTCCTTGTTTGGTTGCCTAGAAAATGCGGGAAAGCAATTCATCTTTTTTGTTTGTTTTTTGGTTTTCAAAATCATGGCTTGGAGTAATTTCTCTACATTGCAGGCCCGGGAGGAAATGTCGAGGGAAAGGCTGCGGTACTTGGAAGCCATGGTTGTTGGAGATAAAGCTCGATCTTTTTTTTTTTTTTTTAATCTCTTCATTTTTTCTTTCCGTTGCTTCTTCTGACTTGATTTCCTTTTTTAATTATTATTATTATACATATGTATAATTTTTAGGCGATATACAGTGAGGCAATTGCAATGGCGGAAGAGTATCAGCAGGCGGTTTCGGTGGCTAATCTCGGAGGGATTCGGGACTTACAAAGCTCGTATACGCAACTTGGATTGAAGAATTCCCCTCAGGTTTCAATTCGTTTGTTAAACTTGGAAAGTTCATTCCTTTTCTTAATCCAGAAATGTTTTTGATTTGTTTAGTAGTATATTTTTTCTAATATCAGATATTCGAGTATAAATTTGTCGATTTGGTTTCAAATGCCTCTGTTTAATGATGGAGAATGGGGGGATTTGATGTAAAATTGCCTTTGATTGTGAAAATGCTACAATGCTTGTATGTAACGTAATTTCATACATTTGGATACAAAATTGTCGGTTTCTAATATCAGATATTGGATATGAAATTGTCGATTTCGGTATCAAATATCTATGCTAATGGTAAAGAATTAAACTGCTTTGTAGATTATAGTTTCGGTACATGCATATATAAATTTGTATGTCGGTATCAAATATCCCTGTCAATGGTAGAGAGAGTGGGAATTTGATGTAAATTTGCCTTTAATTGTAGTAATGTTCAATGCTTCTATGTGAGTTAATCAAAAGATTATTTTAAAAAAAAAAATCAATAGATTGTGCTATATGCTATTTACGTAGATAATATTTCCCAACATTCAGATATAAATTTGTCGATTTCATTATCAAATGTCTCTGTCAATAGTAGAGAGTACGGGGATTTGAGGTGAACTCACGATTAATTGTAGTAATGATACAATGGTTTTATGTAACGTAATAGGGATGATAAAGAAAATTGGAATTATTGAAAGATGAAGATGGTGTTAGTCCTTGCGTTATTGGTAATCTGTGGAAGAATGTATGTCTTGAATATCATTCATTGCTATATGCAAGTCTTCGCAAGAAGACAACGGGCTTTATGCAATGGGATAAGGATTTTGCTCATTGGGTTTTCTCTATTATCATCTATTATCAAATTAGGTTATGTGGCTTAGACTTTTGTCTTTATGAACAGGTTTATGAAACTTTAGAGCATCGTATGGTTGTCGCTGAAGCGGCTCAAAGGTTGAGGCTTCCTCTTATATCCAAAGACGGTGAAATTCGCGAGGATGAAATCGAGAAGTGCAGTATAATGTCGCGAAGTTCCCTTGATAGTACGATCAGCTCAAGCTCAAATTCGATGAATTATACTACTGCCAATAGCACTTCCAGTGCCGCAAATATTATCATGTCTGGTGGTGCCGATACTGAACCTGGAGTGGGTGGTGTTCCTAACCGCTTTCTTGGAATTACACCTGCATATTTATGGCAAACTCAACTCCAGCAGAACCCCTTGTCCATGGTAGGATAAATATCTATTTCATTATTATGTCTCTTCGATATTCTTTTAGTATAAAGCTCTTTGGTGGTCAATTGTTTAAACTATAAGAGGCAATTCTTTGTGTCATTGTAGGATATGACAGAGTACCAGTTGTGTCTGTCCCGTGAGATAGAGGCTCGTTTAAAAGCTAAGTGTGACAATCTAGCTGATGCTTTTATAATGGATGACATAGGTATTTCTCTCGTTTTTCTTTTCCTGCATATCAGGAACAAATGGAATTGAATTACTGCTCTAGGTGTTTTCCCCGCTTCTGTTACATTCATTAAGATAAGAGCGGACGGGTCAACTACTATTATGCACATATCAGGTTTTCAAGAGAGGGTGGCAGTGTAGATGATTGATCAAGTGTTTTGTCTATTTTGTTGTTGCAGACTCGTCATCTGGCCATCAAAATTCAAGTGCCCGAATTCCTGAAAGGTTTGATTTCTTCACCCCCTGGTTTATTTTGATGAATTCATTCTTAAATAAATGACTTTTCTGGATCTTATTACTAGCAATATTTGAAGTGCTTTTTGTCACTCTGTACCCTGCTATTTATATCGTCTATTTTTTTTGTCTTATCAGAGTAAAGTTCATCATAGAAGAAATTGAAAGGGAAGAAGCAGCCTTACGAGAGGACCTGTATTCTGCAGACAGAAAATTTGCTGAATATTATAATGTATGCAATAAGCGGTTCATATTCTCTCCTTGCTCTTTTTGCCTATCCCAGAACTTTGTTTGCCTAATATGCGGTTTCGAGCAATCCTTAATCTGTTTAACCATATTGTGCCAATTAGGTCTTGGAGCAGATATTGGGTGTACTTATTAAACTAGTGAAAGATCTGAAGTTGCAACATCAGCATAAATATGTAAGCCTTCTACTTTCTTAAGATATCTGGTGATCAGAGGTGATTACGACCATTTGAATTAGATTGTGTGCCTTAAATTTCTTTGTGAATGCTCTATTACGAATTATAATTTTGAATTTGTCTCCTTAATCCTTACGGAGGTCTGACTTGTTACGTCTTCATAACTTATAGGATGATCTGCAAAAAACATGGCTTTGCAAAAGGTGTGAGACAATGAGTGCGAAATTGAGGTTTGTCATCTCATGTCTCTAGTTTGATTCGTTTTCTCTATTGCCCACTTTTCGTGAATTTATGGGGTTTATGTAGTAGAGACAGTAAAAATCCTCACCATCTCATACATGATAAGTGTACGTGCCCGCTTTCTTTCAGAGTTCTGGAGCACGTTCTTCTTCTTGAAACTTACACTCAGGAATCAATACCCGCTCTACATAAGATAAGGTAATTATTGGTAAGACCTTTTTGAGTGCATGCCTTTTTTTCCGGTCCAAGGTTGATATCATTAATTGTCCCTACTGATTACCAGGAAGTATCTTGTTGAGGCTACAGAAGAAGCTTCTATGGCATATAACAAAGCGGTATGCTCCTCAAGTTGTCCCTGTTGGCCAATTGGTTTCTAGCTTTGAATTCTAATTCTTGTCTAGTTTTTGTTCACGGGTTGTTTCGTTTTCAACATGCGTGGTTGTAGAGGTAATCAAACCGGTGTCCTATAAAAGGCATTATAGGCAAACAGATTATTTTTCGAGTAGTTAAATATTTGCAGTCTGCTTACAAGTCCTCGTTTGATTTTTCTAAAAGCATGTTAAATATTTTCATATATTTACATTGAACTTGTGAGTTACCAATCGAGCCCGGGGAGGGGAAAAAAGTTAGTTTTCAGCTGCAAAGAGATATGCCAAGTAAACTCTCCTTTTATGGCACGAACCCGACTATGTTAATATCATCATCACTTCTATTTTGTTTCGAGAGCTTTCTCCGCTAATTCATGATCAACTTACTTGACCAGGTCACGCGTCTTCGGGAGTACCAAGGCGTCGATCCTCACTTCGATACAATTGCAAAGCAGTATCGTGAAATTGTAAAGGTACAGATTAGTGTAACAAGAATGTGGTTCTTCACTTGATTCCTTATTGAAGTCTTTAACATAAAAAATTTCCTTGCAGAAATTGGAAACCATGCAATGGACGATCCACCAAGTTGAAATGGATCTAAAGCGCTTACCTGATCACCCCAACGCATAGATTTTTTTTTTTTTTTTTGGTTTTTTTTTTTTTTTGTTTCATCTCAATCCTCTATCAGTTGTTACGTTTATGTATATCAGAATGAACGACAGAATCTCTCGTCTGTACTTTGATTTTTGTTTTAAATAGAGTTTGTACTACATGTGTTACTTTTGTTATCTTTGGGCAGTTGTGCTGTCGTTTTGTGCCCTAGGTGGTTGAAAACGACATGAGTGGATTGTTAACATGTTAGCATAGTCCAAAGACCAACATTGAAACGACATGCATTTTTCCTCATTCAGAATTTCATATGTGATTGGGTTTTCTATTTCTTGGGAAATTGAGAGATTGCCCACATAAGGATGGAAATAATAGGCTTTTCTTAAAAAAAAAAATTTATTTTCTATTTTTAATTATAAACACGGAAGAATTTGGGAATTGGAGATGAGGGAAAATAAATCATTATATTTTAAATTTTCTTTTTTTAAGAGAAATTTTAGCAAATCTTATATTTATAGGTACCTTTAAACTTTATAACAATTTTTTTAAAAGATGATAAATTAGAGTATACATTTTTAGTAAATCTTTAGATTTTCTTGGATTTTCTAAAAATTTTGGATTTATGGTTAATTTTTTACTATAAATACATGTGCATGGTTTCATGTTAGATAGAGAAGAGGAAGAAGGAAGCGTTTTTTTTGACATCATATGATCACATATTTAATTATGCTATTTTTTACCAAGTTTGAAATTTTATGTTATAATTTATTGGTACTCTTTTCGAAAACATTATTTTACTCTTTCTCCTTTTTTTTTAATTGGAAAAATAGTCATTAAATTTAATCCAACTATTAGTTTTTAGTGCATGATACTTACAAAAAATTAACTGATGGAGATAGCTAAGACGTTTTGAAAAATTGTATTACCTTTTGAAATTCCGGAGTCATAAAATTAATCCAAAAATAAATTAATTTGTGTGATATATATGGTCAAGGAAAACATTTAAATCAATCCAAAATCAAAATAAGAAGAAATCCTTGTAAGAATAACACATCGGCATACTCTCAACCATTCGTTCATCATCCTACGCACATCTCAGCCGTACATTTGATATGAATGGTGATTTAAGTTTTTAAAAAATAAATTAAAATTCAAACTTTTTTTTTTGTTTTTGTTTTTTTCGAATCCGAGTCCTAAAGGAACTCTAGCGTCGTTTTTGTGGGTCCATATATATATATATATATATATATATGTACTTGACATCACAATTTTTATCATCGAATACAGCTTTACTTGATTGTTGTCTCTCTCAGACGTCGCTCTTCAAGGTAAACAAACAAACCCCCTCCACTCCCTTTGAACTTTATGCACGTTACATATATATACACATATACATATTGGGTTGTAATATATAGGTCTGTATAATGTCAGAGAAAGATTTTTTTTTTAAATATATATATTTGTTTTGGTTCTAAGGTTGGGATTCTCTTGTAGCAATTGTAAAACATTATTATGTAATTTATTTTATTAAAATAATTTTCATTTTTTTTTTTAAGAATCCTTTTGTATGTGAAGAAGATTGACCTTTTCTGTTCATTAATTGGAATCTGGGATTCTAGAGGAAAAGTAAAATAACCTCCCATTAGTGTTTTATACTACTATTATTATTAATTCTAATTGCTGTTGTTCTTGTTCTTGTTCTTGTTGATATTATAATTACTATTATTTGGTGTGTGTGTGTAAAGAATCATTAGAAATTGAGCAAAAAAATAAAATAAAAAATATTTCCACCATGATTTTATGAGACTCTTAATGATCTTTATAGTGATAATGTGCGCTAGGGTTACTAACGCTTTTGCTTCTGTTTTTTCTTTTTTTTTTCTTTTTTTTCAGTACTAGTTTCTCTTGTACCAAATTATAAAAACACAAGCCTTTCCAAATCCATCCAATTTTTCCCCTCTCAAGTTTTCCAATCAAACCAAATTAGTCACAATTACTCACATGGTTGATCATCAAGACTACAAAATCCCGTCCTCCTTCGACCCCTTCACTGACCCTGAAACCGGCACCGAGTCCTTCTCCCTCAAAGGCAAGGAGCAAGTCCACGTCCGAGTCCAGCAAAGGAGTGGGAATAAGCGCGTGACGACGGTGCAAGGGTTGAGCAAGGACGTCGCCTACGAGAAGGTTCTCAAGGTTCTCAAGAAGGACTTTTGTTGCAATGGCAATGTGGTCCAACACAAAGAGTTAGGCAAGATAATTCAGCTCCAAGGTGACCAGCGCAAGAATGTCTATAAGTACCTTGTCAAGGCTGATATTGTCAAGAAAGAACAAATCTTGATTCATGGTTTTTAGAACCACATTTAGCTTATTTTATGCAAATTCATTAAAATTTTTGTTGCCGTAATTAGGTCTTAGGAGTGTCTTATTTTTCAGATTTATAGTAAATTTTTACAAATCTTTTATAAGAAGAATTAGAGTGGCTTCTAAGCCAAGTTTCTATTTCCTCGATTGGTTTTTGATTTCGATGAATGTAGTGGATTTCATTAGTAATAATAGGAATACACGTCTCTCAAGTTTCAGAACATGATTCCTTTGGTTTCTATTTTGAAAAATGCTAGAGATATCAATTATAATCTCAACTTTTGAGTATCAATCTGTATGACATATGAGTTGTCGTTATTTTTATTGGTAAGTGGTTAAAATATTGACACATTAATTGATTGCTTTAACCAATAGAAAGATGATAAGTGAGTTGGTACTCAAAAAATTGGGACTAGAGTTGGTATCCGTAGCACAACTCTTCTATTTTCGGTTGGTTATTACCTGTTATGAAAAATTTATAATTTCCCAATAGGTACTACTATGATAGTTTAAACGGGGCGCTATAAATTTATAATTTTGAGTTGGTACTCAAAAAATTGGGATTAGAGTTGGTATCCGTAGCACAACTCTTCTATTTTCGGTTGGTTATTACCTGTTATGAAAAATTTATAATTTCCCAATAGGTACTACTATGATAGTTTAAACGGGGCGCTATAAATTTTTTTTTTTATTATTATAAAATGGATGCATATTTACATTCTACATATATTTTGAAAGTACAAATTAAAATCTCAAAATTTAAGTGGGAGCGCAAAAAATTTTTATGAAAATTTCAGGGCTAAAATTTAATTTTTAAAAATATGAGTGGGTCCCCACTTATTTGAACGTGGCTCCACCACTAATTATGATTTATGAATGGAAACAACTTTGTTTATCGTGCTGTAAATTTTTAACATAACCACCCGCATATCAAACCATTAAAAGTTTAATGATATATACTAGTAATATAAAAATACAATTCTTCTCCCAAGTTTTTATTGAGCAGGGGTTAAAAATTTGATTTTGATCTCTAAATTTTTTTAAAAATTCTAGGTATATGCCTGTTTTATAAGAAAACTTACATTTGTGTTTCTACTCAAAAACTTAAATATGTTATTGTGCTTTTATATTACAAGAAAAATTCTAATTATGCCATATTCAATAAATGGAATATATAAAAATGTGCATGCAAATTCTTAAATGTTATTATGATTGGTTCTGGCTTGAAGAGTGAATTTGGTGGGATTTTTGTCCTAGAAAACGACACGTCGTTCTTGTATTTGCTAAATGATATGATGCTCTTGTACTTAGTAAAGGATGGCATGTCGTTTTGATATTATTGTTGTTTCTCTTGGACGGCAGCTTATGACGTTTATTTTAAGGGCGGGAAATAAACTACAAGGAAACTCCACCTTTGACGTATGAATTGACTTTTTTCTTTAGTTAATAGTATATTATTTCTTAGAAAATTTCAACAACAAAAAAAAAGGAAAGAAAAGAAAAAGAAAAAGAAAAAACTTATGGAAAAGAGAGGTAACAAATAGCTTGACATTTGTCAAGGTTATTTTATTTTTTATTAGATAATTTATGATCCCCCTTTAATACAATATATGATGGAGTGTTAAAAATGTCGTTTTTTTTTTTTTTAAATATATGTTAGGTTGCTTCCCTACAAGAAACTTTCTCCTTTTAATATACTTTTATTTTTTGGATTCTTTGTCCAAAAAAATCAAACTTGACTTACTAATCAACGGACAAATGTAAATTAAAATAGAGCATTTTTGGCCGAATTTTAAAACACTGTCAAGTCTCTGGTTTTATAATTTGATCTAAAAATTTGTTGCTGGATACTACGTTGAGAAATAGGATTAGTGCCACCTGCAGATGAGGAAGGCTATTGGATTGGAGGAGGAATGGTGGTGTGTTTGGCTGATCAACGATGAGTGTTATTTTCCGACTGGATCGATCACACTCATAACTAAGAACATGTTTGGGGTACCATTTTTAAATGTCATTTTATCGTATGAATTTCAAATTTCTAACTCTATATCAAATTTTCTCTATTTTATTTTCAAAAAAACTCAAACTTTAAAAGTTTGTAACTTTCTCATTTCAAATCAGAATAAGATGATTTTTTAATGTCAAAATACTCGTAATGACGAGATAAATAAGACAAGATCTATTTTGTATTTTTTTTTTTCCAAACACAATTCTAATTTTCGTATCATTTTCCATATCGCATAACTTTTTTAAAAGTTAATCCCTAAACACATATTTTTAATTTATTCCAAACAGATCCTAAAAGTGAACAAAATAACTGCATAAACCATCTAAACAACACAACCTAGCTTTGTACGATATAGTTCTTATGTCTATGGTTTTGCTTGCCGATTGATTAACTCTTAACCGTACAATGCGGTACAATTTAAATTTTTCAAAACCACAATTAATCAAATTGCATCATACATTCTCAATAATGTATTTAAATATATAATAATAATAAATAATATTTAACATCGTTGATATTTTTTAATATTATTTCTGTAAAGATTACATCCAATTCAAATACACCGAACCATAACACGCTCCCACCAACGTGTGAGGCCCACCAACGTGTGAGGCCCACCCCCCCCCACCAAATCGGTTGTTTAGGAATGCAGCCCCTTTTAGAAAGCACTAGAATATAGAGGTGGAGATGTTCATTCATGTACATGTTCCCCACGAGAGTGTATTAGATCTTCCCATCAAAAGTGGGGGCCACCCAAAAGTCAAGTCAAGACCAAAAATTCAGATTAAAAAAAAAAAAACGCAAAACTCTCAAGGACCCGATTCGGATTGGACGAATATGGCAAACACGTTTCATAGTTTCCAGATTTTTCTTCGTGTGGACCCCACACCCTTATTATTCCTTTCCTTTTCTTTGGATTACCCACCCTCATCTCCTTATCTCCCCTCTTTGGTTTGGTTGGGTGCGTCCATCTTACGCGGTCCTTCCTTTCAGCTAAGAATGAATATTAATCACACCCACGGAGTAAATGGGTTGGTAATGGTAGATATCTTTACTAGATTTTTCCTTTTTATTTACCTAAATTCGATTTTCATTATCTTTTTTTAGATTTTATTTTAAATTCGGTTGTTGAAATATAATTTAATAATAGCATGATAGATGACTGATTGAGAGAAACTAATATTAAGAATATGTTCATAAAAAAAAATATTGAAAACATGTTTCTTAATCATATCTAGAGAAAGGGATTCTTGTCTGTGTGATTAAAAATCTGAAAATGACAAAGTCATCTCCAAATTCTTCTTTATTCACAAAAAAAAAAAAATATTGATATATCTATATATATAGTCTTATATTTGATATTTTTATATATTATTTTATTAATATTTCAATGTATCACTAATTGATTTTAATATAGTATTTTTTTTAATGATTTATCATTTATAATTTACACTAATTCTAACAAATACTATCATGATACGAATAATTTTAAAATTGTGTATATAAATCATTTAGTTATTATATGATTTTAAACTTATCCGATTGTTCGATAGGTAAGAAATTTAATATTTAAATCACTAATATATAATATATATTATACGATGATCAAATAAATATAATATTAAGATTAATATCAATTAACACTAACTTATTAATATATAATATTTTATATTCATACATATTGTTTATAATAACAATTTTAAAAATATAATATGTATAAGATTATATAATATTATGTGTAAAACGGCTAATAATTATAAAAATTTACAAGAATATATATATATATATTTTTTGGTAAATGAAAGAAAAATTCTATTTGTCGTATGACTAATCTTATCAATATATGAATGTTAAGAACCTTAACAAGTCAGTAAACTCACGTCATCTTATATAAATATTATTAAAAAAAAAAAAAGTAGTAAACTCAAGTCACCTACAATCTAAATTGTCCAAACAAGAGCTCCACTCAATCTCAGCCGTACACGTGTGAATAACTGACTCAAAGTTAACTCAACCATGGTTGGAAATTTGTGGCTGGCCGAGGACCCAAACCGCCCCTTTGTCCTCCTCTTGCCTCTATAAATAGAGCCCATTGTAAAACTCTTCTCATTACCTCATCGGATTCTTCGATTCAAAAGACCTTTCTTCAGGTAAATTTCTTTCCTCATTCAGCTCTAGAGCCTTTTTCTTTCTCCTTTAATTCGATTTTCGTTATTGGGTTTTTGTTCTGGGTTTGTGATATCTTCTGGGTTGATATATATATATATATATATATATATTTGGCGTGACAAAGATTTGGCGTTTTTTTTTAGTCCATTCATAATAAGAACCTTGCTTGATTTCTGGGTTGTGGTTGAATTTCTTTTTTTTTTTTTGGTATGAAAAGATCGGATCTTTTCATTTCAAAAAAAAAAAAAAAGATTGGATCTTCTCCAAGAAGATATCTTGTTACATAAACTTTCCTTGTTTTGGCATGGAAATGAACCGACTTTTAATGGGATTTCCCCCCCTTTTTTTTAGTATATATTTGGTTATGATTTTTTTTTTTAATTATTGTTGTTTCTTTCAGGTTTTTTATTTTTATTTTTATTTTTTGTGCCATGTTAGGACAAATTTAGTTTTTGGTTTATTTTCTGGATATAGATTCTATAGCAATGAAAAATAATATCTTGTTAGAGTTTGATTTCATTTCAAATGTCTTTTGGATACCAAAAGATTAAAAATCAACTTTGTTTCCCAGGTTATATGTAGTTGGAAAAAGGATCTTTATAGAACTTGCATATTCTGTTAAGGATGTGTTTTTATTGATCGGTGATGTAGAGGAAAATTGTATCTAACTAGGTTGTTCATGTTTTTTTTTGTATTGGTTTCTTTCAGTTGTCTTTGCGCTTGCAAAAGCATCCTTTTCGCACACTCGTTCAATTCGTTTTCAGTTTCCCAACCAAGCAAAGTACATGGTTGATCTAGACGCCCAGATCCCAACTGCCTTCAACCCATTTGCGGACGCCAAAGACTCAGATGCCCCCGGAGCCAAGGAGTATGTTCATATCCGCGTTCAGCAACGGAACGGGAAGAAGTGCCTGACAACGGTGCAGGGGCTGAAGAAGGAGTTCAGCTACGAGAAGATCCTCAAGGATCTCAAGAAGGAGTTCTGCTGCAACGGCAATGTGGTCCAGGATAAGGAGTTGGGCAAGATAATTCAGCTCCAAGGCGATCAGCGCAAGAACGCCTCGCAGTTCCTGGTTCAGGCCGGTCTGGTCAAGAAAGACCAGATCAAGATTCATGGTTTTTGAGCTAGGCTCGGGTCATGTTGTTATATGGTTTTCTATGCTTGTGTGGGTTTGTTAGCTGATATGCAAAAATAATTTCATAAAGAGAAGTTTCTAATTTCTATATGTGGGATTTGTAGAGACTTCGAAAATTTTACATTACTAGAGCTTGTATCTGTTGGTTCTGATGTTATGAAGATTTCAAAAGTTTGCAATAAGATTTCCTTGGTTACAAGAATTGATGGCTTTCAAGTTTCAAAACATGAATTTCTTTTCCTCTTTATATTTTGTTTCTGTGTCTTGATAATTTTTACTTTCTTGTTTGCTTAGAGAGAAAATGCTATGACTTCTTGAATTGCCTTTGGAATTGGAATTTTCTTGGTATTATCTGGCTTTGATGCCCAAGAAATTTCTTGTTAGTATCAAAGGATTCTATAAGCTATGTAGTTTTGAGTTTAAAACTTCATTTTTTAACTCAAATCTACTCTCTATTAATTCTAAAGAAGACTTCCAAGGATTATATGATTTCATTTACATACATACATACATACATACATATATATAAATATATATAACCCTTATCCTAGCCCAATTTGTACTTCAAGATTGTAGCCACTAGTGTTTAGCTCAACATGCAAAGAGGGTGGTTGGTCTTGTGGGGAATGTTTTGATAGTTTGAACAATGACACACTGAATATCATTGTTTCAAAATTATTTAGAATCCGTAAATCGGTACATTTGATGGTCGGCATCTTTGATAGTCGTTTCACTGTCATAGTGGGAAAGATCCACCGCACATGTACGAAAGGTACGTAAACGGTCACTTTGTAACGAGAATGTGTGTCTCATTATCATACTGGGATATATCAATTAAATTGACGTAAAATGATACGTAAACAATCATAACGAGAAGATATCAATCTCCACGAATAAAATTAGATTAATCGAGCGACTCAACTTAGTATACTCCCTTGATATCAATCAATCACTATGATTAAATACTTTTTGTCTTGAATTTTTTTTTTTTTTTAACTACAAGTAATGCACATCTCTTTCTCTCTCTCTCTCTCTCTCTCTCTAAACATTAAGATATTGGAATAACATACATGAAACAACAAAAAGTGACTTGTTATGCACATCTGTCGAAGTTGTAAATAGCAATTCCAAAATCAAATCCAAACTGAAAAGTCCCCTATATTCATTTTGGTAATACATCTCTCTTACTATATAGACTGGTCTAACTGTCTGTCACCAAGATGGCTCAAAAGCCTCTGTGTGGACTTATGCAAATGTTTTGTCTTTTTTTTTTTGGCCAGTGAGAAATTTGTTTCAAAAAAAAAAAAAAAAAAAAAGGGAAAAAATTACAGATTCATCTAAAACAATTTGCCCGGCTGTTGGGTCCCACTCCTCATCATTGCACAGAATTCTGAATAGTTGATCCTACCATCCTGTTAAAACCAAGGCAAAAACAGAAACTATGAACATCTCATGCATGGTAGTTTAGAAAGTCGAACTGCATTTGAAGCGTGAGAGAGAGAGATGACTTACATTGTCTGTGTCGACTTCCGAAATTATCTCCCTGATTGTCGCTTCGTCGCCCATTCCGTAATCTTTCATGGCGGTTTCAAGTTCATCTCGAGTGATAAACCTGTAAAATATTGTAGTAGCAACATGAAACTAACGGAGTTCAAGCTAAACAATTTGAAGTCCAGATACACGCATGATACTCCTACTTCTGTGTCCATACTCAAAAACAAAGGCTTGGATTTTTTTGGTTTCGTTATGAAAGTCATCTCGATAGAAACTACTTTGAACCTCTTTATTTGAAAGGAAGACTTCGATTGTTTTTTTCCCCTCTTTCATCCAATGCTAAATCGATGGCCTATGTTATGTCTCGGGTTATTTTGGTTGTTTTCGAAAATTGGTATGGCAAACATTAACGAAGCCACTAACAAATTCCAAAATCCATAATGAATATATCATGACCATTAATCTTTTTTTTTGAAGATTCGAAGCGAAAACCATCAAAAATAAGTTTGTTGTCGATAGATTCAGTGTGTCAAGAACCGTTATGTTAGAGCTTTAGGGAAGTTGCTTCGTGTAGGCTTGAAAAGCCTAAAAATGTAGGATCTTTGAGAGACAGGGTGAAAAAACTTACCCACTACTGTCTTTATCAAAAAATTGAAAAGCTTTGTAAAGATGTTCCTCTCTCTCTAGCCTGTGTCGATGCATTGTAGCGGTTATGAATTCGATGTAGTCAATTGATCCATTCCCATCCACATCAGCCTGAAGAGAAAAATTCAGTGCAGAGTAAGCTTTTAATGTGAAAGAAGGACAGCATATATTTAGGGCTCGGAATCTAATGAGATATCCTACCGCTTCCATGAGTTGTTTGACTTCAGTCTCCGTCAGCTTAGAGCCAAGTCGGGCCAATCCCGACTTCAGCTCATCATAGGTGATAGTGCCACTGTTGTCCGTGTCTATGTTGGTGAACATCGCCTTCAGCCCTTGGATCTCTTCCTCAGAAAGATTTTCAGCAATAACCTGTTCATCATATTCATAATTTGCTTTAGTAGACAAAAACTCTAACTAGTGACTTATTTGCCGATGTTGATAAATGGAATTTTGGACCAACGTACCTTCAAAGCAAGTTTTTTCAGCTTGTTCATTGCTCTGAATTGCTTCATCCTAGAAAGCACCGCACTATCAATTGGTTTGTCAGATGCACCACCTTCTTTGATCCATGGATGCTCTAAACCAAACCAGCCAAATTCATATTTCAGTCATAAAAGAGAATTTTTCCATAATAAGTCAAAGTAAGAATCTGCAGGGATGGCATTCTAACATGACGTATAATGCATTCATTATCGTGTCAAAGGCATGTTTACTCCACATGAATGGTAAAGACAAGACGAGAAGTGTTTTCTTTTGTATCTAATCATGCTTTTACTTGCAAAATAATAAAAAAAAAAAAAAGAAAAGAAAGAAAAGGGGGCCACACAGTGTAGGGACGGAGGAAAGCGTATGTCAATCCAATCACCCTCCTTAGTATTGTTTCTCGTTTAATGACAATGAACACCAAATTTAATTATATACCCTCGTCAAATTCTGAAAAATAACACCAAGCCCTCTCTTCTGTCTCGCCTATTTTCTTTTAATTATGTAATTGGACATTTTAGTAAGTACATTGATTATTTCTCATTCCACCTTCTAATACATAAGCAAACACTAGAAAGGGAATCAACAATTAGCGTTCTTGTTTCTCTTACTTTTCGTTCCAAACTCATTACCTTTTCCATGACATCCCATTATGGTTTGGTAATTATGCCCTTTAAGTGTACAAGTTTCCAAGTTCCGTTTAGATGTGCTCTAAAAATTGAAAATCAAGAGGAGCAAAGGTCTTTACCTAGAACCTCGGACGGAGTAATTCGCTTCTTAGGATCATGAGTCAACATTTTCCGAATCAGGTCCTTGGCACTGTATGAGATGGATGGCCACGGTTCACTATCAAACTCAATTTCTCCTTCCAATATGGCATCAAAAATGGCCTTCTCAGTTTCTGCAAGTCACCAGATACAGAGTCATTTTTTGTACATAGAAACATAATGAGGTTGATCAAAACTAGATAGAGAATTAGTGTCTTTACCACCCCAGAACGGCGGGTACACCACTGAGTAAAATATACAGTATAACTCCTGCACTCCAAATGTCTATCTCTCTCCCATATTTTCGCTTCAGGACTTCAGGAGCAACATAGTAAGCACTCCCAACAATATCACGATATGTCTTTCCTGGAAAGAGTTTATCACGGAAGTCAAGACATTAATGGCACTATTCTATGAACGAAAGTATGCGAATAAAAAGGCACAATTCAAATTAGACATGCACATTAGCCAGAGATATCCATATAATAGTTATTACATAGTTCTTGCTAGATTTGAAAATGAATGTGGAGTCCAGTTTACCGAACCAAAACAAGATTTTCCATTATATCCAAAGTGTTCAGCAAATAAAATTTCACACTGTCAACTCTAACTAGGCTGCCCGAGGAAAGGACAGAAGTAACCAAGAAAGTGTTCGGAAACTCTAATTCCGCTGGATTATGATTCAAAAACCACCATGTCAATCTAGCTGCAAAGACAATAACTTCAATTCAAAGACAAAACCACCTAACAACATTTTCAGAGTCCTCATTGCTAATTAAACATGCTTCATTTTTTTTTTTCTAGGATACAGTTAACCATTGCCGACATTTCCATGCAAAATTTCACCTACTCCTCTCTCCAAATCTTTCCCTATCGCTATGTTCTGAACAAAAAACCTAGTTAATTTGAAAGAAAACCTCCCAGGTTTCGAACCTGAGACCTAAGGCCCTGAACCCCCCTTCCCACTGAGCTAAGCCCTAGCCCCAGTGTTCTGAACAAAAAATCTAATAAATACACAAACTTTTCAATCAACTTTAAGCAAAGGATTGGCACATTCTATACAACAAACAAGCAGAAAATTTGCTGGACAATAAAATGCGTATAAAGGAAAAATATTTGCAATTTCACCCACGTGTTTCAACTTAATTCTCAGATGCCATCTCAAACACCCCACAAAAATGCATATAAAGGAACGATATTTGCATATTTCACCAACATGTTTCAACTTAATTACCAGATACTCGCATCAAACACCCCACAAAATGCACATAAAGGAACAATATTTGCAAATTTCAACCACATATTTCAACTTAATTACCACCAAAAATACAACTGTCAAAGGTATCAAACCCTCCTTCCTAATGATAAAAAGGAACAAGATTTGCATATTTCACCCCCATGTGCCAACTTCATATCAAACACCCGCACAAAATTCATATAAAGGAACAATATATGCAGTTTTGCACATTACACCCACACGTTTCAAGTTAATTTACCAGATGCTAAATCAAACACCCCCACAAAAATGCATATAAAGCAACAATAATTACACATTTCACCCCCCATATTTCAACTTAATCACCATATGCTCACATCAAACACCCCCACAAAAATGCAGATAAAGGAACAATATTTGCACATTTCACCCCCCATATTTCAACTTAATCACCATATGCTCACATCAAACACCCCCACAAAAATGCAACTAAAGGAACAATATTTACACAATTCACCCACATATTTCAACTTACTCACCAGATTCTCACATCAAACACCCCACAAATTACCAAAAACAAAAAATTGGAAAAACAAGCAACAAGGTTTACATACCATCTTCAATGAACACAGACAAGCCAAAATCCGTGGCCTTCAAGAGGGCACTCTCATCCTTACTAGATAGCAAGAAATTCTCAGGCTTCAAGTCCCTATGCATCACCCCCATGAAATGGCAGTTATGGACAACCTTAACAATTGCCCTGCAGATAGAAGCAGCTGCTCTCTCACTGTAATGACCCTTTGCAATAATCCTGTCAAAAAGCTCACCACCAGCACAAAGCTCCATCACAAGATTCACAGACTGCTTGTCCTCATAAGTCCCTTTGAACTCCACAATGTTTGGCTGGCCACTCAAGTGCTGCATGATCTGAATCTCCCTCTTCATGTCCTCCTTGTCGTTTTTGCTCACCAGCTTCCTCTTCGATATGGACTTGCAGGCGTATTGTCGGCCCGTGGAGTTCTCTGTGCAGAGATATGTCACCCCAAACTGACCCCTGCCCAGTTCCTTCCCTAGGGTGTAGTGTTCCTTAATGTCCTCGAACGGCTTTCCTAGGATTGAGTCTGGTCTGTGGGTGTGCTTTGGGCTGCGGATTGGGACATATGGCTTGTTGGGTATGTACTGGTTTTGGTTTTGGTGTTGGTGGTGGGGGTGTTGGGGTTGGTGAGAAACGACAGGTCTTTTTTCTTGTTGGTGATGAGATTGTGGAACTGGGTTTTTGGTTTGAGAGTGAATAACTCGCTCGTGGGTGTTCTGGTAATAAGCCCCGCCATTATAGCGTGGCTCTATATCTCTGCTTTTGGTTTTGCTTGCACAACAACCCATTTCTTCTCTTTTTTTTCCTTCTTCTTCTTTTTCTTTTTCAATTTATTGAATATGGAAACTGCAATTCGGATCAGAAAATTTGACTAAAGGTTGAATCTTTTATGAAAAAGTGAAGATCTTTGGATCAGAAAGGGGGAGAGAGTAAGTGGGATGGGAATTTTTTTTCCTTTTTTTTGATGAGGAATATATGAGATTGATGCAGAAAAGGAAACCCAGATGGGTTGTGAGGGAGACTTTGTAAAGAAGCAAAATTTGGGTTGGAGTGTTTTTTTTTTTTTTTTGGGTTGTAAAGAGTCTTTGTTTTTATTTAAGGAAAAAATGAAACAGAATTCATGGGCTAAAGCTGGAGGCTTTTATGGGACAGAAAAATATGAGAGAGAGAGAGAGAGACAGAGAGAGAGGATAGAAATTGGATTATAGAGTTGGTCAACAATTGAATCAAGTGGGATTGTTGAACTTAAAGAAGGCTTTGGGAAAGAGTGAGGAAGTGGGGGAATCTTTTCTAGTTAAAGCCAGAGCAGGCACTATTGAGAAAAACAAGTTGTCGACAGTTTCTTAAAAATAAAATTAGACGAAAAAAAAAATAGAAAAAAAAAGTTTCAACACTATCTCAAAAGTAAAAATTGGATTAAAAAATTAGGCAAAAAAAATTTGTCAACAGTTTCTCTTTTTTTTTTTTTTTTTAACAATGATTTACATCATAAAAAATTTATCATAAATATCATGAATTGTTAAGTGTCTAAATTTTGTGAATTTTATAAAACTGAAATAACTATTTTATCAATATTTTTTTTTATCTCTAATAAGTTATTTTTTAATTTCATGATGGATCCTAAAACTTTTTTTTTCATGCCGTTGGAATTATAGGTTAAACTCATAATTTAAATATAAATCCAAATTTTTATAAGAGAAAATATCATGAAAAAAATTTAAAAAATGAGTTTGAAACGGAGTGATAAATGGGAGTTTAATCTCTATATATTAAGTAGATTCTACATTTTGTTTGTCAATGCATTTCTATATTGTTTGGAGCTTCTCTGGTGCTTAAAACCTAGTGATCTTTCACTAATGGGAAAAATAAAAAAAGTTTTGTCTGACTTTGAGTGATTTCCAATGAATAACAAAATTTTCTAATGTAAATATCTCTACCAAGTTTATTAAAGCTTTGGAGAATAAAATATGGGAAAAAAATTTGAATTAAATTATGGCTTAGGACTGTAGCCAAACTTTATGCCGAAATTGTAGTTGTAAGAATGTAGAGGCATAAGCCAATCTTCCATTTCTTACATTATGGATAATGTACCCAGGATTTAGGTGGATTTAATTAATTGTTTTCTTTTTCTTTTTAACTATTTAGTTGTGATAGGTATGTAACTCAAATTAGTTTTTGAATAAGTTTCTATTTTATGAGTTTGAGAAAATTGTATTATCGTGTCCCATTGAGAGCCTATAAATAGGTATGTTATGTTAAGAGTGTGTGTGTTCAAAAAGATATAGAGTGTGTGCCTCCTTTTGAAAAAAAGTGAGAAGAGCGATAGATAAAGGGTGTAAGGGGTTTTAGGTAAAAAGAGATTGAGTGTTTGAGGAGTGTGTAATTGTTAAAGTGTTGGTGAATTTATTCTCCCTCTATTGTAGACGTAACTAATTTTGCCGAACTACGTAAATTTTTTATCTTCTATTTATTTTTGTTTGAGTTTATTTTTCTGTTGTGCTTTGGGTATATGGGTATTTTTCCAACAAGCAATAAAATTTCAGTGGCGTAATAGTTCATTGTACTAAATTCCTATTAAAGTGGTAGAATAATGGGATTGAGCTCATCTCCAAATGGTTTGGTAGATGGAAGATGTCATGCTAAAGTCATAGAGTGAAAGTGTTTGAGACTACGAGTTCATTATTCATTTACTCTTGGTATAATAATAGGACACGATTTGTCTCACATTATAAATTACTATAGTCCAATATGAACATATTTACATTAAAGGATACGACACCCAAAAAAAAAAAAAAAAAGTTCCTAACAAGATTCGAGCCATTCATGTAAAATGGAATAAAATTCTTGCTCCCTCCAAAGACCTTGAACCATCCTTGAGATTAGGAATAATAAAATTATTTATTTATTTCATGAAAATAGTAAATTGATAAAAGAAATTTATCAATTTATAGTAAGGGTATGTTTGGTGAATGAGTTGAGTTTGAGTTGAGATGAAATTTTTAAGTTTGAATTGAGTTGACTTTTTAAAAAGTAGTTATAAATTTTGTTGACCGTTCAGAAAAAAACAAAAATTGAGATGAAAAAGTACAGTTTAGTTGGAGTTAAACTTTGTTATCAAACAAAACCTAAATGTGTGCATGGAATAGAGAAGTGTCGGAATTGTGTTCTTGCCTTCTTTGGGGAAAGGAAAAAATAAATAAATAGTGAAGAAGCTATTAGTTCAATGTTCATTTACTCTTGGTATCATACAATGACACGATTTGTCTCACAATATAAATAACTATAATTTTATTAATTCTATGCGGATATTTTTCAATATGCAACCACCTTTATCATCACATAAAAAAGAAATAGTCACCTTCTTTTTTTTTTTTCTTGGTTAACCAATAGATGTTCGGAATAATAAGAACTAGTATAATCCATAATGCATTATGCCCTTGAAAATTTATTTACACTGAAGGACATGACACTATACTATTAACCATTCTTGGGGTTAGAAACAACCACAACTTTCATTTAATCATGATATCTATTTACTTATTTATTTTGTTCATTGAAATAGTCATGGTTAGATGTCCCTCTTTATATTTATGGAAAAAAATACTTAAATGACATAAATTATAAGACCATTATATCAATATGACACAAAATATTAATATTAGATCAATATGATAAAATTAAACTAAGCTTGTATTTGATTCGCCGGTTGGAGATGAAATTTTTAAATTAGAGTTGGTTGATTTTTAAAAACTAGTTATAAATTTTGTTGACTTTTCATAAAAAGACAAAAACTGATATGAAAAAATACAATTTAATTAAAATTAAGCTTAAACATCAAACAAAATATAAAATTAATTAAAATTTATATTATATATCAGTCAAACATAATAAATGTGTATTATATTAATTAAGGGGGTGTTTGGTGTTTGAGTTTGAGTTAAGATTTTTAAGTTTCAATAGTAATTTTTGTTGACTTTTTCAGAAAAAACAAAAAACTTTTTCAGGAAAAAAAATTTTGAGTTGAAAAATTTGGGTTTGAGTTGGTGAACCAAACTCACCCTAAAAGATGAGAAAAAATAGAGGTAATTTTTCTATTATTTTTAATTTTATTGATTTAAAAAATATTATCGACATGTAGAGAAGCGTGAAAATTGGGTTTTTGCCTAAATTATAAATTAAAAAAAGAAAGAGAGAGAGAGAGAGAAAAGACTGGGAATTGTGCATAAGATCAGAACAGATCAATCATGGAGATCAGCAGCCATAGGATCATCGTGGGGACTCAACAATGTGGGACCCAACAAAACTGGACAGAACTGACGAGATTCATGACACGTGGCCACATGGGTTTTTTTGTCGTGTTCAATGGGCTGAAATCAGAAACGTGCATTTTGGGGTTTTCCCTTTTTTATTTTTTTTATTTGTTTGGTATTTTTTTTTTCTTACTTTAATTTCTGCTAAACGTGTAATTTTAGTTTGAAAATTTTTTTTTTTTTCATTATTGCTGTCCACACGGTTATGGCGTTGTGAAACACACGCTTTTCCTTTCCCCCAAACACTCCCTTCCCAGGTTTTGTCGTTCAAGAACCTCTTTTCCGTGGCAAAAAGAGAAATAGAGAGAGAGAGAGAGAGAGAGGAGAGAGAAAGTTTCTCTCTCTTCCTGAGACGCAACACGAAAGAGAAATTGGCATGTTATGTCATGTACTTGAGGGAATAATTAGGGGGAATAAATAATAATTTTGTGTTGTTCCTTCGGCTTAATTATTATTGTGGTCTATTTTTACTCTATAGTAGGGCCAATAATTTTTTCTTTTTTTATTTTTTTTCCTCTTTAGGTGGTACTCATTAACTAAAGTGCAATTATTGCGTTGTTTCATTCACCAAAAAAATTACTGTGTTGTTTCTTTGGCATATTATTGTTGTCTAATGATTTAGAGTGGTCCTTCCCACCCCACCCCAAAGGTTGCTATGTTAAAGTATGAAAAGAAAATTAAAAATTAAAAATAACCTAAAAGTGGAATATAGTTTTTAAAATGTACATCATATTTAACATTATTATATTTAAAAAAAAATGAGAGTTTAACAAAGTTTGATGAAAATCTAATGGTTTGAAACAATGCATTATCAATAGTAGAGGTGGAGCCAGTAAATTTTATAGTGGAGGCGTATAAAAAAATTAGAGATAGCTTTTTTCATAAATAAGGACATTACTATATATTTTAATTATAAAGTGCGTAGTCTTTTTCATAGATAAGGACATCATTATATATTTTAATTATAGAGTGCGCACATAATGAAAATTTTCTTATAAAGTAGGTTAATAACTAAATTATACTGAAATTTTAAGAGTAAAAATTGACATATTAAAATTTGAGTGGGGACGCTGGTGAAATTTTTCTAAGGGCCCTTTGGGGAGATTTTGGATATGTGTTTTGGATTGAAAATAAGATGTAGTTTTGAAAATGTACGTTTTGGGGGAAAAATATTTGGAGTTAAAAAATGTAAAATTTTAAAATAGGTTCATAAAAAGAATATCAATATGGATCTTGTTTGTTACTCTTGATATTTTATGCAATTTTAAAAAAATCATCTCATTTAGACTTAAATAACAAAGTTATGGACTTTTAAAATATGAGTTTACTATAGACTTTTGGATACGTGAATAGTAAAAAATCATTTTGAGTTGACAAAAAAGACAAAAAAAAAAAAAAAAATTGAAAACCAAATGTCCAAATGTGCCCCCCAAACGGACCGTTGGTTGTATCATCATTTTTTAGTTGCATATTGATATTTTTTCTCTGAACATATATTATGATTTTATACTTTTTTTTTTATTCCACACAAAAATTTTTTTTTTAACCAAATGCACATTTTCAAAATTAAATCTCATACATGTCCAAAACCTCTCCCCAAACGAGTAGTACAATTTATAAAGATTTGGGATTAAAAATCAATTTCTCAAAATGTGAGTAGATGGATGATGTTACGATGTCGGTGTAAGTCATGTACCTAAAAAATCGGTCAATAGCTTACTACTCCAAGACACTTTAGCCTTTAGAACATTAAAATACACAAGTCATAAATATGAAGTCATTTACTTACTCAAGATTAATGTTATTGTATAATGAATGTCAAAAATGAATTAATCTAATCAAACGGACTTATAAATTAATTACATTTTGGTCGAGTCCAATATATCACCACCACTAGGCAATATATCTATGTCTCTACATGAGACTCGATTTGCTCCAGATGGTTAAGACAAACCATCTCCCAAATTGGCTTTAGACAACATAATAGTCTTCATATGAGTTAGATGCTCACTCTAACCCCATAGAATATGGATTATAGATTTAGACTACTTACTTTACTTTAGAATGTTATCTTCTCGCATACAAAAATCCATTACATGTAATATTCTAATAGTTTAAACACCAAATAGTCAATGAGTCATATTTGCTTATATTTACTTTAACATGTAAATCTAGATGAGAATAGTATAGTAAAAATATAATGAAAAAACTTCAAATATATAATTAATCAGTTCAAAATAAATGAGAGTACGTCATCGCTACAAAGGGAGCCTTGGGTCGCGTCATGGGGAGTACAGAGGTGGTAGGGACGAAGCCATGATGACCCATTGATATTTTTAAAGGTGGGGTGTTGTTGTAGGGAATGGGGTGGGTGGTCTTGGTCACCGTCTAAGGGGTGTGCTGCCATTGATGAGGGGTGGCATAGAACTCTTCAAAAAAAACAAAATTATTATGATAAGGTATCCCTATCGATAGTTCACATTTATGAAGATTAAACATAGTCAAAATCACTTAAAAAAAAAAAAAACACACACACACACAAAACTGGTAGAATCTAAAATATCCAATAGTTTTATATATATTTTTATATTTTGCCCTAGAATTCTCTTTTTTTTTTTTTTTTTTTTCAATCATCATGTGGTAATAATTAGCTTGCAAGTGAAAAGGTCTCTATAGCTTAGCAAGAAGTCCATCTTTAGCAACTAGCTCCCATGTTCATCCCAACTTTTAGGGAGAATGTACTTTGGTTCTCGTGAAAGATTGGATTTTTTTTTAATTAAAAAAAGAAAAGAAAGATTATATAGATAAGGATAACATATCTAAAAATGCAAGACATCGTGATATGCTAAAATTCTTCCGAATTTGATTGTTTAGTGTATATATCATGATTATTGTAACGGTCTCGGTTCGAATCCACAACTTCTTGAGTTTCTATATAGATGACGGGTGTGTTTATCACCCACCCTACCAAGCTCTCCGGTGGTTGTTTGTGTACGCGAGCTCCTCTGTGTGTGTGTGGTTTTTTTTTTTTAAACAAAAGGTAAGGTTGTAGTTTGAACGGGATCACGGAAAGTAGTACTTTTTTGGATTTTGGGCCTTTTGATAGTTTTTTCATTACATGTGAAACTACATGGAAGCTGCAATGTCTTGTCAAAGTTGCCAAAGCAATAGGACAACAAAACAGGCACTTGGAAGGGCATTATAAGAGCGTTATGTTTTAGGAGTATAAACATCATATCCAATGAAAATTAGAGCTCGAACATGTTAGAATGGACGAGTTAGTAAGAAAGATAATTTTAAAATCGTACTAATCAGGATGTCAGAGATTCGAATGTCCAGTCAATTTAAGAGAATGTCTTTATTTATATAAAATTAAAAAATAAAAAAATGATGGGACCATCATCGTATCTTTTTTTAACCAAAAAAAAAAAAGAAAAAGAAAATTAGAGCTCTAATTTGTTATGTTGTAAATAACGTGTGGTGGAGACATGAAAGCTATGTAATGCATATCCATTAAACAAATGGTTATGTTAGATTAGATTAAAAGGCAATCAATGTTGACGGATGTGGTCCAATTAAATTTTGCCAGCTTTACTCATAAATCAATCATGACTATACGTTTTAAGTGTCTTTAATCTCTCCTATACTGAAAATAGATATATATATATATATATATATTTATAATATATATATATATATATATACACACACACACACACACACTACTAATTACTCAAATGCATTGGGGTTGACAATTTCCTTAGCATTGCTCTCTGTAAGCCAGATCTTGATTTGTTTGTTTTCCAAATTTAAAAGGACTTGGGACAATAATGGGCTGGGCTTGCACACGAAATAGAATCCTTAACCAAGTCATATATTTGCGTAATCCTAGCTTTTCGTGGGATTAGGAAATTAAGGGAATAGCTTATTTAGTGCACATATTTAAGATTTTTGCCTTATGATCTGAATATTTGCCTTGTTAATCAATTTTTATTTGATATTATAAGAGGACAAAAATCTTGAAGTCATTATAAATGGATAATGTTTTTAAAGATGTAATTTTTTTTTTGTGGGGACATTCTCTTTAGTGAATCACCCTCCAAACCCAATATTTATCTAGTAGAGAAGGGTGGGAGGAAAAAAAAAAAAAGTGGGGATGAGAAATCACGTTTTGGGCATGATTCAAGGGTCCTAAACATTTATCAGCATTAAGTTATAACCACTTACATTAGAAATAAAAAAGCGTCTATTTAACTCCACTAACGACTTGTGATGTTAAATCAGTAGTCTAGAAAACAGTCTCAAACGCTTTTCATAAATGTGAATATAACATCTCTTATCTATATATATCGAATCGCTTCAAAGTAAACTCAATGTCATTAGTCTCTAGTACATTACTAGTTTTCCCACTATTCATAATCAAAAAGACTAGTCTCTTTCAATATAGCTAATGTGTTTATCAACTGTCGTTTCTTAAGGTCCGGTCCAAGCTAATTAACGCGTTCATGTATGACTATAGTTCAGTCTTTTCTCTAGAATCACTGGAAAAACTATGTGCAAATACATATATATATATATATATATGTGTGTGTGTGTGTGTGTATGTATAGACAATCAAGGTCTGAACTGTTTCCAGAATTCAAACCCACAGGAGTCTCCCATAATAAAGAAAGCAATATGGAAATTCAGTTCATGTTAAATGGAAAATTTTGTAGTTGATTTTGAAGGTTCAAGATTAATCTAGAAGGAAGGCTTTAAATGAAATTTTACAACTTTCTTACCCATTTTATTTGGAATGCAATGCATTGGTATACCAAGAAAAATCTATGGACTATAAGAAAACGCACTCAGAATATTTTTCAGGTTATAACTCGATTTTCACGCGTTTCATCTTTCAACATACAAAGGTCCTTTTAGTCACGTCCAAAAAATAATCATGGTCGGTTGCTCCTTTCCACACCTTTTTCCCACAAAACCTTGTCTGAGGAAACTGATATCCTTTGGCAAATAATAATAATAATAATAATAATAATAATACTAAAAAAAACTGATATCAAATTAAAGACAGAAAAAGTAAAATTCTCTCTCTCTCTTTCTAAGTGATGTCCTTTGGCCAAAACATAATAATAATAACTGATATCAAATTGAAGACTCTCTCTTTGACTGCGGGGTTGAGAGAATTGCGTTTCGGCAAAATGGAGGAGGAGAATGGGTCGTGGTTTTTATGATACTTTCAGGTTGTTTACTTTGGCTGTGGTGGTCATCTTTTTGTCTGTGGCTTTTCCAGTGTTGGTAGATTTTAATTTTGTTTTAGTATGTTTGTATTTAGGTGTAATAACTGCGTATCATATGCAGATCTAGTTTTGTTTATTATTTTGGTGTGTTTGTTTTTAGTCCTTAATAATAATGATGGTCTTCCCATTGTCCGGGGTCGTGGTTTATTTTCCAGATTTAGATCTTGGCGATTTGTTGGTCCTGCTAGACTTGTGGCTATGCAGGATGTTTGGTGATCTCTGCGATCTGAGGTCGTAGCTCCCAATTAATTGGTAGTCTCCGTCGTTGGTTGGGGCTTTGTTAAGTAGAGCTTGGTGCATGCTGGTTTCTGGCATTTCGAGGTATTTTTCCCATTTTCAGGCCTCAAACTTATGTCGTTTCCACTGTGCGTCAGTTGTTTGTACCGATGGTTGAGAGTTATGACTACACAATTGCGGGATCTTTGCATTGCATTGTTTAGTTTGTAACTCTTTATTAATGTTAATGCATTTTTTCCTTTAAAAAAAAATTGAAGACAGAAAAACAAGATATTTCTCTAACTCTCCCAAACAAGTTTTCTTTTTTTCTTTTTCTTTTTCTTTTTCTTTTTCCCCCATATGGATTTGCTTGACAGATTTATGTTGCTTTGGGACAATATTGTTTATTATTATTATTTTTTTTTTAAGGGTTGCGTTTTTCTTATACATTTTAGTTGATGCCGTTCTTCTAGTTATTGCGGTTAACTAGTTTTTGTCGTTTATTGATTTAAAAGTCGTTTAAGTTGATCTCCTTTTAATGTAACCGTCGTTTCATAGGCACGTGTTGTCTTTTGAGATTTTTTTTGTTTGGTTAAAATACTTTTATTTGGTTTGCTTTGGTTTTCTCTTTTCTCTTTTCTTTTTCTTTTTTGGTTAAAAGACTTTTATTTGGTTTGGTTTGGTTCAGGTTTTTTTTCCCTCGTATTGTTCAACCTCATAGTTTAAACATTTTTCAACATTACCCATGTTTTCTCTTTCTAAGTCTATGTTTGGTGGGAAGGAAAGAAAACAAAAGGGAAAGGAAAAATAGAAGTGAAAGAAAATAAGAGCGAGAAGAAAGATTTTGTTTTTCGTTTATATTTATTAGTATCATGAAAGAAAAGAAAATAAAAATATAGTATAATTACTATTTTATTTGTCTATATACATTATTTACTTTAAAAGTAAGAACAAAAAAGTAATTTAAATAGTCATTGGGTGGATTTTAGTTTTCCTCCCACTTTTGGAGAGATTAAACTCGTGGGTCGCACTACATTTTTTTCCCACCCATTTTTCCTTCACCTCTTCTCTTCCTTTCTACCAATCAAGCCAATCTAGTATTTTTCCATCCAATAATCCCTCCCCCAACTTCCTTCCTTTCTCTTTTCTACCATACCAAACACAACATTAATTTAAAATTATCGCTTACAAAAGTCCTCCCTCTCATGCCTTTCATCATAACACTTTCAATTTTACATCAAGAATTTTATGTTAGAACATGAAAAAATATCTTATTAGTAGGATTTTATTTTAAACCGTTAGATTTATTTAAAAAAATGTCGGTTTTGTAAAATCTTTTATTTTGATATGACTTTAATCATATTTAACTTTAAAAAATGTTCATCACAATGAGATCATATAAAGCTCCGTTCAATCTTAGTTTTCTCAATTTTGCCTCCAAAATGGGTGTTCGAGACTTACACACGTCATCTTAATTAAGTCAATATTAGAGATTCAATTAGAATAAAAGAATCAATTTTGATCTCCTAATTCTAACTTCCTTGATTATAGGATTAGAAATTGTATTGTTCCTTTCTTGTTAATAATTTTTATTAGATCAAAGGGAAAAAATAAGTTTTCGTAATCTGTTTCCTTTTTTTTTTTTTTTTTTTTTTCCTACTTTTGGGTTGATCCTCATAATACTTTATAAAAAATTTGCATTTAGAGATTGACAGCCAATTCGATTATTATTATTTTTTTTATATTTAAAAAGTATAATATTAAACATCAAAGTTCACTCAAACTCAGGGGAGAACTTTGTAACTTCTCTTTTCTTCCATTTATGTTGTTGAGGGTGGTTGTTTTTGCATGCTGTCGTTCTTATATTGGAGATTTTATTTTATTTATTATTATTTTTTTTTACGATTGTGGGGTTTATATATTTCATGTTTAATAATAAAATAAAAACACTCACAAATTTTGAACTTAAGAACTCCTGTTCAAATCATTCCTCTCCCACCTATTGAGTTATATTTGTTTCCCGCAAGTGTGAGTTATATTTGCAAAAAGAAATGACGCCACTATTTTTTTATTATTGTCGATCAACAGTTTGCATGCTGTTTTGTCATTCACTCATGTTGGCTTACGTAAATGTCACTTTTGGGGATTTTAGCAATTTAATTTTAATTTTTGTGTCGTTTTTGGGTTATGTTGTTTTCTAATTGATGTCGTAACTGTAATATCATTGTCGTTTTAAGAGTCAGTGTCGTTTCCTTTTTGTCATGTTATCCAACATATTTAGCTTTACCAAATTTTGTCGCTTAACTATTTTATATCGTTGTTAGTTACCGGTTTTCTTTGCTGTCGTTTTTAAAGATACTAATTGAATAGTAGACAAGCAAAGTAAAGTTAAAAAAAAAAAAAAAAAAGTTACAAAATGGGTGTTGGATCCGCCACGTGACGTACTCAGAAGAGAGATGAAATGACACCCTGGAAGTGCCATTTGCTCTTTTAAGAGTATAATAATATATAGATGTTGTCTTTCAAAAGGAAGTTGGTCTCTATATTTTTGTCGTTTTTAAGTAGGATGTCGTTTTAGGTTCTTGTCGTTCTTCCACACTTCCAGCAATCATCGTTTCGGAAATATTGTCGTTTCATAGTTGGTGTCTTGTATTCTTTTTGTCGTCCTATTTTATTTTGTATGCCAATTGCATATGTTGTTTATGGTATTTTTCACGCAGTTTTGTTATTTAAAAGAAAATTGCCAATGCCGTTTATTTGTTGTTGTCGTTTTCTTGTTGATGCTTTTTCGTTGGCAGTTGCTTCGGTTTTAGTGGGTGGTTGTTATGGTCGTCGTTTTCTTCATCTTCTCTGTGAACAAAAAAAAGACAATTAGATTACCAGACCATGAAAAGGCGACCATTTTTTAGGTTAAAAAACAGAAAGCCAACATTTTTTTTAATAAAAAAATTAGGATAGGGGATTTAAACTTTACACCTTATAAGAGAGTTAAATATGAAATTAATGTTATATTATGCCGGCTATCACAAAAGCCAACTAATCCAAATCCCTCTAAAAGAGAGAACTTTTTTTTTTTTTTAATAGAAGAACCGCAGAAAGTGTTGCCCAAGTTCCTCCACAACTCCGGGGTGGCCTCCTACCCAAATCTTCTTACAAATCCAAGACCACAAAATCAATATTAAAATTCTCAACAGAAGAGTTCTAATAATAATAATAATAATAATAACAATAATAATGGTCGTGTTAAGGATTAGCGTCCTTATTTGATATTACCGAAAATAATAAAATTTACAAAAGAACATAAGTAATTATAAATATGTAAAATTTTATCTAAGACCACCTTAATACGAGACTACATTTTGTTTTCATTATTGCAGTAATTCACTATGATAATCATGTAGTTTAGAAGGGAAATTCGCACATCCTCAAAACTCTTTATATTTTTACTCTAATCTTTCTAATAGTAATCTCTAATGATGGTGTCTCCTATTTATAAGAAAAATCAGAGCAACCGAAATTATAAAATGTAAAAACCTCAAAATATTCCTATCTCTGCTTAAGGTATTTTCTTACTAAGGTATTAATTTAACTTCAGAATTTCTTTTCTGTAATCTATAAAATGCAATTGAATAAGGGACATTATCATCCTATTAGAAGTTTTACATGGTACGATTTTGTGATTCAAGAAAAAGAAGTAGTTAACTTCTAAGTGCTTTATCTATCACATTTTTTTTTTTTAAAAAGGGTACTTTATTCATATTTTCTAAAAATGTTATGTTCTAAACTTTTATATACGTAAGTAAATATATCAGATCTTATACTTCAATGATAATAATTAAAAAAAAAATTTGACGCTCTTATTCATATAAATATAGATACGTAACTAACTTGTAAGTGTTTTATTCGGAAGAAAAAACTTGTAGGTGTTTTATATAGACCAAGTAAATTAGCGTTCTATGTATGCATATATAAGTATATGTATATACATATTATATATATATATATATACCATCGTACCAAACAAGCCAAATATTTTTCTTACGATCAATATTTCTTAAATTTTAAAGTTTTTGAAAGGGAAATTATCATTTAAATTAAAACTAGAAACAAATATCAATATCAGAGATAAAACAACCATGTGATACAAGAGATACAACCCTCTACTAAGACCGGTTCTATCAGTAAAATTTGATGAAGCTCAGTGAGGATGATACAAGTCAAGATCCGGTGACGAGAAAATTCTTTGAATTCCTCGACAATCTTATAATCGAGCATGTACTAAGCTCTTTTTGAAAAAAAAAAAATCTACAATCGATAGAATATTTCGATCGATTGAGAAATAGTCACTCGTAGTATAAAGACTGCAACAAACTTCACCTAGTCATAATACTAACGGAATAATTAGACATATACCACTAGAAAACAATTAGTATAACACACACAAAAACAAATCAGAAGTGGTGGAACTACCTTATTTATTAGAAAATTAAAACTAAAACTAAAAACAAAACATGAATTTAAAATAATATCGACCACAAAATTCTCGTCCCATGTGGAACAACCACTACTCTGCCGCACGTCACAACTTAAGGAAAATCAATTGGCTCGATTAAATGTAAGAGATTGCGCACCATTCATTGAATCACCTAGGCCTCGCTGGATCTCAAACTGCCAGAAACTCATCGGGTTAAATCTGATTATGAAAATCCCAACTAGGACTATCTAATTCTATCCCTGTCGATACCACCAACCACCGATCACCCTTACCAGCAACGGTGACTGAAGTCTCACTCAAAGGAAAACCTAATGTAGGAGAAACATGAAAAAGAGGGAGAGAGAAAAAGGGAACCTCTGAAAGGGAGTGAGAAATATGATGAAGACTGGTTGGACTTTCTTTTAATTTCTTTTTCTTCTTCGAAGTTTTAAAGTTAAAAATCGTGTTTTTCAAAAAAAAAAAGAAGATTAAAAATCATGTTGATATTGATATTTCACCAATCAAACTTTGCCATTAACTCTCCTTCAAGTTGGATAATAATTGATATCAAAGACAAATATGACATTAATGTATGCTATATAGCTTGTCACGTGATGCAACTGATTGGTTCATGCATCACAAATAAAATAAAAAGAAAAATATTATCTCGTTTTTTTCATTTTCTTTTTAGCTTTTTTTTTTTTTTGTTTTTTTGTTTTTTTGTTTCATGTTTTCTTTTTAAAAGAATCATTTGCTTGTACTACTTGCTCAATAATTTAAGATATTTGTTCAAGCATTTTCCTGCTTGCACGTTGAAATTTCTCAACCGAATCTTTAATTTGTGGGGTTGTAAGAATGGGAAAAAAACACACAAAAAGTTGAAACAACTAATCTGGCAAATATAAAACTCTTGTTTAATATTTATGGATTTATATATATGTGTGTGTGTATTAAAAAATTTCTATACCCTATATTGTTTAATTTATCAAGAAAGCAAATTCAATGTATTTGAATGTGTTTAAGATTGTATTGATCTCCAACTTCTAAATTGTTGTTAATTATTTTTTTAATCTTTTGGTCGATAAGTGATTATAGCTTAGCTCAGCAAGGTGACGTGCGAAGGATTTTGATAAAAACTCTTAAGATTCATATTGTAAAAGAAATATTGTGACCAAGCAATAATTTATGAATATTTAGTCTTTAACAGCCTGACTTGAAAAATATATTCTGTTTACAATCTTTTCTTTTATTTTCTGTAAACATAATGTCTAATTAGTGTTTGGAAATTACAAGTTTATCCATAAGCTATAAAAATTGAATTCGTTAATTCAAGGGTCAAAATCAGCTATTAACGCAGACAAAATGTACAATCTTGACATAAAATAAAATTATTGATATACATTATTGAACACATTCAAATATATATAGTATAAATGTTTTACAAACCCGGTTACAGGCATAGTCATCTGAGTTCATTATCAGATGATGAATTTAAATCCATCCACACCCAAATTTAAAGAAAGAGAAAATTAAGTAGGGAGTCATGTTTTGAGTACCTTCTTATAATTTTGCCCTCTTTAACATTAAAGTTGATAACTTTAGTGTTTTGAAATGACAAAATTATTATCTTTAGGTCTCGGACATCTCCAGATGGTAAAACACTATCTGGATTTTATAATCTTAACTTTATATCTAACTTTCTCTCTCTCTTCCATTTTCATAAAACTCAAATTTTAAAAGTTCATAATTTTCTCATTTCACATCAAAATGAGATGATTTTTATGTCAAAATACTCGTAATGATAAGACGAACAAGACATGATCAATTTTGCATATTTTTCTTCCAAACACATCTCAAAATTTTACACTATTTTCTATATTATAAAACTTTTACAAAAGTTTTTTCTTTAAACACACATTTCCGACACAACCTTCAAAATATCATCGTTAGATGTCCCCCAAACAGGCCCTATAATCCCAATATATATATATATATATATATATATATAATATGAGAAGATGTTAATATTGCTGCTTACGCATTCATGCATGTTTCGTACGTACATTATATATACAGATATAAGTATGAATATGAATATGTATATGTATGCTTTGTTGATGAGCATGCATCGCCATGGCTACGTAAGTGCATTATAATGTTTTGATAGACATAAATACAAGAAGATATCAAATTCATGCCATTCCATATAATTCCGAAAAAATATTTTATAAAGTAAAAGAATTAATTAATTAATTAATTTTTTTTAAAAAAAAATTTTGGGTAAGCAGTAGAGAAGGCAGATATAACTAATGAGTGAGTGAGACGTGCAGAAAGTTAGTGCTTAAAATAACAATATTTTACCTAACCATTAATGCAAAATTGAAGACCCACTTGCCAAAACCATTTCCTATTTCCAATTCCTCTTCTTCATCAGCCCACAGAAGCTTTGCACACTAATACCCACCATTCCCAGCACCTGGTTTTGCCCCTCTTTTTTGCTTTTCTCTTGCCTCCTCTTAGGCCCTGCAATTAGTTCTTCATTGCCCTCTTGGCCAACCCAAAGATATTTTGTCTACTTTATTGCTTGACTAAAGACAAAAGGCAATTTTTTTTTAGTATTCGCACATACAAGCAAACACACATAATTCATGAGACAGATCGATCACAAAGGCCTTCAGGAGAAGAAATTTAGTGGACTCATAAGTGAACTCCACTAAGTTATAACTTCTAAGCAATTGTTGAATTATAAGAGAACTCGTGGTACTTATAAGTCACTTAACTTCCTCACCCCTGTCGATGTGAGACTTGCCATAGTGGCTACCATTTTTTTTTTTTTTTTCATACAAGCAAGTAAGCAAACACACATATCTCACGAGGTATATCGACTACAAGGACCTTTTGAGGGAGGAATAAGTGGACAAAATAGCTGACAAAATTACAAGAGTATTGATAATGTCACCGCTGATTTTTTGTTTTTGTGAAAGTAGGGTAGAGTGTGGAAGGACTCATATTCTTCACCTTATAATGAAGTCAGGAAATTACTGTTAGATTATATATACAATTATCTGTTATTGTTGATTTTCAATCGGTTAGGAATAATAATAAAAATCGTGAATGACTAAATGTGAATCTTATAATAGACGTGTGAATTTATTATCCATAAAAGTTAATAACGGTGTTGTTGAAAATAGATGGGATGAAACTTCTAGGATCGATTTTGATTCAATTTGGATTAGTGCTTGCTAAATGGATTTTTTGGAAGAATTCTCTAGAATGTATAAGATCGCTAATTGGCTAAAACTAGTGAACCGACACATAAGTAAATTCAACAATATAAAGGAACTTCTTGGGTGGAATTAAGTTTTTTGCTTTTTTTTTTCTTTAATGATTTGAGGAAAGTACAAAAACAAATCAATTCCTTGGGATTTCATGAACTCACAAGAAACATCTATTTATTAAAAAAAAAAAAAATCATGTAAAGGGGTGAGTAGAGTCATGAGGTCCGCTCCATTAATATTCTTTAATTTGAAATACCCAATTAACATTTAAAAAAAAAAAAACAAAAAACAAAAAATTCAAAACACAGGTACAATTAAGATGACCATCCAAACTCCCTAAAAAAGGGATAAAAAGGGGGAAAATAAAAAATAAAAATATGACTACCCAAACAGTGACAATTGCCCCACATTTCCATGGCTTCCCATAAAGATGAAGTTAATTAAAGAGAGAGGTGTGGTTCCTTCAGGGACTCCTTCATTACAAATGTCATCCTTAGTTTATAGGATATACACATGTATACATACACACACATATATATGTATTATATTATTATTATATATATTGATATACATAATTTTATCTTGTACCAAAAACCATTTCACATGAATGGTAAATCAAGACGCTACAAAACACATGTATTTTTTTTTGGAAATATTATCTCATTTATATTACATGATACATGTGTTTGCATGGGTTGGTGAACCTCAATACAGGCCTATTAATTGCCCCCAATATCTCTCTCTCTCTCTCTCTCTTTAATTTTTTTCCCCCTTTAAAATCCTTTGTGTTTTTGGTGTTTCCTTCACTCACTTATTCCCAAAGGCAAAAATTAAAAACTAGCTAAGCTTTCAAGCTAGGCTTGAAAAGCATTATAATATGGCAAGTTTGGGTTCTTGTTCTTTGTTAAAAGGGTGGTTTTCTGGTCAAGAATTTCTGTCCAATATTTTTGGTGATTTTGGAGCTAAACCCTTTATTAAACTCATGAAGAGGATTGTTTTTGCTGCTTTCACTTGCATTCTTTCTTTAGGTAATGTTCTTCTTTTTTTTTTTTTTCTTTTTCTTTTTTTTGGTGCTTGGTTAAGAATTAAACTTGAATATTTAGTGGTTATTAACTTGTTGGGTATTGGTTAAAAGGCAAGAAGAATCATTCATCTACATTATCAACAAAGTCATTGCCCTTCTCTCTCTCTCTCTATATATATATATATAGATATATGCATATACATACACATATATTTATATATATATAGGTGTTGATGCTAAGCTTCCTCTTTGAATTCACGGGAAAGATTAATGTTATATTACCATGGATTGTCGTCTCTTTTAAGTTATTTTTTTCTTGATCATTCCTTCTTTTTTAATTTTTTGACTGAAATTTAAAATAAAATGTTTTGGTTTGATTTTATATATAGGAGGGGCTATAGTGGGAACAATTCATGGAGCCATAAAAGGGCAAACGACAGAGACTGGATTTCTTAAGGGAGCCATAATAGGAGGTCTTGCAGGGGCTGTTGCCGCCATCCAGTTGCTGGATTCTGCCATTGATGGTCAGCCATTTTCCAAGGTATTGCCCTAACTACTACACTATATATAAATATATTTATATATATCTTGTATACCTATATATATTGTATATCTGCAAGAGTAATAATAAGTGTCACTTTCATGAAAATATACTTAACGTGTTAAAAGAGATTACGATACAACCTACTTATGTGTCTAATCGAAATACGAAAAAAAACCATTATTATCATTATTATTATTTTTATAGATTCTGCGATTATCCCTGTATTTTTCTAATCGCACAAAATTCAGAGTGTTAAACGACGTTTTCCCGCAGGCTGCGGTACTGCGAAGTTTGGTGAACGGAAAGGTTTTCATGGATTATGCAAGTCCTGCAATGCTGAAAGCCTATCAATGGCAGGTAATTAAGTAATTCTCTTAATAACTCACCAATATCTTATTACCAACTATATTATTTCTCTATTTTGGTGACACTTTTTTTTCCCCCCATATTGTTTGAAAGAGCAGATCAGCACCTTGGAAACAACTTATAGAGATATGTCAGATATCTATGACACAGCTGCAAATAAAGGGCTGTCCAATATTTGTATTAAAACGCTTCCTTCTCAAAAATATCACCCTACCAAGCTTCATTCACACGACTTTTGTTGCTCAATTTGCCTACAGGTACATGCTCATATATATATATATATATATATGCTTTTAGAGACACCATTGATGTTAAGCATCACAACTGATAGAAAGTGAATCTCACATTATAGGAGTACTCTAGTAGTATGTAGTGTTGGACGCCATTTGTGTCCCGTAGCATTGTTTCATGAAATTTTCTAGAATAGTATTACAGGGCATTTATGGTATTAAGCACCACCTATTCGTCCACTAAATTACGGCGAGTTTCATAACATGGTCTGATGATGTTTAACACTAGTGGTGCCTCAAACATTTTTCTGTTTTTTACTTTTGTGTTTTTTATGGCCTATTTACGAAAACTAAAAAAATATATTGGGTGTGTTTGAATTGAATTTATTGCAAAATTCTACTTCTATCTTGTAGGAGGTGAAAGGAGGAGAGAGTGTAAGAAGGCTTCCAAAGTGTGGGCATTTCTTCCACTTGGAATGTATAGACCAATGGCTGATTCGCCAAGGCTTTTGTCCCATTTGTAGAATTCATGTTTGTTGTGACTAAATTGAGATGTGAAAAATCGTTTGGGGTTCAACTCAATGACCTCATTAGAGAATTGAATTTTCTCATGGCAATTGTTTATAAAAGTTGCAATTATGTTAAGCTTAAAAGACTTGTCTCATGTCTCCTAGAATTTCATTAATTAAAAAAAAACCCCCCATTAAGAAATTCAAGTGAAAGCACCATAACAATCTCAATCTTGAAAGTTATTTCATTGCGCCTAATGCCAACAAATTTCCATCTTTTTAGTTTAATGTAAGAAACATGTAAGCAAGAAATAAGATAATATAATATTGTCACCTAACATTATTCTATTTTTTGTCTTGTTCTTTGTTTATTCGATTTTTTTATTTGTCTGATAAATAATAGTAATAGTAATAGTAATAATAATACTAATAATATTTGTCTTTCTAAGGTTGATAACTTCTTGTTAAAATATGGATGGAAACACACTTTCGTTCATGATATGCGTGCTTTATCGTTTTTCGAAATTATAATATTTTTTCCTTAACCAAACTTACACGTTGGTTATGAGTGTATTTCTATCCAAACATTAACAAACATCATCAATTTTAACATAAGATCTATGGTCATTTAGTGAGTAACTCTAGCGAACAACAACGATAAGTGGTCGCTTGTGGACTCTAGTGGATGATTAGTGGTTATTCAGTGTTGATCCAGCGCTTACAACCAACTTGACGAATGTTGTGACAAACATAGAGAGAGAAATAAGAAAAAACATTTAATATGATAGGATTTTAAAAGGGGTAAAAACTTCACTAGAGATTTCTATAATTCCTCCAAATGAAAACAAAATTTTGGTTCTAAATCACCAGTACAATTAGCTCTAAAGCAAGTTGAACCAAAAGTTTACTAGATTGGTTCCAAATCACCTTGGAAGACTATTTTGGTTGGTTGGTACTCGGTATTCGAATAAACCATATTTTTTGTGTGAGGATTTGGAGATCACCATTTAAAAGAATGAAAAACACTCTTTTTTATTTCATCTTGTAACACGCCAAGTTCAATAAGAAAATGGATTTTCCAACCCCTTAGTAGGGGGAAAACGAGAGAGACATAGAGAGAGAGAGAGAGAAAATTACTAAAATAGCCACTTTTTTATTTATTGATCAACATGACATAATTTTTTCCTTCTTAATTAATATGACACAAAAATTATTTTATTTTCATGTCATATTAGTTTAGTGAAAAAATTTTATGTCATGTTGATGTAATAATCTTTAAATCTGTGTCAATCAGGTGTTTTCCCCAATACATAATACTTGTTAATAGTCGATATAATAAATAATATTGGACTTAATTCCCAACATAAAAATTACAATCAGTAGTATTTTTGCAAAACTAAAGAAGTAAATAATGTGGTTGCAGGCACTAACTAGTAGTATTCCCATCTGACTCTACCTAAAGGTGCAGAGTTCGAATTCCCCCATCCCAAGTTCAAAAACAAAAAGTAAATAATAAGAGTTTAAAATATTTGCAATAAACAAAAAATTTATTAGATAAATATTTAATACACTAAGACATTAAATTATTTAATAAATTTACTATTTTTATCTTGTAAATTTATTATTTACTTTTATTTGCTTTAAAAATTTTATAATAATTATTTATTTTATTTGTAAAAATACTTAAGACAAATTTCACTCTCCCCCACACCGAATTTTAGGCAATGTTACAAAATGCCCCCGAACTTTAATTTATAACATTTTTTTCTCTCAAACTTTAAAATAATTACAAATTTCCCCCTTAGTTTAATTTTTCATGGAAAAACGCACTTGATAGCAGGATTAAATATGAAATTACGAAATAGTATTCATTGACAACATATGTGGCACTCGCTACTCTTATTAAATGCGAAATTACAAAATTAAACATAAGAGAGTAGTATGAGAAAAAATGACAATCAGTCTTAAATATTTACTCTTTTGACATAATAATACGGTCAACTTTGCAATTTCATACTTAACACCTCCCAACTCATGCTGCCAATAATTGTCACGCGCATTTTTCCGTAAAAAATTCAACTAAGGGGGGAAATTTGTAAATATTTCAAAGTTTGAGGTGAAAAAATGTTACAAATTAAAGTACCGAGTGTATTTTGTGGCAAAGGCTAGGGAAAACGTGGAATTTGTTCAAATATTTACTGCCAATTTCCGAAAGGATTATATGCAAGAATATCATAAATTTGACACTTTCTTATAATTATATCTATCATAATATTAAAATTGATAATTTTATTATTTTATAACATAAAAATTATTAACTTTAATATTTAAGGTGGGCAAAATTATGAAAAATTACTCAAAATACGGCTCTCTACCTAATTTTCTCTTTTCGAAACTCTCTTCTCACGAGAGAGCCCAATGGGCCTTTTGTGTCCAACATAGTTAGGTCAAGGCCCAAATAGCGGAATAGCCGAGGAGGTATAGGGGCAAATCTGGAACTGTGGATAAAAATAAAATAAAATAAAATCCAATAAAAAAGAGATAGAAAGAAAGAAAAGGACAGGAGAGCGAGAGAGGAGGAAGCAAAAATTCCACCGGTTAGACTTTGTTAAGAGTAGAGAGAGTCAGTCAACACTACAAGCACACACCCAAAAGTTTAGAGAGAGAAACAAGAAGAAGAGAGAGAAAGAAGATGGCGTGGTGTGCAGCTCGGACTTTCAACATGCCGGCGGCGGAGATTGGCGCACTGCGCACACGCAGGACTCCGTTCGCGGCGGCGACGGCGGCGGGCGTCGGCTGCGCCTCCCTCGCCGGCTCCACCCTCTGGCGATCCTCCTCCTCCAACCGCTATCGCGCTGTAGCGCCGCCCTTCGCTTGCCTTGGCATTTCCACTGACTCTCGTGAGTTTGTCCTCCACTTTCTCTCTCATTTTCTTCCGAGAAAATCAATCAAGATTCTCATTATTGTCTTTACTTTCATTCTATTCCACTTCATTTCGTTACCAAACCACCTGAATCGGTTTCTTGAGGGCGCTATAGTCGTAATAGGTGACCCAATCGTTAAACATTGTTTGATTTCGGAAATGGCCACAAGAATAGGAAATTTTACTAGTACTCTTTCTTTGGATTGTAATTATATGTTTGCAAGTTTAATTTGCGTGATGATTTTCGTTAATTGATTGATTTAGGATTTTAGGGTTTGTTTCTTGGTCTCATATTCAAGATTTTTGATTAGAAGTAACAATGTAACTTGTGTTCCTAATCATAGTTTGGTTTTTATCGATTTTATTAATTTGAAAGAAAACCTCCAATGTTTCGAATCTCGGACCTAAGACCGAGCTTATCTCAATGGGGCATCAATGTGTTTATCGAAATGCAAGCATTACATTTTGCAAATCTTATTAAAAATGTTGTTGGAACCCTATTTAAAAAAAATAAAATAAAGAAATAGGTCATAATATTGTTATACTATATATATTATGTATATATATAACGTAGCAGATAAATGCAGTATTCCTGAAAATGTGAAATGCAATATTTCGGTGGAAGACGGGGAAAGTTTTTGTTCTTAGCCCCCAATTGTAATTGTGTTTTTTTTTTATTTTGATGCCGAAGTTGAATTTTTGGTATAATTTGCGTGAAATAATTGATTTTGGGGTGGGGGGTTTTGTAGGTATCAAAGAAGCTGTTAAAACAGACAAAGCTCCCGCGGCGTTAGGACCTTATTCCCAAGCTATCAAAGCCAATAACTTTGTCTTTGTTTCTGGTGTCCTTGGCCTTATTCCAGAGGTCTTTTTTTTCCCTTCTTTTTTGTATTTTGAGTTAGCATTCCGTTTAACATTAACGTGTGTTTTTGTGTTCATTATACTCATGAAAATGGGTGTTTGTTTGCTTGAACACAGACTGGGAAGTTCGTGTCAGATAATGTTGAAGATCAAACTGAGCAGGTACAACAAGTCACTTGTAAATTATGAATTCATTACGATCTTTTTAGGATCATGACTGTATATGGGTTGTTTTCCGTCCATCCTAAAGTAAGGTTTTATAAGCGTGTAACTTGGCACAATGATGTTTGTATGCATATCTTTTGTTAAAGCTTTATTGAAGAAAACAGTTAAAGTTATGTTTCTGAAGTGATTTCGTTTGTGAAAAAAAATGTGGTTGGTAATTAGTAGGAGTGTTATCTTGTGGATTCTTGCCTATCTAGTGTTTTTACTGGATTCGAGCGGCAAATTAATTGCAGGTCCTCAAGAACATGGGGGAAATTCTGAAAGCGAGTGGTGCCGGCTATTCTTCTGTGGTCAAAACAACCATTATGTATGGATGCTTCGTCTCGGGGTCTTTCTTTCTTTCTGTCTTTTTCTTTCTTGTTGTTAAAGGGGTTATTAATTCTGCTTCCTAATTCTCTCCTGCAGGTTGGCTGACTTGAAAGACTTCAAGAAAGTTAACGAGGTCTACGCAAAATGTAAGTTTTTAGAGAAGAAACATTTCTGGTCCTTTAAGTACTAGATATTATGCTTAAGTAAGAATCTAGCCGCTTTTTGAATCAAATGTTTTTGGATTGTGTTAATACTTAACCCTTAATGAGGAGATTGTGGCTTAAAGGGGTTTCTTTTGTTTTCAATTTTTTTCGCAGATTTCCCTTCACCTGCCCCGGCTCGTTCAACATATCAGGTAGCAGCGTTACCGTTGGACGCCAAGATCGAGATCGAGTGCATTGCAACACTGTAGTAACCTCCTAAAACTCAGCTCACTGTTTTTCAGAAACCATTTTGAGTAAATAATGTTGGAGGGACATGTCATATCCAAGAACCGCTGTTGAACTCTCTTCATTTTTCCGATGAACATTATCGTTGGTTGTAACCTCGTCGCCCTAATTCGCCGATCAAAATGGAGAAAGCATTTTGCTGTTTTTTGCTCCGATAGGTTTAGCTGTTGGAGCAATATTGAGTAGTTTTGAAATATAATGCCTTTGGCCGTTTTCACATGGTTTACCTTTTATCCTCATTGGGTGCTCAAACGACATGTTTCATTTTGCGACATGTCCTTTCTGTACGACACGTTTCAATGTCATTTTAAAGAATGCATTACTGTACGACATTTCGTTTCATGAAATGTGGTTACAAACAGATCATTATTACGATGTCGTTTTCGCGGATCTCGTTTCTTCACGGATGCATCTCTATTATAAGTCATAACTTTTCTAGGATCCTTTAACCCCCCCACCCCACCCAAAAAAAAAAAAAAAAAAAAAAAAAACCTAAAACCTAAAACCTCCAATCCAGTTCATGTAACGACAATATTTTACCAATTGTCGTTTTACTGTATCTGATTTCTGCACGACGTGTTGATTTTACTACATCTAAGAGATGGGAGAAACTATCGTAAATAAGTCATTTCAAAAAAAATTACAGCATATTTGAATTAAATATGGTAAATTATTTATTTATAAGAATTATTTTAAGTTATTTTTATGTAAATATGTTTCCTATATAAATCATAAATTGCCGTAAAATTTTTATTTAGATGAATATTTTTAATATATATTTATCACGAAAAGTTTCGTAAATATTTTATTATATACTATGAATACACTATTTACCTCAAATATTTTTAAGTTTCGTAAAGTGTTTTTTGATTATTTGATTATTACTTGTTTTTATTCTAATCCACTCTTTGTCCTTTTATTTATGAATAGTTCATGTTTTTCCATATTATCTCAAAATGTCAATCGAAAATATCATTTTATTGGAGAAATACAAAATACGATACGAAAAAAGGAATCATACAAGTTAAATCCTTTTTATTTTGATGTATGCTTTGGATATTTTCTTAGTTGTTGCTTTTCTGCTCTAAAGTCTTCTTCTTTATTTGGAGATTCTATAGTGAGATTCCCTGTAAGGGTTTTTGATCTCAACCTTCCACCATATCAAACAACATTTTTAAAGGTAGTGTATTGTTAGAGAGAGGGGAAAAAAAACTTCATTAGAGTATCCAATCTCATACAATACGCAAATATATATATATATATATTACAGGTCTTGTCGATGGGAGCATTCCATAGTCGGATCTCTCTCTTTTTTTTTTCTTTCTTAAAGAGTAACAACGAAGTCCCCGTTACAAAACTCTTTATAGTCGGAAAGAAAAAAAGAAAAGAAAAAGGAACGTAACAATTCAAAAGCATAAAATTCTAGGGGTTGGTGGACCTCAAAAATTCTTATCCATGCCCTTTCGAAAAAGAGAAAAAAAAAAATTTATTCATGGAGCATAATGACTAAATGCCCCTAACATATTGGACACACTGTCTTGAAATTTGAAAAAGAATAAATCATTTAAATTGAGAAATCAAAATGACTTAGTGTTTGGGAGAAAGAAAAATAAATGTAGTGGATATTTCAAAAAAAAGTGAAAAAATGGATTTGGATTAGTTTTGAATTGAAAATTTTCATCTCGTACATTATAAGAGTCAAAATTCAAGAGCCATCGACATTATGAGAGGTAAGGCACGAAAATGAAGACAAAGCACAGAATCTGAAAAGAAAAAAATTATATACTAAAAAATGAACAAATATTGAATAGTAAATTTATGGAAAAAGCTGTATTAATGCGTGGACGAACTACGTGAATTAATAATTACGTTGTCAAAAGAAAATACACCAATTTTATTGCCGTTACAGGAAACTAGGTTTTTTTTTTAATATACAAAAAGGCATAACTCTCAATATTTAGGCCTTGAGTTCATATCCCACCTTCAATTTTCAAAAAAGAAATTTTAAAAAAAGTAATCTCGGTATTATGTTATATATATATAATTAGCAAATAAAACCGAGTTTAAATTTATTTAAATACAACATGACTTAAATTTCGATCCTTATTGAAAATCAACTTCCATCTTAATTTTTTGAGTATCAATATATATATCATATTTTTATTTATGGATGCAATTAATCTATGTGATAATATTTTAAATATTTATTAATAAAAAAATGACAACTCATATATGTCATAAGTTGATACTCAAATTAGAATTGCAATTCATAGAATTTTTTTCTTTTAATTTAAATAAAAAATTTAAACTCTATATCTTATGACTAATTTGGAATTTTATTGAAAGCTCTAACCGTTATACCTATAATTCAAAATATAATCATAGAGTACCCTCCCATGGACCATTAAAAGGAAAAACACCAGCGGGACCCACGAGACAAGAGATAATTTTGCCAATCATTTTGTTCATTCCCACGCCCCCACTATAATCCCCCCTAGACTCACTTGCACTTGATCACAGCCCAACACAACATGATTCGGCGCCCGCCCACTTTTTTTTTTTTTTTTTTTTTTTTGTGAGTTTAACTGGAGACATCAGAACGCAGATATATATATATATATATATCTGTACATATATACGCCATAGTCATTTAGCTAAGCAGCTTCTCTCTCTAAAAATCTCTCTCTCTCTCTCTAAAGTCTCAACCACCTTCCCAACTTATCGTGGAAAATTCTGTAACACAAGAAAGAAAGTAAGATTTTCCCAGATTCTATTCTTTTCTTGAGGACATATTTTATTTTTTATTGTTTTTTTTATTACTGTTCTTTTTTAAAAAGAATTATTTTTCTCTGTCTCCTCAATTTCTTAACTTTAAAGCAATTATTTTGTGGCGTTACGAGATCCAGAAATTTCATTCAATATATTTCTTTCATTTCATTTCTGGTGAAAAAGATATTTTCTAAAATCATTTTCTGAATTCTTGGCTTTTGGGTTACTTCCAATTTTCAGCTTCTGCGATTTTTGCTTCTTTTTTTCTCACGTTCAGGTTGTATTTCTGAATCTGGTTTTTTTTTTTTTTAACATTTTATAATTTTATTTTTTAGGTAGTAGTTTGAGAAAATTAGGTGCCTTTGATTATATGTACGTTTATGTGCATATTTTTATGAGCGGGATTGTTTTAGTTGTATTTATTATTATTATTCTACAGAAAAATAATGGGGAAAAAGAAAAAAGAAATCAGTTTTACGGACTCTGATACTTGTAGCTGAATTAGATAAGTTTGTCCTCAGCTTGAGAAGTTGAGTTCTGATTAACTTTTCACCCTATTTTTATAGACTCTTTGGTTTTTTTTTTTAATACTATTTAAAAAGTTTTCTACCATGTTTTCTGGCATAAAACTTTGAATTTTATTGTTTAAATTTATTTTTCTATAATCTATAACCCAAACGGGGTTTAATAATATGTATTTTTCTATCCTACATTCATATGAGTTTTTTTAAAAAAATTTTGTTTCTATGTTGTTGTTATTGCTTTATTTATTTTACATTTGTACGCGGGCTTCTTCCATTGCTATATAGTTCCTTATTAATAGACGGTTATTTTCTTTTTGAGCGATTTTCTTCAATTGCTATCTCATCCGTTTTGGATTTCTTGTTCATTTTTTATTTTCAAATATTGGTTTGTGTTAATTTTGTATATGTAGTACTTTAGAGTAGAAAAGCAACTTCATTTGCTAGAAGAATAAATAATGCTTATATTTGACAGCTGATTTTGGATTTTTTCAGGTGCATAGAAAATTAGAAATGGAAGGTATTGTTGTTAGAAGGGTCATTCCCTCGGACAATAGTTGCCTTTTCAACGCCGTCGGGTATGCTTTACCTTATGCACCTTCTATATCCATCTACGTTATTGTCATAGTGAAGCAAGTTTGTGGTTTTTGAGGCCTGTCTTCTAAGATTACTTCTCATTGACCCTTTTCAGGTATGTAATGGACCATGACAAACAAAAGGCTTCGGAGTTGAGACAGGTGAGAAACTATGGTTCTCCTTTCGGTTATCCATTTACACTCTTGTGACAAATTGTTCTTTGAGAAATGAAAAAAAACTTAATGTTTGGATTATCAGTTGTTCGAGAATCTGTGCACTGGATTGAGCTTTCTACTCTGTGCATCTAAAATAAAGTCATGTTTTCATATCAATAATGTGGGCGTATGCTGTGCCAAATATTTGAAATGCTCGTTAGCTTTTGTTCATTTTGTTATAGTTCGTCATTCTTTTTCCTCGAACTGTTTTTGAAATTATGCATTGTTCAATTTATGTTTGCCTAAGATGTCGCTAGAGTAGCATTTATGTGCCACTATGGTCTGCGTTTCATGAAAGCTTTCTGCGTATCATTGTTATTGTTTTATGTGTGCGCTTATTGTTCTACCAAAAAGTCAATTTATAGATAGAAATTGTGCGTGTTATAGGACCTCGAGCTTACAAATATGCTACGAGTTCTGTACTGACATCTACAATGACCTATATTGCCTTATAGTAAATTTCTTATGCTTATTGTTTTCGTGAAATTTCCTAAGGTTATAGCTGCAACAGTGGCTAGTGATCCCGAAAAATATTCTGAAGCATTTCTCGGCAAGACAAACGATGAGTATTGTGCTTGGATTCTCAACTCAGAGAAGTGGGGAGGTATGTTGAAACTCGTTCTGTTTTGAATTAAAGTAACTACAATGCTTTGGGAAGTGTTTTGTTGCTGGCTCTTGTCCTAGTGGTAGCTATAAAGTCAACGAGTAATATCCGTATTTACAATTGTGAAAAATGTGTCTTCATTCTGAATGACAAATGGGTAAACTTGACCATAGGATGAGTCGTTAAGTACGTGAATTTTGTAGCTTTAGTGGATGTAGGCATAGCCTAGCAGTGATTCTGCATCTGACACCACCATAACGTGTAGAGTGTGAATCTCCTCACCCCCAATTTCCACGCCGGGGGGGGGGGGGGGGGGGGGGGGTGGTGGTGGGATTCCAGTTGCCTACTTAATTTATCTCTACAAGCTGGATATTCCTACGTCCATGAATTAGATATTATACTTTTGATTCAGATATAGGACGTATGGAAACTTAGATTTATCCAAAGATCAGCATGGAATTGGCTTCATCTTTACTGCAATGTGCCTCATTTAAGTAGTACTATGATGTTCTTGGGTCATAATTTGGCTCTTTTTCTGATTGTTACTTTTTGTACTAATAAGGTGCTATTGAGCTTTCGATATTAGCTGAATATTATGGACGTGAGATTGCCGCGTATGACATCCAAACCACACGGTGTGATTTGTATGGACAGGTTAGCATTTACAATGAGTTGTTCATATCAACTTGCCACTACCGAAATGTAACTTAATTCATTTATCTGTGATACTGTTTGACAGGAAAATAAGTATTCTGAACGAGTCATGCTGATCTATGATGGACTCCATTATGATGCTTTAGCTGTAAGTTATTAAGAGTATTTAGTTTCGTAGTTATTGTACTTCTTCAACTGGTATACTTCCATCGGATGCATCTGTTTCCTGTCATCTGTGGACTACGTTAGTACCCCAACTAGCCGTTTAATGAGACGTGGTTTTTGTTTACTTGGCTTATCAGATATCTCCTTTTGCGGAAGCTCCAGAGGAGTTCGATCAAACTATTTTTGCCATACTACCAGACACAACTGTAGGGCCAGCTGAAGGGATTGCTCTTAATTTTGTGAAGGACCAACATAGGTAGTACTTTTGGCGACCTGCATTATACGGGTTTAATTTTAAGCCAGGTGTATGTACAGGACCATATTTCTTTTGGCGACCCCAAAAGTTCTTTGCACATAATACGACACGAGTAGCGTATCTGGTAAAAGTGCCGAAAAGTTTTTGCTTAGACACCAATGCACTTCTACAGTTATTTGGAAAAATAGAGATTTTTCTTTTTCTTTCTGCTTCCACATCTCCTTTTGCTACAAGTAAAAATAGAACTTCTTTCAAAAGCACATTAGTCCCAAACTAACCCTAAAATTGGCCCCTATAGCATTTTTGAGAGACAAATGATTGAACCATATGCTCTCATCGTGTTTCCTTTTAACCAGTTTGTCGATCGAAAGGACTTCTTCGGGGGTTTTAAGTTTTGGGTTATACTTTTACCTTTTGGGAGTTCCAAAATTCAGTTTCATACATTCCAACCATTCATAAAGATTAAATGCTGGGAATCCTTGCATAATAAGGATGTCTTAAATTTATGATTCGTTATGGTACCTCAGTTTTCGTCCTCGTTCTCAGGAAAAGGAGATTTACGGACACTGCCAACTTCACTTTGCGCTGTGGGGTATGCCAGACCGGAGTAAAAGGCCAGAAGGTCATTCCTCCATCCATCGAAAAATGTTATGCTATCGCTCTGTATTATCGTATATGCTTCTCTTATTTTCAAGCAATTTATCAATGGTGCTGATAACTTACGTGCGATTTTCAGGAGGCAATCGAGCATGCACAGGCGACAGGCCATGCCAACTTCCAAGAATACAAATGACAGAACGTCACAAAGCTGTGGGAAAAATGTAAAAAGCCCGGAATCGAGGCTTAAAAGAGTGTAGAACAATGACATTGCAGTGAGTTTGTTTCTACTGGAATCCATAAATTGTTGTATCCTGGGGCCGAAATATTTCTTTTTTCCCGAAAAACTTTTATTGGGATTATTTATAATTCAATTGACATGAAGAAAAAAGAAAGCATAATGTGTTGTATTATGGTATTTTTTTCATCTTTATATTGGAAAACCAAATATTTTTTATATCCCACCTGTTGGTTGTACTGGATCTTCAGCCGCGTCCGAGAGGCATGATATTCTGATAACGATCCAGGAAATTTTTAAGCATTCAAGGTGGTTCATCTCCTCGATGGCTTTACCGATTTCTGGTCTCATTATGGACATCCCAAAAACCTTAATTATGCGAATTCTCGAGCTCTTTCATCGGATGAATCGAACGACAGTGTCATGCTTCAACCGAATTTCAGTAAGTTCTCCAGAGCTCGGATCCCTTCGTGTACTCACACTCTGTGACACAGAACGGTGCTGTATTCGATCTTGATGCTGTTGCAGTTTGCGAGAAGGTGTTGTTTTGATATTCTTGAGCAACTCTTTCTCCGCTGAACATTCGTTTCGTGGAAAATCCAATTCAAACACCGTTCATCTAGGATGATGATCTTGAATCTTTCCAGGTTTCTCTTGATGAGAACTGAATATTTCAGTCTTGAGAATGAAGCGAGACTAATGGTCCCAACGGTCAAGAGACCTAACAGACTTCTGTCTGACTCCAAGTTCTTCACCTTAATCCGGATTTCAACCTCTTCACTTTTGCTCCTACTGTCTACAGTTTTGTTTTGTTTTGTTTTGTTTTGTTTTGTTTTTTGTTTTTTGTTTTTTTTTTGGGGGGAAAAATAGAATGTCTACCATATAGATAAATATAGATAGGAGTTTCTATATTAAAATGCACGATATAAAACTGTTCCCATTTAGACATCAAACTATGGAAAAGTTTACCTAACAACTAAAATTATAATTACAGTTCTAATCGTGGAATCTCCATATGTAGATAACTCAAAAGGGAAAAAGGTTATATACCAGATCATTAAATCCTAGGCTTAGGCTTTTGCATGACCATTGTATTATGGATAGGAATTGCTTTTAAACTCGTTGAATTAATTTTTTAATGATATGCTCTATGAATATCAAATTCAAACTTTGCGAACACATGATACAAAATTAATATTGATTCACGTCATAAATCAAACCATTGAATATTTAATCCAATGATTAAAATTACAATTTCGATAATATAAAATAAAAGGCTCTATCATAAAAACTCCCCTACAGAATTTTGCTTCTTTTTTTTTTTTTCCCCCGCTCCTTTTCATGTATTACTTTTACCAAAAACGGGACAAATATGCAACAAAATTGCCTCGAACAACATAGTTTATACAGCGGATTATATGGACTGTTGTGAAACTTTGATACTGTTAAAATTTAATAAACTTGCCATCTAAAATTTGAATGCACTTTAGTTTGAAGGACTATTTAGGATGTAGAATTCTAAACATAAAAAAACCGAAAAGCTTACGATAGAAGTTGTACTTTAACTTTATCACCAGATGTTATTGTTTAATAATTAAATTAACTTTTTTAACAATTTAATCTGTGATTGGAAGGAAAAAAAAAACCCTGCAAAATTAAACTATTAAAAAATTTATCTACCGACTAAAATAAAAGTATCTATCAGTTGAAGTTTGGCCTAAAGAGATTATTTTAATTTACTAGTTTCATTGCCATAACCTGCATGCAATTTTGAATTTTCTTCCTCTTCTATTTTCCGAGAAACTGCAATAATATCTGAATACAATAATACAAACTACAGATGGGGGAGAATGTTATAATTTTTTAGTCTTTTCCCATGAATTTGCTTTCCCCTGGCAGTGTCCAGCAAATTAATGACACAGTACAAATAATGACTTCCTTTCCCTAGCAAAAATAGCTTGCTTGCCATGACCACAAACAAGCGGGCCGCTCGGCTACTAATGGAGGAAGACAGCCTCGTCGTTTTGCAATACCGCTGTTCTCCAGACGTTGAGGTCTGAAAATCTATAATTGCAGGTGAAACTGGAGAAGTGGAACGAGCAAGTCGAGGAGACCAATTATGCGAGTTTCAACCCGAGGCTCCTGATCATCCACTTTTTAGCAGTTTTAGTCTAGACATTCCCCCCCCGGGAAAGAAATGAAACGACTCGTTGTTGTCCATCCTCGCCGGCAGCTTTTAATGAGCAAGCTCTGCCTGACTAGTACTTTTGTTTAAGCACGTGACGCAGTTGGACCTTCTGACTTTCCATTCTTGCCTCTAGAAGCTTCGCCTTCAAACTATGCTTCTGCCCGCTGCGAGGTATGCATCCCTTCATTCCTCGGATGTGACCATTCCCTGAGTCGGGAGAACTCCATTGCCCTGCCAAATCCGAGGGGCTGAAGCCACCTTTGCCCGATCCTCTATCTGGTGACATGGTACCTGCATTAGATATCCTTCCATTTGAAAGTCGGCCATTTATTCCCTCTACCGAGATTATCTTGTAATTTTCTCCGTTGTTCGAGCAGGATCTCCAAAGCCTTGTTATGGACGATCCCTTCTTATACTGTTTTGTTGGTACTAAACAGACTTCACTGATCTCAGTAATTGGCGTTTCCTCACCAACATTATCATCCCATTCCGTCCCGCTCTCTGAGACATTACTCTCTCGGCGATTTTTGTTGATGGACACGGCACTCCCTTCTGGTGAATAGCTCGAGCCCTGGTCCTCTAACTGGCTTACGGTTTCCCATCCACTCTCATCTTCTTCTATATCACCGTTATGATCAGCAAACACAATGGCATGTCCCTGTTTGATACAGTTCTTGCTTATCCCATTCCCTTCAGGACTGACCGTATGAATTCTAGACGCATGGCTGACAGGACTGTAAGCAACACATGGTTCAATCTCCCTCTCGTTTTGTTCACCGAAATTAACTTCCTCAAAAACGGAGAAGATGTCATCAGGATTGGGAGGCTCATAAGAAAATTCCTTGATATCTTGAATATCAACGGAAGCAGCAGCCTGTCGAAGTAACTCTGCTTCTTTCATGTCCTCCACATCCGGAGTTGCAGTTCGGGACGTCAGAAATTTCTCTAGATCTGCTACAAGCTTGTTCATATGAGAGTACTTCTGTTCAACTGCCACCTTTGCATCAACCAATTTCATTTGAACACGTTCTTCACGCCAGACCTCAGCCATTTGCAGCATCTTCCTTTCTTCTTCAACTTCCTCTCTGAGTTTCAGGGATTCCCTCTTCAATGCTTCAACTTCAGCCTTGTCTTCTCCGATTTCCTTGGCGAGCTCATCACATACTTCCTCAATCAATTCTCTGTCCTTTCTTTCTTTTTCAAAATCCTGCATAAATCTCTTCGCGGATAACTTGGCATCTGCAAGCTCATTAACCAATTTGGAGTTTAGTATTTCAATTCTCTGGCGATTTTTCCTCTCCCGATTAACCTCTGCCTTCAGGTCATCAATAAATGCACGGATCTTCTCGTGTTCTCTGCTCCGCCACGTGGCCCTTTCCTCGCTGACTTTCCTTAAGAAGTGCTCAAGTTTCTTTTTCGAAGACCGCCGTTCAGTCTCAAGCTCCTGAATGCGAGAATGAGCCTGCTCTAGTTCAGCCTCAAGTGCAGAGACCACAGATACAGCACTTACTTGTTGGTCAAGCATCTTCATTTGGCGGTATATATGGCGGGCCTCATCCGCAGTTTTTAAGCTCACAGGATCCCACTTTGTTGCCCCTTCCATGGCAGGGTTTGTAAACTGAAATGAAGGCTGAAGCTAAAGAAAAGAATGAAGATAGAAGAAGAAAAGAAGGAGAAAAAATTTATTAGAATCTGTAATAGGAAAGCTTCTACCTGCTTTCTTACTAATTCGTACTCGCAGAAAAGGGGGAAAAAATACCATCTGCTATATTTAATTTATAAAGCATCCCAGCAAGGTAAATTTTGAGGTAAAACCGCAACATTCTAATACAAAAACTTTGGTAGATTTCATATGCATACTTAAAATAGATCAAACACATTTATTTACAGAAATGATTTACGAGTACTCTACCGATCCTCCCACGGTGAACTGTCAAAAAGAAAGTTATGAAATTTCCTGGGCCCAGCCCCAAAATGTAAATAGGCCATGGGACGCATGCCGCGTATATGAGAATGCAACAATTTTTCTATGTACATGTCATGCTTCGATTAAGGAATAAACGAGAAATGTACCTTGCACAAGTATCCATTCCTTGAACTGGAACTAGGGCTTTGTAGATACTCCTTCGCTTCTGAACCGTACACCTTGCTACAGCGAGGCTGTAGAAATGGCAACCCAACATGGCCAGCCCCATGCTGTAGGAAAGAAATGATCAACCAACTTCGAAATCTCCAGAATAAACAACAACAATTATTTAAAGCGATTATTAAATAGCGGACCGGAATTTTCGGAAACCATCAATGCAACACATAAACGTCCTGAACATCGCAGACATGCACATATAATTTAAGTTTCTCTGAAAACAACGTTATTGATCACACTAAAATACAAATCTCTCAAATATCAATAAACAGAGTGATTTAAACTCTCAGAATTGACCTTAAATGGCGAAATTGAAATCCGCAAAATAGGGACAAGCAATTCCAACTTGCGGGACAAATAAACCAACCAACCATGAGAAGCCTAGAAAATGCTACTTTTTTTTGGTAAAACGAAGCAACAATGAGGAACCTTTTTCAAGTAAATTTGACTCTACCATTCCATCAAAATACAGTCAACAAAAAGCTTGATCTAACACAATGCTGATTTCGGATATCGAAAGCAAGATTTAAAAAAAGAGGGGAAAAAAACACACACACACACACAAAAAAAAAAAAAAAAAAACTTGAAGATTGCTCACAAAAGATGGAATCTTTAAGATTATTCACCAACTAAACTAGAGCCAAAAAAGTCAAACTTCAACCATTTTCAATTGAACCAAAAATGCTTCAAGATCAGGCGTTTAATCAAACCCATCCAAAAATTTCAGATCTTTGAGAACCAAAAAACTCGAAGTCAAACGCATCCAACCAACGATTCACAGTCCAAAACTCACCTCAAACCCTAGCTGACCATGAGCACTCCTTTTGGCACCGGAAGCAACCGCTTCCGGCATCTGCAGCCGCCATAGCCCGGCGGCGAGCTTCCGCGCCGACACCGCTACTTCCAGTCCCCTCCGGCGAGTCCTCCGACCGCTCTCCTCCGCCTTCTCGTCCTCATCGGCGACCTCATTCCTGACCTTCTCCCTCTCCTCCCCCTCCTCGACCTTCCACTTCAGGAGCGGCGTCTCCGGCCGGCTCCGCCGCCAGTTCGGAGCTCCGGTTCGCCTGACCGGGGCCAATCGCGGAGTCCGGGGCTTTCGCCGGGCCGGTTTGCGAGCGCCGAGCAGGCTCTGGAGATCCGAGTCGGTCCCAGGGTTTAGTGCGGCCTTGGATGAGAGCGACGAAGGGAATGCCGGTGCGAGGTGAGGCTTGCCTGAAATCTTCATTGTCGCCGGCGAGATTCGGCCATTTACAGTGGTGCAAAGATAGAAACTAGAGAGAGAAAGAAGAAGAAGAGAAGTATGGAGTTGGCTGTGTAGTGTGTGCGAGTGTCGTGTTTGCGTGTAAGAGAGAGAAAGAGTAGAGAGAGAAAGTAGAAAGAGAGAGCTGGTCAGAGCTGAAGAAAAAGAAGTGTTTGTTTCCAGGGATTTTGACAAAGAAAATGACGCCTACGATCATGTACTCGAATATACGCAATTTGCCCAGATACAGATACGTATTAAATACGTATATTTTATTGTATTTTCTTTTATTATTATTATATTTTTTTTAGAAAAAATATTTATATATATATTTATTTTTTATTTTTTGTACAGGCAAACACTGTCAAGTGTCAACGGAAATATTGTAATTTTTTTCCCGGAAAATTATTACATTTTTAGAGTGGGAAAATTACATCCTAATAGATTGTATTTTATTTCTAATTTTAGAAATAAGTACATTAGATAATATCATTTCGTAATTTGGAGAATGAACTTCTTTTTTAAAATTTGGACATGGGGATTCAAACGCGTAAATTACTGTTAGGTTAAACTTGTAATCACAAGATTTTTAGAATTAGTTTTAAACAACAAAAAGATCATATGAATTAAATATGTATCTTAATATTGTTGGAGAAACACAGAAAAAAAAATATAAATAAAATAACGTATTTCTACCATGGGAATTATTACTGAAAAATTTCCCTTCTCACCCTACTGAGCTAGTCTCTACGGGATGAGTTGTTGAATGGAGAATCACAACTCTTTTTAGTTTTAGAACATATTAAAGAAAGAATTAACATATAAAATTCAGTATTAATCTATAAGATGGGCGTGGTGCCGTTATTTCATAATTTTTTAAAATTTAATTATTTTATAAAATATTGTGTAATGAAAAAATTAATATGCATTTTTATTTAAAGTGTTATAAATATTTTCTGATTATGTAAATGACATTTTGGATGCATTTAAAAAAAAATATTTGGAAACCTTTATTTAAAAACATTTTAAATACGTGTTTGACTGCAAACATTTTAAATCTATGTTGCAAAATATTTCATTTAGATATGTTACACAAAAATTTCAAATCTAATGGCTTGAACTTTTAACAATTAAATGTTTTTGTTATTGTCAAACATTTTCATCTAAAATTTTTATATAAATATTGTAGGTATTAGGTATTCAGATTTGAGCCTTTTTTTTTTTTTTTTTTCCTTCTTTTCTTTTATAATTTTGGAGTTTCCAATTTGGTATTATCTGAATATTGATGGCAGCAAATATTTGAAGAAAATGTAATTTTTCCTTCATTATTTATTTATTTATTTATTTATTTTTGGTAATTTTGGAGTGACAAAAAGAGATCCAAAACGACATCATAGCACTGACGCGCTCTGTGCAGAAAAGGGCAAAAGAGACGTTGTGGATTTTGAATTCCAATGGAAACGACGTCGTATATAGTTCCTTCCATTCATAATAATAATTTTCATTGCTTTTTTCTTCCAAAGGGCCCAAGAGCATTGTGCATATAGAATACGAGAATTGAGAGCTATCATTATTGTCACGAAAGTTTCTGGCTATTTCTGTGAAACTTCATTTATTAATCTATAAAATTGAAATAAATATAGCTTTTATTTAATTCCTTTTTTTTTTTTTCCATTTTTTGGTTATCTTTTTTGAGTACCATGCAAATCATGAAAGAGATTGTACAAAAAAGTATTGTTTTATATTGCACTTTTTTTTAATATAATAATAAAATTATAGCTTAGGAGCCTTTTAAATAAAAGCTTCCGTTTCCAAACTCTCTAGCTTATTAATGATGGGAAAGAACATAAGCATAAATCATTCAACGCCAACTATGATATGTTTTTTCCATAAATGTTAGTGATACATAGGGCCCCACAAGATAATCCTTAAAGAAAAGGGGGAAAAAAAAAAAAGTCCATGAATTATTAATATGGTTATTATAGATTTAACTGCATTTGGAACACCAATTGAAATTGAGTGAATATTTAAAAATGTGTGTGATTGGAATTGAACTCTAATAGTTAAATAGTGTAAAAACTTAAAATTTATTTAGAAATAAATAGTACTATAGATATTGTTTTATTCATCTCGTTATTTTATGTAAATCATCTTATTTCGACTTGAAATAATAAATTATAAACTTTTAAAATTTGAGTTTTTCGAAGATGAAAAAGAGATATTTAGATATGTAAATAATGAAACTGGACTATTTTTTAAAGAAAAAGACAAAAAAAAAAAAAAAAAAACATAGTTCAAAACTTTAACTGGAGTGGAGTCGCCAAATGGACTCAGTTTTTATTATTATTTTTTTTCGTCAAATTAGATTAGATGAATATAAAAGATCAAAAATCTAAATATAAGAGTAAAAAAAAATGACATATCTATTTAAGTAGTTATTTCCACAATTTTCTCTTAAAGAAATTTAATTTGGCCCACAGAAAAACATACTAAATAGATTTAGAAATAGGGAATATAATAACAAGAAATTTAAGTATTAATCATACAGTTAAAAGTCCTCATATTGCATTAATAAAAACGCGTGAATTCTACATTATTAACACGAATGAAGAGATACCATTATGAGGTTTTGTTTTCTGTCTTTTTATACTTATCGAAGTAAATTAATATTTTCTTATCATATCTATAAAACCATTGCTGAATAAAATAAAGTATAAAATTACACTTTTAACTCTTCTATTGTACACATTAAATTCATCATTCCTTAAAAATAAAGTTTTTTTTTATACACTTTTTTTCAAAACTCATTGCAGAGAGAATTAATTAATTTGGTTCTGATCTGAATAGATATATAACAGGAAACACTCTAATTTTGGCAACTGGGGCCTAACCATCATTCATTTGTGGTCGATTTTTTGGCAAAGTTTGTCCATCGACAGCTGAGTGACAAAATGGCGAAGTTCTATTGGGAAATGACAAGCAAACATTTAACCAGGTACAACAAGCAACGAGTAAAGGTTTGACCTCAATGGAGGGTTTGAAGGTTTTGTGACACTACTTCAGCCTTGCTTCAATTTAGCCCTTGATTGGCAGAGTGAGCGAGGATTTTGCCTTCTTTATAAGCATTTAAGACATATCCGGATTAGTAAAGATGACCTTGAACTGTATCATTTTACCTAGGTGATAATATCTGAGATCATACAATATTACACGCAAAAGATCCCATCAAGCTTTAAAAATAGTGAATTATCTTAACAAATATACAAAATGTATGAAAAACAAGCAACGAGTAAAGGTTTAACCTCAATGGAAGGTTTGAAGGTTTTGTGACACTACTTCAGGCTTGCTTCGATTTAGCTCTTGATTAGCAGAGTGAGCGAGGATTTTGCCTTCTTTATAAGCAGTTAAGACACATCCAGATTAGTGAAGATGATCTTGAACTGTATCATTTTACTTAGGTAACGAAACTGATAACATTTGAGATATCTTCACAAATATACAAAATGCATGAAAAACAAATATTATATATCACACCTCTTCTTTTAACAGAGTACTAAAGATTAAATAATTGAATGTAGCAATAGAAATATTGTGACGAAATCTTTAGAAATTATAAAATCAATAAATTCGGTTCATGAAGTCGGTGGGTCCCGAAGCTGCTGCCCCATCAAACAGTTCTGGTTTTGTCTGTGTTGTGCCCTTCTTCGGACAGCCTCAGAGGTCTACTCGTCTTTTACTGCCTATAAATCAGTCCCACTTAGAAAAGCATCCGAGGGGAGCCACCACGTGGCGGGTTTCCCGGCCTCCACGTAGCAGCCATGTTAAGTATGCATACATTATATTCTATATACATACATATATATATATACACATAACATATATACATATTAAATTATGTATAACATGGTTACTATTAAACATTATAACTCTTAATTAAACTACTTAAATCAACCAGATAATTTACTTATTTTCTTGTAAAATTCTATCTAATATGATATTGTTCAGCAATTATTGATGTAAAATACTTGTATGGTTGAAAAGAAATTGCAACGAAATCAATTAATTATTATAATAACGTATAAAAATAATTATAAATCAGATATATAGATAAAAGAGTGTATACATATGATAAAAGAGTGTATCTATATATATTTGCCTAAATCTGATGTGTAGATAAAAGAGTGTATCTATGTATATTTGCCTGTGTATGTATATATATATATATATATATATATATGATATATATGATGAATCCTATGTATGATATTGCAAGGCGACGAAATATGCCCACGTGGGTGTGGCCAATGTTGGAAGAGGGCGGGAGTGGTCTCTGGCTAATATTGGTTTGTGAGCCCCAAAGGGCACATATATTAATTTTTATGGTTTTCCATTTGTTTTGGATCTAATCCTTTAATTTTTAAACCTTTAACCAGGGAAAGGGGTTTTAGAAAAGTTTTTTTTTTTTTTTTTTTTTTCTAGGCCAGTTGTTTATAACGGCTACTGTTGATCTTGACCGTTTGATTTAAAAAAATATATTAATCTCTCCCTATGTTTTTTTGGTGGAATAAGGATTAAGTATTCACCACCTATTTTTAGGAAAGAAAAAAGGAAGTATTGCCCTTAATTAAACCATTATAGAGCTAGCGTCCCCATGTGGGTTTAGTATATCATAGGAGGTCATGTGTATATATATACGTAAATATATTTATGATGTAAAGAGATATCGTTCGTTATTTACAGCGAAATTTTGTATTCGAATCAATAACACAATAATGTACAATTCACTTTGGAAAAGATTTTCATGTCATACGGAGATTTTTTTATCTTATCATAATTATCGTGTACATGACACTTATCTAGCCCTTTTAATATTAAAAAGAAAAAAGGAAAACGAATAAAAAAAAAAAGGGATGTATACAATGTTAAGAGGGATGTGTCTGTGATGAGAATTATAATTTGTTAGATGTTTGTGGGTTACTACTAACTTATGTGGATATACCATATGGGTCTATTTATGTGGGTCCCTGCAATATTCGAATGGAATTTGAGAACTTTATTTATTTATTTATTTTTAGTTATAAACAAAATATAAAAGTTTTTTTAATTATTAAAAAAAAACTGTGGAGCAATAAACATGGTGTCCACAAACGATGATTGACAATGTGCAACAAACCAGTTGCATTATTGTAGTTAATTAGTACAGACCGAAAAATCTTTTGGTATGACACGCATCAGATCTTTTGTTTTTGTTTTTGTTTTTGTTTTTGTTTTTGTTTTTGTTTTGGTAGATATATCAGATCTTTAGTTGGAAATAAATCACTAATTTTTTTTTTTGTATAATTAATCCAATTGGACATACTTTTTTAATTACTAAAGAGTGTAAGCAAGCTAGAGATCACACGAATTTGTCTCTACATGTATATATAAATTCAGTTTTGGAACTTTTTTTTTCCTCCTTAGAAATAGTCTATGTGTTGTAGTTTATTTCAAATTTAGCATGCGTTTGGTGCACGTGTTTGAATTGATTTTTTTGAGGGTTGGATTTGAATTGAATTGTTATGCGTTTGATGTACGGATTTGAATGACTAGAGCTTAAAAGTATAAAAACTTCAAATGTATTCGCAAAAACATATTAATATGGAGATTGTTTTATTAGTATCGAGATTCTATGTAATTTAACAGAAAAACTAATCCCATTTAGACTTGTATATGAAAAGTTATGGACTTTTAAAATTTGAGTTGTAAAGTTGTAATAGTAAACTGTGAATAGTTGAAACTATTTAAAAAAATATATTATATTTGAATGTAACTGGTACACCGAGCGCAAGAGTCTTTAAAAAAGATTATAAGCTCCACTCCCGTCTAGAGATAAATTTAAAATTCCGAAGCTCCCGTTTAGAGGCAAGCTCCCATTTCAAAATTATTTCAAATTCTAAAGCGGATATTAAACTCAATAATTGTAAACTCTCTTAGAAAAAGGTGGCAATTGCTGTTTCAGGTTCATGAGAAAAGTTAGCTGAGCTAGATATTTTGAGGAAAAAAAATAAATTAGGAACTTGAATAGAAAAAGACATCTTACAAGCTTAGAGCTCATATGGGGGATAGGTTTTAAATTGAGAAAATCCTAATGCTTTTTAGTCATTTATTTATCCTTTTTTTCCCCATTTTATTTTGATTTGGTTTTTTTTTTTCCTAGGTTTGTAAGATTTTTCTCTTTTATTTTCTAAATTTTTTGTGTACTAAAAAAATCTTGTTTGACAATTCGTTTTTCTTGATTCATTTTTTAAAACTTTTTTACTGTGTCTTTTTTTTTTTTTTTTCATAATAATTTGAATTGTGAGTATGATCCAAACGTATCCTAAAAGAATTTGTGTTGGAGCTAGTCCTTTTATTACATAGATTGTTGAAAAATATTAAATATAAGAAGTTGAACTAAATTTAGACCTAAACTAAAGAACCGTGCCAATTATATAGTCCTCTGTACAATAGATAAAAAACAAACGAGACGTAAAATATGGATAACTTTAGCCCCATTTTAATTATTTTTTCTATAAAAAAAAGTGAAAAAAAAAAAGTTTACATGTTTGATAATCTTGTTTTTGCCTTTTGTTGTTGTTGTTGGTTATTCTTCTTATTATTTTTTATTGTTTAAAATCATGGAAACAAAAAGTAATTCTTTGGAGGTAGCAACTGAGACAATACTTCAACTTAGGGTTGGAATCAAGATCGGAGGTAGAAATCGGGGTCGGGATTTAGACATGATTGAGATCGGAAGACGAGATTAGGAACAAAGTTAGGACCTAACAGTCAAGGCTGAAAAAGAGGACCTCGATCTACCCCGTCCAAATCCTAGTATGTAAAACCCTTGATCCCTACCCTTGTCATAACCTGGATTGTAACCCAACCTCAATCTTAATATCTGTTTTAGAAACAATGATATTTTTTGTGTTTACGTTATATTTTTAATTAATAGAGAGACTAATTTTGACATTTTTTTTTAGTTCGGAAACTAAATTTGATGCAAGTTATAGCAAACGTATTTGATTATAACAGTAGTGCTTAAGCATAGGTTTCATGCAACAATTTAATAAATCTTTATATATGCTTGTCTATTATTGCATTTTGTGGCTTCACGTTGGGTCATGAAGTGTGACATGTGTCATATTCTACACACACACACACACATATATATACATATATATATATATATATGTTAGTGGGAGTGGTTATCCACTATTATTACTACATGGACCTAACTCTATAATTTGTATATGAATATCACCATACTATGCATGCGTTTAGTGTAAGGGTTTGAATTACAGAATTTGAGTTTGAATTGAATTGTGTGTTTGGTGTAACATTTAAATTGTTAGAGTTAAAAAATATAAAAAAATTAAAATGTGTTTGAAAAAATATATATCAATATGGAGTTTGTTTCATTTATCTCGAAATTTTATGTAATTTAAAAAAAAAAATCATCTCATTTAGATTTGTATATGCAAAGTTAATGGGTTTTTAAAGTTTGAGTTACAAAACTGTACTAGTAACTGTAAATAATAAAACTGAGGTCGAATACTTTTCAGAAAAAGATAAAAATTGAATTGTAATTTTAGGATCCAAACCATAATGTCAAGTGCCCCATAAATAAAGAAAAACTGTAAAATGAAAAAAAAAAAAAAAAAAAAAAAAAAAGGCCTAAAATCCCACTTGATTAGTTAATGCGTTTGGGACAAGCACATGTATAATGAAAAAGAGACCAAATTAAAAACAGCCACATATATAGGACCTTCCAAAAAACACTGTAGTAAAACTTATTATATTCTACAGCTGAGTTTGTCGGAACAATGGAGGACCATTGGAGACCTTACTCTTTTGTACGCTTTCATTAATTGAGAACAAAATTTGGGGTGTTACTCTTCCCCACATCACTAATATATATATATACACACACACACACACACACACACACAAAACTATAATATAAACAAAACTATAGTAAATAACAGTTTTTAGTAAATCATTAAACTAGGTAATAGGTTTTCAAAATACTTGTTGATAATGGTAAATTTACTTCTAGTTATTTACATAGTAAATTTGTTATTTACTGGTATATATTTTAAATTTTTTAAAAATCTACTATTTATTTTAATTATTTATTGAAAACTGTTATTGTTATTTCTTTCTATCTCGATATAATGCATTTGTGCTAGCTAGGTTTGATTCCACATGTTAAACTTTCAAAATTTTCAATTTGTCTTACAGCTGCCAATCAACAGACACCCTGATGTTATAAGAAACGCGACACTAATTAACAATCAATTTTATCTGTAAATTCGAATGCAATGCTATTGTTCCATTTGTAAAACTTACGGTGATGTTTACCAAATTTAAAAACAAAAGTAAAAGTAAAAAGTTAGATTATATCGATTTTCTTTTAATTAGCATCTTATTTATCTATTAGGGCATATAATTTGTAAATAAATTTAATTTCCTTTCCAATGTTTACTAATATTTTGAATCATGCCCGCAGTTAAAACTCACGTAATTAGGACAAAAACGTCAAACTAAATTCATATTTAAAAAAATCCAATTGACCAAATTGAACCCATATACTATAGTAAAAAAATTTTAGATTTTCAATCTAAACCAAAAAGGTTCAAATTGGATGAATTCCAACCTGAAAATCAAATGGATCGTAACTTTAAGAATTAAAATATCGACTTAATTATCAAATATCATTATACACAATTAAATAATTATTGGTTCGATAAGGACATGCGAGTAAATTTGGTGTCGATAAAAAATCTATATTTATTTCAAGAAATATGATTGAATTTTTTTCTCTCTCTCATTTCTTTATGTTATGTGAAGCTCACTAATTATTATTCCCGATTTTTGTTGGTAAATTCAAAAATAGGTAAGAGTTAGAGAAACACCTCTCCCTTTATCTTTTCCATTCAGTGAAGTGATAAAGTATAGAGAGGAGATTCCTCAATCTATATGTATTTTTCTACTTACCTCTAATATATATTAAGGTTTTTTCCTAATTAAATAAAAAAAAAAACTTTATAGGTTCACGAGTGATTGAATTATATATGGTGCATGCATACAAGTTGAGTATGGTTGAGTGTAGAAACAAGCTCTTTGAATGACGTCCACTTTATACTGTTTTTTTTTTTTTTTTTCCTTTCTTGTGCTTGACATTAATTCTATTGACATGTATATAAATATATATAAGGCCTCAAAAGATCTGACTTGTAATGTGCCTGTCCACACATGGCCTGTCAGTTTTTTACAATATATTTATATATTTATAAATACTGTATTATAAATCCGACTATTATAAAGCATCTGACATTTCCTTGGCCACATATACATATAGTTATATATATATATGTGTGTGTGTGTGTGTGTGTGTGTTGAGACTTATATAGACACAAATCTAGCAGAAAAGTTCACTAGAATAATGAAATCTTTCTAGCTACTGAGGGGCTTCGGGTATACTTTAGGAAATTTATTTAGAGAGAATCCAAAGCCTTTATTTATTAAGTTCACATATTTGGTACGTGAAACCCTAGTTTTATAAATCAATGGGTTGGATTGAGGACAAACATAAATAATCAAGATGGACACAACTTAATCAACAACTCCTTAAGTACTCCGTTGTTTCTCAATAACTCAGTGGTATAGCGGTCGACTCTTAATTTATTGAATGTCATAGGTTTGAAACTTATTTATGGAGATCTGATTCATTACAAATTAAAAAATTCAGAATAAAAGGATTCACCTTAACCGTTAAAAGTAGATAACATACTCCCTTCTAAAAGCCGTCCTCAATAACAATTTCAAACGGACCGTTAATTTTGTATCTAATATATGCATTTATATAGTGAGTCATTAGGATTACATACTCGTGTAAACATATAGTTATTAGTTATTACAATTATCAATACCAATATTGTATTTGATATTAAAAAATGTGGGAATAATATATAGATATTTATACTTTATTGGTTGTTCTCAGTATTTGAGTTTAGAATCTTTCTCTTAATACATCCCACTCTTATTGACTGGACTAGTATCAGTTGCAATTTTTTTTTTTTTAAAAAAAGTTTGATAATTTTATTCTAATACTTCTATCTATATATATATATATATATATATACACGGGAGAGGCTCCTGCACATTACTTAATTACACGATTTTTATTATATTGTTCTAATTAGATGATTTAAATTTTTTTATTTTTAGTGATAGTATTTATCCTTCACATTATTATCTAAAGAATATCAAGTGACAATATTTTAAATACAAAATTATATATCAACCAACTAGTTATTATAAATTTTTGAATAAAAAAATTATAAATGTCACATGATATGATATACGGTACGGTATAAGAGATAATTCTTATGTATATAAAAGTTATTTAATTTATTTGCTATGTACAAATTGATGGTGGCACCATAATGTTATTACGTACCAATCATCTGATAAACCTTTTTTCCGTACTATGTTGCATTAATCCATTTCATCCCCATGCAAGTCAAAGAGAATAACCATTATTGAGACCTTTTTTTTTTTCGTTTTATGAGCTATATAAGTCTACAAAGTCACAACCAAAAGTGATTATATTTAATATCAAACACACTACTAGCCTTTTAGGCTTTGAGTTATAGCTAGCTAGGTTTCTTGGTAAATCCATAATGAAACGAGTGACGCGTGTTGAAGTAAATACCAATGTTGTTCTTTTTTTCTGTAAAGGAGTCATTATGATTTATGTTTGTATTAGTTAATTGCCTTTAGACATGGGAAAAATGTTTCTCTTCTTTTTCCTTTTAGGCCTAGCTACTTCACTGTGTTTTCACATGATCGGCATGGCCCTCTCTTATCTTTTCCTCGTTGATCATTCACTTTATGAAGCTTCCAAATACGTCTATATATATGTGTGTGTGTGTGTGTGTGTGTGTGCGTGTGCGTGTGTGTGTGTTAGTTCAAAGCATTTGGACATATTTGAGAACATCTATTAAGTAGGGGAAAATTAAAAAATAAACCCCAAAAAACAAAAACAAAAAAAATAAAAAAAACCAAAGTACCCTAAAAAAAAAGAGAGGCATTAAAAATACCAAAAAGATTAAAGGACCAAAATGTAAAAAATGACCAATACATAGAAAGGACTAAAATGAAAGGAAAGGGGGGGGGGGGGGGGGGGGGGGGGGAACGGAGGGTGCAGAATAAGAAAAAAAAAACTAAAGGAAAAAAACTAAAAAAAGTTTTTCGTCCAAAATGATTCGTTTTGGACGATAGCGAAAGTGCAATTTCACATTTCTATATATGTATATAGATATGTATATATGCTTTTATTCACATTTTTGAAGAGGATTGTTGTTACACTATTGTAATTGATCGGTATTGGCGATAAAAGCATGTAACACTGAAAATTTTGTTACCTTAATTATAAGTATATCGATCCTTTTATACAAGAAATTTGACCTTCCTCTACTAAAAAATTAGTAGCATAATACACTTTTTTTTTTGGACACCGAAAGATATGCGACCAAAAATTTTGATCGCCAGAGCTCGGTAGCGGAAGGTTTAGGCGGCCAAATTTTTTTGGTTGCAGAAACATTGGTGATCAAATTCGGGAACCAAAAGGGTTTACAGTTTAAAATGTAGCGATCAATTTTTTTGGTCGTGGAAGAGTTTTGGTATCGACATACTGTGTTTATGGCGTCTAAATCAGGTTAAGTTAATTACTTTGGTTTACCATAACATAGAGAGAAGATCGTCTCTTGTTAGTTGACAATATTATTGCATTGGCTTTTTTCACATCATAATATATATCCAAGCATAAAAGAATCGTAGAAGTTCCAGCTTTTATAGGAATTTTTTTTTTTTGGACTCGACTCATGTACGTCTCCTTATCTTTATCCTTTTAATGTTTTTTTGAATAATTTCATGACACGTTAATTAAATATGTATCATAATTCTATTAGAGGAACACAAAAAAGAACATAAATAAGGGGATCTATAAGCCAAACCATGTAAATATATCGGCCTAATATAAATATAAGGGAGAAAAAAAGGTAAATAACATATTTACCGAAGTAAAAAACCATAAACAACGTATTTACAAATTTGTTAAATAAATATCATATTTACGAGTAAAAATGTTTTTTTATTAGTAAATAAAGTATTTACCTAATAAAGAACTTGTTTATGATAATATTAGTAACTATGTTATGTACTTTAACAGTTTCGTAATCTACCATTTCTTATTTTAGTTTTCATAAATTTACTATTTACTATATATTTCTCCAAATTTAATTAGAAATAGCAAAAAATATGGATATATAATACAAAGAAAATTGTTGAAACAACCCTTCAGATGCACTTGCCTTGGATTTTGCCCTCCGTTTTGACATTCTCTTTCCTTTTCTTTTTCTTTTTCTTTTTTTAATCTTAAATTTGAATATGCTTTAAAAAGACTAAATTACCTACATTATCTCAACAAACCCTTAATCTATTTCATCTCTCTCTCTTTCTCTCTTCCCTTCACTATCTCTCTCTCTCTCTCTCTCTCTCTCTCTTCCCTTACTTTTTGTCTCCGCTCTCTCTTCTCCTAGCGCTCGTCTCTCTTCCCTCTCTCTCTCCTCGCTCTCCAGTCATTCACTCTCTCCAAAGTTTGAGACAACCAACTATTTGTAATGGAAATGAATGGTAATCTGGTAGATTACCAAAAGGTAATATACCAGAATACTCTCCGATGATTGAGACCGGAACCGTTACAAGAAATTATCCATAATCTATTTTGATTCTGACGACTTCTGGTAGTAATCTACCAGATTATCTTTTTGACCGGTCAGGGGTAATTTCAGAAAGGACATCTTACGTGAGCTCAAAAATCCTGAAGCCGAATGGGGACATAATCAAGTGGTGTCTTTTTTGGCGCAATCCATCAAATCACCCGTGACTCAAAATTAGATTAGGATTGAACTTGGCCCATTTCATTAGTGCCTAACGCAAATTCTGTGAATCCAATCCAAATGTGTCTAATATAAACACAAATTTGTCTTATTAATGAGATTAGTTTTTGCGGCTAATAATTAGTCATACGACAACTTTTTGACGCCATCGACATAGATTTCTACAAAGAATACTAACTTACTACATAAATAGATTTATATACCTGCATGTATTTATATATATATATATATATATATTATGTGTGTGTGTGTGTGTGTGTGTGTGTTTTCAAGTTTTATGTAGTCTTGAGACTTGAAATAGTCAAAATTACCAAACCAAAATCTTACTTTGAAATTATATCGTCGTCAATCTTGTATGTCAATAAGTTAATAATAATAAAAATGATAAGCATACAAAAGGGAAGATAAGGATTCACGTCGCCATCTACATTTCTTTCAAAGGTAACTGCATTTTCTAATAATTCAGATAAACATGACGGACTTCAGATTATATATATTGTTTATATATAGACATATATGTATATGTATAACACTTGAATTGCCTCATTCTTTTCTTACTAATTCTGCTGGTTTTATAGTCATGCTTGTTCTTTTGGTCATTGCGTGCTTGCTTTCGCCATGCACGCTCTGACCAAAGAACTAAATTATTAACGATTAAAAAAAAAGTTCATGTGAAAAACGTGACAATATTGAAGTGTACATACACACACACATGTGTGTGTGTATATATATATAGTGAGAGAGTGGTGGAATCATAAAGTTTTTTAGAAGAGACGTGAAATAAATAAAAAAATTTGAACCAAAACTACAATGCTAAAATATTTTACCATCATTTATCTATTTGTATCTTTGGATTTCTTTTTTCTATATGAACTAAACTTATAATAGAGTTTAACATAATTTTAAATTTAGAATTCAATAAATTGTGAGTTTATATATAGTTTATTTTGATTAATTTGAGATACTAAATTTTAAATGTGAGAACTTTAAAAAAAATTTGAGGGAATTTAAATAATTTTTTTACAAAACAAGTAAATTTAGAAATTTAAAAAATTTCAGGGGAAAAATGTAAGGGATAAAATTGTAAATCATTTTGTCAACATGGAAAATTATAAAAAGTTATTAAATTTAGGGGGCCAAAATAGGAATTTTAAAAATACAGGGACCATGGGCATAAGCTCCCTCCGCCATTCCAGTCAGAACGCTTTAGTAAACGTATAGGATGGTTAATGGCAATCATGAAATTTAAATTAAATATACATATTAGATATTATAAGAAACCTTTATGAGCAATATTATTATGTTTTTTTTTAAATAAATAAATAAATATCATCTGATTTAAATTGTATGATTGTGATTATTATTCTTTATAATGAGTCGCTCGCGTTAGAAGTCTACTTAAGGTCGGAGGGAGGCGAGGCTCATGGGAACATATGCTCCCTTGATTTTTTGAAAATTTCTTTTTTGCCCTCTTATAAGTTTTAAAAATTCGAATAACTCTCTAATACTTTTCTCTCTCGTGACAAAATATTGTATAACTTTGTCCCCTTATTAGTCCTGTAACTTTTCTAATTACTACATTTACATAAGTTTTTAAAAAACTTCCAATTTCGTCCTAATTTTTGTCTTCTTAAGTACTCATGTATAAAACTTTACATCTCAAATAAATCAAAATAGATTATAGCAAATAAATCAAAATAGATTATATCAAATAAATATTTGAACTCTAAATTTTAAAATTAAATTAACATCTTACAAGTATACCTCATTTGGATAAAAAAAAAAAAAAAGGTTACAAATTCATTACTAATAGTAAAAGATTTTAATATTGTTGTAGTTTTGTTTCAAATTTTGACGTCTCTTCTAAAGAAATTTATGACTCCGTCACTGAGTATACCGTATATGCAAATTTTGTATAAAAAAATGAACGAATGATGGAAATATTGTTAAACAATTGCCCTTTTTGGGCCAATATATTTTCCACAATTGTGATTTTTTTTTTGGTTGATAAGTTCCACAATTGTGATTTTTCCACAATTGTTATTTACATGCATGGAAAAAAGGGCGAGTTCAGGTGTGAAATTGGTCCTCTAAGTCCTAAATTCTAATCAACACACTCAAGCTTGACATGAATTGAGGAGCTAGCCAGTTTCTAGGCAACAACTTACGAATATACTATATAAAACAAGAAATTTTCTCGGGAAAGAAAAAAATGAGAGAGAAAATTATAAACTAGACATAATGTTAAGGTTCTCAGAAGGCTACATAAATACATAATTTGATGAGCTATATGTATGACCTTTGAATATGGACAAGGAATTCCAAAGAGATGGGACAATAGTAAGAATTCAAAGTCTCTCAAATGCCGTCAAATTAGATCAAAACTGTTATTAATTTGACAAAAACATATAGTTTTCTACTGAAAATTACACTTTTCCAAATGCCTATTGTTAATTCCAATAAACTGGTAGTTGTATTGGATTAGTACAAGTAAAATTTAATCATGATTCATGACCCTAAATTCTTGATTATCAAATGTTTATATCATGAAAAGAGATAGTTGACATCATTTTTTTTTTTTTTTTGAGTTTAAGCTATGACCCACATTTCATTTTCTTCATAAAAATTTTGATGAGTATAGACAAGATCCAAATTGTTCCATTTTCGTTGAATTACTGTTTTTAATTAGTTAATTTTCTTTGGGGACTGGATCAAGGTCATTACAGTCTTTTTTTTTAATTTCATTTTACTTTGTTTATAAAATTATTTTTTTGGTTATTGCCTCCTCTGAACTGGATCAAGACTGAGTCCTTGGGTTCTCTGCATTGTGTGTGTTAACTTTACAGTTTCATAGGTTCTTTTGATGCCTATTTGAAAAGAATAATGGCCCGTTTTGGGTAATATCTGTAGATAGTATTTTGAAAGTTAAGTTGAAAATATATGTTTGGGGGGAAAATTTTTGAAAAAGTTATGTGATATAGAAAATAATGTAAAAATTTAAAATGTGTTCAGGAAAAAAAAAAAAAAAAAAAAGAAGCAAAATGAATCTTTATCTTGTTTGTCTCGTCGTTACGAGCATTTTGACATAAAAATCATCTCATTCCGATTTGAAATGAAAAAGTTACGAACTTTTAAAGTTTAAGTTTTACGACAATAGAAGATATATAAAGTTTGATGTAGAGTTAGAAATTTAAAATTCAGATGGGAAAATGTCATCTCCAGATGGTACCCCAAACAACCATGCTTGTAATACTTATGTGCTTCTGTTATTGGCTAGTTAATTTTTACCTGTTGTTTCTACCTTCCGGACTGTTTTTCATTAATTATTTCATTCCTTGATGATTTGTATTCTTTTCTTCATTTAATAATATTGAAGGGAGAGTTAGGATAAGGTAGTTATTATGTGATAACCTAGTTCGGATGTTTTTATAATTCTCCTAATATTAATGTTGCTCAGTCTCCCTATATATATATATATAATTAATCAATTTTCTTTTACAATATGGTCAAAATGAATAGGAAATTAATACAATCATGTTCAGATACTTTGAACTTCTAGACGGCAGATTATAAAAATTGTTGACCTCTATTTTTTCACTCTCTTATCCTCGGATATTTTCTGCTTCAACACCATCTTAGAGGCTTCAAGTGTACGTTAAATAATAAAGTTTTTAAAAAATTATATAGAGATAATCAATTTTTATTAAGGAATAAAAAATAATTTTTTTTTGATAAAAGTAAAAATAATTTTAAAAAAAAGGTTGACCGGATGAAAGCCACCACTTGGTCATTGTTGACGCATTTACATACACAGATCCACATATACATATATGTTTGTGTGTGTATATATATACATAATTATTTTATGTGATAACATATATGAGTCCAGATTTGCTATCTTATTTTCTTATCTCCAAGGTTGTCTCATCAATAATATTTTGACAACTCATCAATTTATTAAAGAATTTTTAATGTTTAACATTTTTTTATGTGGTTAAATTCATAAATTCGGATGATGTGTCATAATATTATTTGAGGGGACAGCTAATGAAACATGAAATCTGAAACAACATATCTTGATTTTATGTGTGCACACAAACATACAAAGGCGACATGACAATAATATTATATACATGTAGATACGTCTTTACAAATGTAGATATATATTTTAGCTTGTTTTCGATCCCTTTAAAATAAGACAACATAGGATTAATTCAAACTTTCTGATCAAATATTGCCGTCAAATTAGTCCGTTGAAAAGGCTAAATAATTCAACTTGATCTTCTGCCTGTGAAGCTTGTCTGTGTGTATGTGTGTATATATAAACTGTTAATTATTGACCTTATTCATCTAGAAGGGCCAAAAACAAAAAAAAAAAAAAAAAAACCTCAGACACATCCAAATGCAAATTCCAAAAACTAGTGGTTGTAGACTAGAACAAGTAATTGAATTCAACTCATGATAATAATAATTACTTTAATATCTATCAAAGTACATATATTTAGATTAATGAATACTAAATGTATCATAATTAATAATAATAACCTCGAGTACATTCTATGACCCAGATTTTCATTCTCGTTGAATTGAAGTTTTTGGCTTACGTAATTCTTTGCATGCTTAAAAAAAAAAAAAAAAAAAAAAAAAAAAAAAAAAAAAAAACTAGCACGTAATTAATTAATTTATTAGATTGATCAATTTGAACTGCATGCTAGCAAGTTGGCATATTGGTGTGCTATATGCTTTCATACTAATTTACCATCTACTATTTTATAGTTCAAGATATGCTATATATTTATACATATATATATAATGACAAAGTCAGTAATTATTATGAAAGGGTTATATATACTATCAGTCTTAATTGGACTAACATGTGACATGTATATATATTATATATGTTTCAAGTTTTATGTAGTCTCTTGAGAGTTGAAGTCGTCAAAATTAGCAAAACAAGATCAAACTTTGAAATCATCGTCGTCAAACTAGTACGTCCATAGTTTAATAATAATAATAATAATGATAGGCATACAAAAGGGAAGATAAGGATTTACGTTGCCATCTACATTTCTTTCAAAGGTAACTATATTTTCTAATAATTCAGATAGACATGACGTACTTCAGATTACAATATATATATATATATATATATATATATTACACTTGAATTACCTCATTAATCTTTTCTTTCCAATTCTACTGGTTTTATAGTCATACTGGTTCTTTTGGTCATTGTGGGCTTGCATTCAATCGCCATGCACGCTCAGACGACCAAAGAACATAATTGTTCATGATTAAAAAGAATGAGTTCATGTAAAAAACGTGACAGTATTAAAGTGTACATATGTATTTTCTTAGATAGTGGCGGAGTCAAATTTTTTAGAAGGGACGTGAAATAGATAAAAAAATTTATCATCATTTATCTATTTGTATTTTTGAATTTCTTTTTCTAAATGAACTAAACTTATAATAAAGTTTAGTTTAATTTTAAGATTTAGAGTTCAAAAACTTATGAATATTTATTTTGATTTATTTCAGATATTAAATTTTAAATGTGAGTACTTAAAAAAAATGGATGAAATATATACGTTTATTTACCATGCATGTAAATTTAGTAATTTAAAAAATTTCAGGGGAAAATGAGGAATAAAGTTGTAAATCATTTTGTCATAGAGGAAAAAACTATAAAGAGTTATTAAATTTAGGGGACCAAAAGAGGAATTTTAAAATCCAGGGGCCCCGGGCATAAGTTCCCTCCACCTGCAATCGGAACACTTTATTAAGGCTTTGTTTGGTTGTAAGTTTAGTTTAAACTAAACTGTACTTTTTTCATCATGTTTTTTTATCTTTTTCTGAAAAAGTTTTTTGTTTTTTCTGAAATTTTTTTTTCTCTTTTCTGAAAAATTACTATTGAAACTTAAAAATCTTAAACTAAACGTATAGGAGGTCTAAATCGCAATCATGGAATTTAGATTATTATTGAGAGAAACTTTCTCTAATATTATGCTCTTTTTGAAAAGATCGTCTTATTTAAATTGTATGATTGAGATTATTATTCTCTACAATAAGACGCCCAGTGATGAAGTTAGAAAGTTTTGTTAGGGAGCGTTAATTAATACATTGATAAATTTTGAGTGATATAAATTAGATTTTTCATTTTTTAGAAGGGGTTTTATGCAATTATATATATATATTTTGTATATAGACATAAATAAATAGGAGAGAAACAAAGGTTGACGGGGGCTTAAGTCTTGCTTCCCTACGTCACTGAAGATGCTCTCGCATTTGAAGTATACTTAGGATTGGAGGGTGGTGAGGCTCATTCGAGCATATGCCCTTGAATTTTTAAAAATTTCTTCTTCCTTTTTTTTTTTGCCCCCTCTGAAGTTTAAAAATTCAAATAACTCTCTATAGTTTTCTCCCTTGTGACAACATATTTTATAACATTGTCCCTTATTAGTCCATGCAATTTAATATCTCAAATAAATTAAAATAAACAGTATTAAACAAATATTTATAATTTTTGAATTTTGAACCTTAAAACTAAATAAACGTCTATTGCAAATATACCTCAGTTAGAAAAAAAAAAAAATCAAAGATACAAATTCATTACCAATCGTAAAAGATTTTAGTATTGTAGCATTGCTTCAAAAAAATAAAAAAATTGAGAGAGAAAATTATAAACTAGGTTCTCAAAAGGCTACATAGATGTGCATTATTTGATGAGCTAAATGTATGACCTTTGAATAAGGACCAGGAATTCCAAAGAGATGGGACAATAGTAAGAATTCAAAGTCTCTCAAATGCGGTCAAATTAGATCAAAATTGTTATTAATTTGACAAAACATATAATTATGTCTACTCATGAAAATTACACTTTTCCAAATGCCTATTTTTTCCAATAAATTAGTGTACTTGTTCTCAATTAGTACAAGTAAAATTTAATCATGACTCTAAATTCTTAATTACCAAATGTTTAGATCATGATGAGCGATTGATGACATCATACTAATAATTTTTTTTTTTGTATAAGCTATGACCCACATTTCATTTTCTTCATAAAATTTTTGATGACTATAGATAAAATCCAAATCGTTTCATTTTCGTTGAATTACTGTTTTTTATTACTCAATTTTCTTTGGGGACCAAGTTCATTACTGCCTTTTTCTTTCATTTCATTATACTTTCTCTATGAAATTATTTTTTCGGTTATCGCATCCTCCGAGTTGGATCTATATTAAGACCGATGATGCTGCTTATGGTTCTCCGTATTGTGTGTTAAATTGACAGTTTCATAAGTTCTTTTGATGCCTATTTTTAAAGAATTTCATACTTGTAATACTTATGTGCTTCTGTCATTGGCTAGTTATTTTTTAGCTGTTGTTTCTACCTTCCGGATTGTTTTTCGTTTATTTCATTCCTTGATGATTTGTATTCTTTTCTTTATTTATTAATATTTAAGGAAGAGTCAGGATAAGGTTAATTATTAGGTGGCAACCTAGTTTGAATGTTTTACAATTTTCTTAATATTAATTACTCAATCTCTGTGACAGTCATCAGTCCCTATAAGGAAGTGATAAACTGTGCAGTCTCACATCATTTGAGAATTAATATATGTGATGGTTCATAAGTAAAGAGATCACCTCTAATGGTATGAGACCTTTTGGGGTAAGCCCAATAGTAAAACCGTGCGAGCACGATGCTTAAAGCGGACAATATCATACCAAATGAAGGCATGGGTTATTACAAATGATATCAGAGTCTATACCCAACTGAAAATATGCCCAATGAGGACGCTGGGCCCAAAAAAAGGAGTGATTGTGACAGTCATCAATCCTTACAAGAAAATGATAAGTTGTGCAGTTCCACATCGCTTGGAAATAGATATACGTGATGGTTCATAAGTAAATGGATCATCTCTAAATGATATGAGGTGCATTTTGAGGTAAGCCCAAGAACAAAACCGTGTGAACACGAGACTAAAAGCAAACAATATCATACAAAAAGGAGATATAAGTCATTATAATCTCCTATACATATATATAATTGCGTAATTTTTCTTTACAATATGGTCAAATGAATAGAAAATTATTCAATCATGTTCAGATACTTTGAACTTCCAGCCGGCAGGTAATTATAAGCATTGTTGAGCTCTATGTTTTCACACTCTTATCATCAGATATTTTCTGCTTCGAGATCACTTTAGAGGCTTCAATGAATGCATACGTTAAATGACAAAATTTTAAAAAGAATTTATATAGGGATAGTCAATTTTTATTAGAGTTAAAATAAAAAAAATAAAAATTTTTAGGTAAAAATAAAAAATAAAAAATAAAAGTTTACTGGGATGAAAGTCACCACTTGGTCATTGCTGATGCTTTTATATAATTATTTTATTGTTAATATATATATATATACATGCACACAAACATATATACAAAGGCGACATCACAATAATATATACATGTAGCCGTCTTTACAGATGTACATATATATATTTTAGCTTGTTTTACCTTTAAAATAAGACAACATAGGATCAATTCAAACTTTCTGAACAAACGTACAGGAGGTCTGAATCACAATCATGGAATTTATGGCATGTTTGGTGAAATGGTTTAACTTAAACTAAACTGTATTTTTTCATCTCAATTTTTGTCTTTTTCTGAAAAGTCAACAAAAATTATAACTAGTTTTTAAAAAGTCAACCAACTCAAACTTAAATTTCAGCTCAAACCGTTTTACCAAACGGACCCTTAGATTATTATTGAGAGAAACTTTCCCTAATATCATACTCTTTTTTGAAAAGATTGTCTTATTTAAATTGTATTATTGAGGTTATTGGCTAATTAATACCCAGATAAATTTTAAGTGATTTGAATTAGATTTTTCATTTTTTTAGAAGGGACTTTATGCAATTTTCTATATATTTTTTTGTATATATACATAGACAAATTGGAGGGAAACAAAGGTTGAGGGGGCTTAAGCCTTGCTTCCCTACGTCCCTGAAGACTCTCTCGCATTAGAAGTCCACTTAGGATTGGAGGGTGGTGAGGCTCATTGGAGCATATGCCCCCTTGAATTTTTGAATTTTTTTTTTTCCCTCTGAAGTTTAAAAATTCAAATTACTCTATAGTTTTCTCCCTTGTGACAACATATTTTATAACATTGTCCCTTTTTAGTCCATGCAATTTAATGTCTCAAATATATCAAAATAAACCATATTAAACAGATATTTATAATTTTTGAACTTTGAACTTTAAAATTAAATAAACGTCGATTGCAAATATACCTCCGTTAGGAAAAAAAAAAAAAAAGATACAAATTCAATACCAATCGTAAAAGATTTTAGTATTGCAGCATTGCTTCAAACTTTGACATAATTCACATCTCTTTTTTTTTTTTAATAAAAAATTCTAGCTCTATCACTGTGTATATGTTAATTTTGTATAAAATATGAATGAATGATGGAAATATTGTTAAATAATTGCTCCTTTTGGTCCAATATGGATTTTTCACAATAGAAATTGTAACAAATAGCATATTTTATAGTTTGTGGTTAATTTTTAAGAATAAATTTATGTGCATAGTTTCAATTTAGAGATAGAGAAGAGAAAGGAGGACAAATTTTTTTAGTATTATGTAATCATAATTTAATTATGTTATTTATTATTATGTTTAAAATTTAATGTTTTAATTTACTATAACTCTCATAAAAAAATAGATATTTTGCTTTTTCTCCCTTTCCACAATTGTGATTTACATGCATGGAAAAAAGGGGGCCAGTGCAGGTGTGGAATTGGTCCTCGAAGTTCTAAATATAATCACTTAAGCTTGACATGAATTGAGTGTTATATATATATATATATATTTATATATATATATATATATATATTGTATAGAGGCCCTACCTTAGCTGTCTAGTTTGTAGGCAGCAACTTATGATTATACTGTATCAAACACGAAATTTTCTCGGAAAATAAAAAATTGAGAGAGAAAATTATAAACTAGGTTCTCAAAAGGCTACATAGATGTGCATAATTTGATGAGCTAAATGTATGACCTTTGAATGAGGACCAGGAATTCCAAAGAGATGGGACAATAGTAAGAATTCAAAGTCTCTCAAATGCCGTCAAATTAGATCAAAATTGTTATTAATTTGACAAAACATATAATTATATCTACTCATGAAAATTACACTTTTCCAAATGCCTTTTATTTCCAATAAATTAGTGTACTTGTACTGAATTAGTACAAGTAAAATTTAATCATGACTCTAAATTCTTAATTACCAAATGTTTATATCATGATGACCGATAGTTAACATCATAATATATATATATATATATATATCTCTATTTTAGTATAAGCTATGACCCACATTTCATTTTCTTCATAAAAATTTTGCTGACTATAGATAAGATCCAAATCGTTTCATTTTCGTTGAATTACTGTTTTTTATTATTCAATTTTCTTTGGGGACCAAGGTCATTACTGCCTTTTTCTTTCATTTCATTTTACTTTCTCTATGAAATTATTTTTTTGGTTATCGCATCCTCCGAGTTAGATCAATATTAATACCGATGATGCTGCTTGTGGTTCTCCGTATCGTGTGTTAAAATGACAGTTTCATAAGTTCTTTTGATGCTATTTTTAAAGAATTTCATACTTGTAATACTTATGTGCTTCTGTCATTGGCTAGTTATTTTTAGCTGTTGTTTCTACCTTCCGGATTGTTTTTCGTTTATTGCATTCCTTGATGATTTGTATTCTTTTCTTTATTTAATAATATTGAAGGAAGAGTCAGGATAAGGTTATTATTATGGGGCAACCTAGTTCGAATGTTTTACAAATTTTCTAATATTAATTACTCAGTCTCTGTAATAGTCATCAATCCTTACAAGAATATAGTAAGCTGTACAGTCTCACATCGCTTGATAATAGATATATGTAATAGTTTATAAGTAAAAAGACCACTTCTAAATGGTATGAGGCATTTTGGAGTGAGCCCAAGAGCAAAATTGTGCGGACACGAGACTCAAAGCAGACAATATCATATCAAAATAAGGCATGGGTCGTTACAAATGGTATCAGAGCCTATATAAAACCAGAAGTGTGGTCAACGAGGACGTTGGGCTCAAAAGGAGTAGTGATTGTGATAGTCATTAGTCTCTACGAGGAAAGGATAAGCTGTGCAATCCCACATCACTTGGGAATGAATATATGTGATGGTTTATAAGTAAAGAGACAATCTCTAAATTGTATGAAGGGCATTTTGAGGTGAACCCAAGAGCAAAATCGTATGAGTATGAGGTTCAAAACGGACAATATCATACAAAATGAAGATATGGGTCGTTACAATCTCTTATACATATATTGCATAATTTTCTTTACAATATGTCAAAAACGAATAGAAAATAATTCAATCATGCTCAGATACATTGAATTCTAGCCGGCAGATTATAAGCATTGTTGAGCTCTATGTTTTCACACTCTTATCATCGGATATTTTCTGCTTCAAGATCACTTTAGAATAAAATTTTAAAAAAGAATTTATATAGGGATAGTCATTTTTTATTAGGGTTTAAATGAAAAAATAAAATAAACTTTTTAGGTAAAAACATAATTTTCTTTACAATATGTCAAAAATGAATAGAAAATAATTCAAACATGCTCAGATACATTGAATTCTAGCCGGCAGATTATAAGCATTGTTGAGCTCTATGTTTTCACACTCTTATCATCGGATATTTTCTGCTTCAAGATCACTTTAGAATAAAATTTTAAAAAAGAATTTATATAGGGATAGTCATTTTTTATTAGGGTTTAAATGAAAAAATAAAATAAACTTTTTAGGTAAAAACATAATTTTCTTTACAATATGTCAAAAATGAATAGAAAATAATTCAAACATGCTCAGATACATTGAACTTCTAGCCGGCAGATTATAAACATTGTTGAGCTCTATGTTTTCACACTCTTATCATTGGATATTTTCTGCTTCAAGATCACTTTAGAATAAAATTTTAAAAAGAATTTATATTGGGATAGTCAATTTTTATTAGGGTTAAAATGAAAAAATAAAATAAAATTTTTAGGTAAAAATAAAAAATAAAAGTTTACTAGGATGAAAGTCACCACTTGATCATTGCTGATGCATTTATATAATTATTTTATTGTTAGCATATATATATATATATATATATATGCACACAAACATATATAGAAAGGCGACATCACAATAATATATACATGTAGCCGTCTTTACAGATGTACATATATATTTTAGCTTGGTTTCCCTTTAAAATAAGACAACATAGGATCAATTCAAACTTTCTGATCAAACGCCGTCAAATTAGTCCGTTGAAAGGGCTAAGAAATTCCACTTGATCTCCGGCATGTGAAGCTAGTGTGTATATATATATAAACTGTTAATTATATTGACCATATTCATCTAGAAGGGGAAAAACGTTACACATTATCCAAATGCAAATTCCAAAAACTAGTGGTTGTAGATTAGAACAAGTAATTGAATTCAATTCATGATAATAAAAATTACTTTAATATCTATCAATCTATATCTTTAGACAAATGATGAATACATATATATATATATATCATAATTAATAATATAACCTCGAGTATATGCTATGACCCATATTTTCATTCTCGTTGAATTGAAGCTTTTGGCTTACGTAATGTTTGCATGGTAAAAACAAATCAAAAGAAATACTGCACGTGATTAATTTATTAGATTGATCAATTTGAACTGCATGCTAGCAAGTTGGTATATTGGTGTGCTATATGCTTTCATACTAATTTACCATCTTATAATATTTTATATTCAAGATATGCTATATATACACCCATATATATATATATATATAATGACAAAGTCAGGAATTTTTATGAGGGGTTATATATAAATTACAATAATATATACTATAAAGGAAAAAAAAAAGTTCGAGGGGGACTTATAGGTGGTTATATGTAAATTTATTAACGTATATGTATATTATATGTTTTCACCTATAAATACACCTTGAAAAGACCAAAAGTTGTCATAAATTAAACCCTCACTTTCTAAATTGCAACAAAAGTACTAAACCTCTCTCTCTCTCTCTCTCTATATATATATATATTCTATAATCAGATAAATATAAATTGGTGCGACTATAGTGATGATATAATGACTTGAATATGTTTTCCTTTTATTTTTTTTAAAGATATATATTTACGATTTGAACTGAATTAGAAAAACATAGATTAAATTAAAATTATAAGCAATTGACACTACTACAAAATAGAGATTCGACGACGGTTAAAAACAGTCGTGGTAATACTTAAACGACGGTTTTCTAACCGTCGTGGAATCCACAGTCGTGGTATATATTTGGATTCCACGACAGTTCGAAAACCGTCGTGGTAGGTAACAATGAAAAAAAAAATTTACGAATGGAGCTACCACGACGGTTGAGTAACCGTCGTGGTAGGTAACAAAAAAAAAATTTACGAATTCCCACTAAATCAACATTTTTTTTCGGAAATTTCCCAAATCCATGCCTTACCCAACCAATTTAATTCAATCTAAAACACAACCACAATGAACAATCATCGAAAATCTAGGGGACGGATTTTGGCCATTTCGGACGGAATATTCCCAACTCAACAATCTACAAAATCAACATCTTGGACGAAAAATTCCCAAATCCGTGCATTACCCAAGCAATATACATTACAACTTACCGGCTTGTCAAGCGTCGGTATGGGCGGAGTGCGGCGAGAGAGAGAGAGGGAAAGCTGCGTGAGTTCCTTGGTGGACCCGTCGGAGAATGGAGGAGGCCGCGTGAGTGGTGGAGGAGGCCATCGGAGAGAAATAGAGGGAAGAAATTGGGTGGCTTTGGGTATGGAGTTAGAGAGTGAAAAAGTGAAAAATGCTCGGAATGTAATGGGGTGGGAAAGATGATATTTTTTGGGTTTTAATACACGCTCCAAAAAATTGAATTTAATTTAAAAAATTTCAAAATTCCCGCCTTAGTACCTACCACGACGGTTTTTGGGGAAAACCGTCGTGGTCATGACGGTTTTCCCCAAAAACCGTCGTGGTAGAGTCCAAAAATTTAAAATTTTTTTTTTGAAAAAAAACCCTTCCACGACCGTTTTTTAAAAAACCGTCATGGAAAATGCGACAAAAAACACGGAGCGGAACAGAGTTTCCGAAAACCGTCGTGGAAGTCGAAGCTTCCACGACGGTTATAAAAAATCGTCGTGGAAGAGCATGCTTCCACGACGGTTTTTAATAACCGTCGTGGAAGCTTGCAAAAAAAATCAAAAAAAAAATTTTTTTGTAAAAAAAAAAAAAAAAAAAAAAAAAATTTTAGCTTCCACGACGGTTATAAAACCGTCGTGGAAGAATGTGATTCCACGACGGTTTTAAAAACCGTCGTGAAAGCCAAATTTTTTTTTTTTTTTTTTTTTTTGCAAAAAAAATATTTTTTTGATTTTTTTTGCAAGCTTCCAAGACGGTTATTAAAAACCGTCGTAGAAGCATGCTCTTCTACGACGGTTTTCAGAAACTCTGTTCCGCTCTGTGTTTTTACCGCATTTTTCACGACGGTTTTTTAAAAAACGATCGTGGAAGTTCCGTCGTGGAATCCACATTTTGTAGTAATGTGACAACTTCCTGAACAGCTACTTAAAAACCACTCAGAACAATAACTATAACTAGACAAATGATGAGATGATTTAAAAAAGAAAAATATTCCTTATACAGTTTTCAATAGTTACTAAAAGGAAAAAAAAAATTTGTTGGCAGCAACTTAAAATAAGAACATAAAAAATAAACAAAAATAAAGATTAAAAAAATAATTCGCTCAATAAAGTAGTTTGATTAGGTGCTCAACCGAGTCAACCGCTACTTCATATAATGACATAAAACTTGATTTGATTTAGAGACTATAACCCTATATATATATATATATATATATTAATGTAGTATATATATTACTAATTATATATATATATATATATTCTATTTATAAGAAGTGGTGATGTAGGGAAAAGACAAAAATTTTTGTTCTAACTTACTTGCTTTTTTATTTTATTTATTTATTTATTTTAATCTCTATAATGGTTCATGTCCATTAGCGTTTCATTCAATTTTAATCAAATGGTTTATTTTTAATCCACATGGCTTTGTTTTCCTCCCACACATCATGCTTTTTTACACCTGAAACCATTTTTTTTTTTTTTTTTTAAGTTCATACCAGTTAGTTTTTGTTTTTAACTCCTCCAACACCTTTACCTTATTTACAGCCTATGCACATGTATTATACTTTTAATTACTACATTTTTTTTTGGTAGTTTTTAACCTTTATTTCTACCAAGCTTTTCCTTTCGATTTTAAGACATTATTTTTGCACTTCGACTACTTTTTTTTTGGATAAAAAAGATCTGAGAGTGATCCCATTATTTTCAGGTTAATTTTCAACCCCACAGACAGGAACCCCTTTTCTTAAGAATATTAAAGAGATATGTTCTTTATACTAATTTTTCTCAATCGGTCATTCGAGGTCTACCTTGCCATCACCAAAACATGCTTCAATAGTCGAAGCTAGAGCGAGGTCTAAGGGGAGGCAAATGGAAATCGAACCCGGGTGGATGAAAGAGAGAAGCCTAACAAAAGCACTCACCGTTGTCAACCCATCCACCCTTATGGGTGTTACTTTAACTACTTTTTTGTCCTTTAATGAATTCAAATATATATAATTTTTCTTCTAAAAGTAGTACAACTAAATAAATAGTTTGTATGTTCGTTTGTATGTATGTTTTTTAATCTCGTACTTTTTTTAATTTTGTTTATCAAAATTTTTATTTTGAATCTAACTTTTTTCTTTTTTAAATATGTCCCTATATGGTATCCAAATTTTTATTTTGAATCTAACTTAAAAAATATATATATATATATATATATTTATATGTCCCTGTTTATATATGTATATATATTTTTTTATCAAACAACCTTCTAAAATATTATTTGATCATATTTGACCTTTACATTTATATAATTTTTACTTTTTCCCCTCCAAAATAATTTTTTCAACGTTTTTTTTTTTTTTGTAAAATCTTATACATTTTTATGTGTTTCGATCAAACTACAAAATCTGTTTTACTTAAATCTCTGAAGATTGAGCAAAATCTTGCTTGCTTAGTATATTTTTTGAGACATATCACTTTTTATAGGAACTGTACTTTTACTCTATTAATAGGTTTTGTTAAGATTAATTATTAAATTAAATTTTTAATAGTTTGATTTGTAATATATGTTAAAATTTTAGAACACAACACAAAAAATTACTTCCAGTCATAGATCAAACAATTAAAAAATTGATCCAATGACTCAAGTAATAATTCATACCAATAGTGTAAAAGCACAGTTTTTATTATATTTTTTTATTTATTTTCAAAATATTGTATTTTAAAATGTTTTTCACAATATATATTTTTATTTTTTAGTAGATATATGCTATATTTAAAATAGGCAGTTACATTGTTTTTTCAACTTTTCAACCAAAAAAGTTGACCTTCTCATAAAATATTCTTTCTAACAATCAAAATCATACTAAACCAAATCAATATGGATAGTTAATATAATGTAATAAAAGTTTATACAAACAAGAAATAATTCCTTAACCTTTTCATTCATTCAAAAAGTTGTAGGTGGATATTAAACATAGTCTAACATTATTATAGTTAATTTAACAAAGTTTTCTTTATTTTTTAAATACTTTTTCTAAGAAAAAAAAACATAAGTACAGCCTTAAAAAAAAAGTACAAAGATGTGACCCATGCTAGTGCCTGTGTGTATATATAGAAAATGATTCACATCATGAAAAAAAAAAAAAAAAAAAATTCATAATACATCATGAAATTAAAAATTAATTTGTTAGGGATAAAAAAATAAGGACAAAGTAGTTTCAGTTTTACAGAATCTGTAAAATTTTGACACTTAACAATTCATAATATTCATGATAAAACTTTTTATAATATGTATCATTACTCTATATATATATATGCACAAGAAGAGTTTTCATCCTGTATTATAGTTATGTCCAACTATCTGGCGAATATTAATATATATAGATAAAAGACTATCGTGACCAATATCAGCGTTCTTGTAGATTATTCATAGCAATTCTACAACAACCTCATTAAACATATTTGAGCTTGGCCCTACAAGTAGTCCACACAATACTCTTCTTTGCCCAAAAAAAAAAAAAAAAAAATAGCCCTCTAATTATCTAGTGATATTCGTGATGACTCAGTCAATTCAAAAAGTTAATCTAATACAAGACAATGCTTTTTTTCCCCCTTACCTAAAAAGGTGATAATGAGTGGTGCCTCGCTTCCATCTAGTGCCGCAGTTTCGGAAATCTATTAGGATTATAAATTAAACAGACAAGAACTAACACATGCTTGCTTACACCATTATATATATACATATATATATATATCTTTACGTTTAAAGGTACAATTACGTCAATCACGCAATCTCATTATTTTAAAAACTGTAGTATGCATGCAAATAGCTCAAATGTTTGTTAAATTAATCATACACCCAAGCCATCACGTTGTTTTACTATGTATAATGGTTGTTAATTGTTAAAGGATTATTAATTTGTGACTCCATGTATAGCGTAACAGTTATTTAACACATGACTTCACAATAAGATACAGACTTCGAATCTTCCTACCCTAAGTTTAAAAAAAAAAAATCAAGGGTTAACTTCATTTTTAGCTATGAATAAGGAATATAGTTGTCTCATGATCTGTTTAACAGAGCTTTCTATAAGCTGTTTTTGGCTTCTAAGGTCCAAAAATAGCTTCTGGAAATGTTTGGATAATCATTTAGAAGAGCTTTCAGTCTCCAGAAGTGCTTCCTGTCAAAGTCAAAAAATGTGACTTCTAACAAAAACTCTTTTAAGTAGATTTTAAAACTTGTAACAAAATTTAAATTAGACATTGTAAACTTTATTTTAACATTTATTACTTATTATAATATTTTAAAAGTCATTTGACTTTAAAAGCTTTTTAATTCCAAATACTTATTGAGAAACTACAATTTTTCCTTCTCATTTTCTACTGGCTAAAAACAAAAGTAAAAACTCTTTCAAACGGACCCTCACTGTGACCCTGAAAACTTCAAATATCACACTATTAATACTTGATCTTATCAAGTGTCTTGTTATTAAATATTAATAGCTTGACATTTTAAATTCTTGACGACAAAATGAAACAACATATATGTAGGAAAAAAAATATATGAAAGATGACCATACATATATACATATACATACATATAGTAGTGGCGCAAAAAGCATCCACGAGACAAAAGCACAAAGGTTACAACTAACATGCCTTTTTCTAATGAACATCATGACCCTCCACACACTATACATGTACGTTATTGCATGTGACCAACATTATCACCACCAATATTAGCTAGTGACAAGTCCACTCAAAATCATCTCAAATGACAGATCACAACCGTTGAATTTGATTGCCACGTGTAAAGATCCCATGAATTTAGGTGGGTGATGATGTCATATTGCGTGTTTGGATAACAAAACTCACGTGAGCGGCACGTGACTTGGCCCTCATGGCTCATTCCATGGTCTTGGATCGTAGCCAGCTACTAGCTAGCATGGATGAGGACGAGCCGAGGGGTCGTGTGAAGGGTTGTTACGGAAGGAGCCAACTGAGACCCACTCACCAACCATATATATAAATATAAATATATATATATATATTTTATATTTTAAATTTCTACAATAGGACATGAAAAAATACACAACCAGTAGGTTCGATTTTCAGTTTTTTGCTTACTCTTTTCAAATAATTTTTATGTGATTTTGATCAGATTCAATGGTTAAAAAAAAATGCTATCGGTAAAAGATCTCATCGTAAAAAGACCATTGTTTTTATACTATTTTTACGAAAGTATAGAGGATTTATCCTAGTTATTTCTTATCACCGTTCATTAAGCATAGAATCAAGATTTTGACAATTATGATGATATCACTCCCGTTTGGAGGGAACATAGTGTTAATCTAAATCTCTAATTTTGCCAAACAAAGTCCACCATTCTTTGAAAATAAATCTGTGGTGCAGATACAAAATTCAAAGTTGACATTATAATGGATCCATTAATAGTTTTGACATAAATGTACGGCATGAGACAATTTGACTAAATTTTGTGGGACATTTCTAAACTAATGTGCGAAGATACAAGGTTCCAGCTCCATGTAAAATTGTGGGAAGCTAGCTACAATTTTTCTTTGTAATGCCATATCTCTTTATGCGTTGATTTACTGATAATAAAAATCAATTAGTGGTCTTTACTTCCGAAATTTATCTTGATGAGTGTATATTGATGAGTGGCGTTAAGGACACTAACTCTAATATTAATATTTCAGTACTAATTTATACAACGATAAACTGTCACCTTTTCACTGATAAGCTTAATTAATTGGTCTGATAATTTTTTAAACACAAACCAATATAAATAATCATAATTTACATGTCTGAATATTTTTCAACAATGATTAGTGTTGTAAGAAAATTCCATGAATGAATTTCTTGATTTGCGTAAAGGGAAATAAATAATAAAAGTTATCTCCCATTGTTTCCATGTAGAAAATTTGACAAGGATTGGAGTTTTAAAATTCCATGGAATTTACATGGATAAGAACAACTTTGAAGCTAGTTGGGGTGTATAATTGGATAATGATGAAAAAGTAAGTTAGTTGCATGCATCGTAATCAAGGTGAGGAAGCTTATACACGTGATTGAGCAGCACCTTCAATGAAAGATTCCTTTTGCAAATTTGTGTTCACACTAGCAAAAATATTCCTTCACCTAAGCCTTTTCACACTAGAAAAAGTCATTTTTTTCTTTTTTCTTTTCTCTCCTTTTTTGTTTTTTTTTTTTTTGGGGTCATATGGCTTAGTTGGGTGGCTTCATTTGTTGTCACTAATTACCTACAGGTGTTTCCTTTTTCTTCGTCAATATATAAAAACAAATTAGTGGCGTCTTTATTTTCATAAATTAACATAATTTTCAAAATTTATCGAGACCACGTATGAAACGAAAAGGTATTATGTTCAAATCATGTAAACATCAACAATCACAAAAGGGTACTTCATGCAAGTAAATTTCACAAACCTTTCTATTTTAGCAAAGAACATGCCAAGGTAAAAATGAAAAAATTAATAAATATGAACATTGGATTAATGAAAGAAAGATCTATAAAACAATATTCTCTTATCGCTAGGTCACCATGGTGGGAGGTTATGGCTTCAAGTTTGACAAACAAACATCTATTTTTTGTTTATATTTTTTATTTTTTATGAAAGAAACATCTAGGTTGTCTTCAATATATTGGATATGGGGAATAAATACCAGATCATCTTGTATATATTATTGCACTAGTACTAGATTCGGTAGGACTTGCGTGCATGTTTAGCTATGATGAAATATTTTTACCAAATGCAATTCAAGGCTTTTTTATTTTTTATTTTAAAAATACTTTGGTAAAAAAAAAATGCAATTCAAGGTTGCAACATGGGTTTTTAGTGGGTGAGAGTAATTAGTCTTGGTAAATGCATAGAAAAAATATATATTTTTATTATGTTTTGTGAATCACAAGACAAGATGGGTCTCAATCAAATAAAAAGATTATTAAATGTAACATTCAAAATCTAGTCAAAGAGTAATTTGCTGATTAGGCAATATTATGATACTAGTGATGGATTCTTTTCACATTACTGTTTTGTAACTAAGGTTTAATTTCATAAACTACTTAAAAAATAGAGGAAAAAAAGAAGATCAAAGCTCGATTGAGCCGAGCCGAGCCAAGCGGAGCCACAAACCGGCCCTACCGACGGCTTCAGACAACTAACATGGAGTCATCCTTTGGCTCCCCTTTTGGAGCCAATACCAAATTGGTAACTAATTAGGTCAAACAAGCCATCACAAGCCACGTAGACAGCTTGTCATCCAACGTGGCAACAAATTAGGTTTGACTCTTTCCTCCAAACTTTAATCTTTTTTCCCATTTTACCCCTCCCCTCACCCCTTTATAAATACCACAACCCTCTCCCTTGCCAAAAATCTTGCTCTCTCTTCCCAACTAACCCCAAAAAAAAAAAAAAAAAAAAAAAAAGCATACAAAAACACATAAAAAAAAAAAAAAACACACAAACACCTCCCAAAAAAAAATTAAAAATGGGAAATTGTTTGCGGCACGAGTCGTCGATGCAATGGGGCGGCGAAGATTGGGGCTCGCCGGCGGTGGATCACCGGGGGTTCCCGAGTGACACGAGTGGTGATATGTCCCATGAAAAGGACACTAGTTATGCTAACTACTCTACAACAATGAGTAATAGTGCAAGTACCACGGCGGGTACGGAGGTAAAGATAAAGATAACAAAGAAGCAATTGGAGGAGTTGTTGAGTAAAGCGGACGTAAAGGACATGACCGTACAGCAAGTTCTGGCGAAGTTGATCAGCGTGAGTGATCGCTATCAGACGCAGCAGATTCGGGCTTGGAGGCCTGCGTTGCAAAGCATTCCTGAGGTAAATTGATGATCATGATGAGGAATATCAACGGGTGGTGATGAGATCATCATGGCGATGGAGCAGGGATCTTTCTGCCCCCTATTTTTCCTCTTGTGGTGAATTGGGTCAGCTGTCGTTTTTTTTTTTTTGTTTGTAATTTTTTGTACACATTTTGGATTTTTTTAAGGACATTTTGGATTTGTTCAATGTACATATATATATATATATATACAATTTAAACTAGGATATAAAATTTTGGGGGTTTTTTTTTTTTTTTTTGGTTTTCATTGAGGTTAAAGGAAAAAAAAAAAGTGATAGTTTTGTTCAAATCTCTCTCTCTCTCTCTCTCTCCCCTTTTGTGTCTGTTGTTTAGCAAAACTTGAAGTAGGGAATTATTTGGAGAAATTGGTTGAGTGAACCAAAATTTTCCAAAGACAAGACTAAAATAAAAAAACCTTCTTTTTTTTTTTTGGGTAAGAAAATAAAAATAAGCCTCTTGTTAAAAGCATTTTGTTGGGCAAACTTAATTTAATTTAGCATTGTATATGTGTATTCTAGCTTTGAGACTAAAAAACATAAATCTCATTTTTGTCTATTTTTTTTCATTCTATTTAGTTACAACATCTTAATCTCAAATATCTCCAAACTTGTATTGATCTGATCAAACCAGTTGAACTGTCAAGGAAAAAAAAAAGACAAAAAAAAAAACAGAGTTTGAACCAGTCTCACTAACAGAGAAATACAAGTTGGGCCTAACCACCAAAATCACGCCCACTATTTTTCTAAAACAACCCAAGCCCAAAACCAGAAAAGCCCAATTTGGGCCCAAATTTTGCAAACAAACAAAGAATCTTGCGAAGCACTAACCCGCCATTTTCTTTTCCTCGAAAATCGAAATTAGCCAAAAATAGTTTAAAAAAAAAAAAAAACACGATTTTATTTTCAATTCCCTCCAATTTTCTCAAATTCAAAATCTGCACTATAAATACCTCCAACATTCCAATCTCGTCCCTCCATTTTCCCACCTCTCTCTCTCTAAAATTCCATTTCCATGGCTGACTGCGAGCCTCCGTCGTTCTCTCTCGGATTCGATTTCTTCTTCGATTCGGAGCCCCAAATAGCTCAAGATCCTCTCGTCGATTCGACTGGTCCAAAACCCGAAGACGACGACGACGATGAGGAGGAGGAGTTCGGGACCCGAGTCGAGGATTCGGACCCGGAAGCCAGACCCGACCCGCCTAGGGTTCTGAAGCGGCTCAGGCGAGGACCGCCTCCGCAGTTGTGCGAAACGACGCCGTCGAGGTCTTGTGTCGGTGACGATGAGATCGAGGAGTTCTCTTCGCAAGATGATGATTTGGAAGGTATTTTGGTACATGGCTTTGATTTTGTGCTGATATTTTGTTAATAAATGTTTCATTTTTAGAGGGAAAAAAGGAATCTTGAAGCTGTTTTTGGGCTGGTGATTTTGAAGAATTTGTAGATGTATTAGCTTTAAGAAGTTTTGTTGATAAAAAAAAAGTCATTTTTAAGCTGAATTTGGCATTTTCAATTTTTCAAGAACTCACCAAAATTGATGATTTTATTAGAGATGAAAGAAGAAACTGGTATTTTGTGATATCTGGGTTAGTGGCATTCTTTTGATTTAAACGAATTTGTTATGTAACTTATGACAGTGTGTGTGTGTGTAGATGTTTGTATAGTCATTTTGAAGCTGTATTTGGCATTTTCAAATTTAAGAATGAATATTGATGATTATATTTAATTGAAGAAGAAACTGGGATTTTGTGATATTCGGGTCAGTGGCGTTCTTGTGATTTTGATGAATTTGTAGATGTGTTGGCTTCAATGCTTCATAACTGGTTTAATGTAAGTAGTGATTGGCATTGCAGAACTCTGAATATTTTTAGAATTATATTTATGAATTTGGTGGAAATGGTTCTAGGGCTAACTATCATGACATGGACGGTGAAGTTTAATCTTTTGGGTTGATGAAAAATGGGCAACTATTGGAAGCTGTAAAACCAGCTTGTTTAATAATCTTTTAGTTGGTCGTCCTCGGTACAGTCTATGTTAAGAATGCAGTTGTTTAGGTTACATCTAGTTCACTGTGCTTTAAAAGAAGTTTTTGTTCATATAGTCTGGTATCCGACACGGAGAAATTACAGGCGTATGCATTTAGGCAGGTCATTATGAAAATTGATGGATGCTTTCGGCTACAGACCCATCTGAGCTTAGGTCATATAGAAGTGAGGAATTTTTCAGGGAAAAAAAAAGTGAACAATTTGTGCTTAGAAGAACGTAGGCGGCAGGTCATTGATAGTTGATGGATGCATGTCTTCAATTAACAGTGAGTAACTATATTCATCTGTAATAATCTCGTTTGAATATATCTCTGTGGTGCTGCTTTTCATTTCGAGGAGACCACTTGAGTCTGAATTGTTAATGTTTGTGTTTCTTAGTTCTCTTTTGTGGATATTATTAGTATGTTTGTGTGTGTTAGTTATCTTTTGTGGATTAAATGTTAACAAAAAAATATGCATAACAGAATTGCACCCGCCAGCACAATATCGTTCCATGTGTAGTAGCTCAAAGATCCCATTACATGGATGTGGGGCTATAAAAAAATCATCAAGCGAGTGGAAGACAAGAAAAAACAAACCAGTTTTATCTTCAACAGCTTCTGCCTCTGCAGAACCCAACCACAGTGAGAAGTTGTTTCCAAAGTTGATTACCAGTCCTCTTCGAAGGTTCCAGTTAATTGATTCCGATTCTGATGATCCTTCCACAAGTGAAGAAATCAAAATCAGTGGTGATCCTCAAATTGATCAATCCTCCAAGAAGCAGCAATCTAATCCCAGCCAATCTGCCTCTGTCAGTGGACAGAAAAGAGTTCCAGATTGTATGCCTCAGAGTGTAGATTTGTGGAAAGATTTCTGCCCAGTTAAGAATTTTCACATTCCGACACCTGCATTAGACGAGATGTGTAATGATTACTTCCATTCTGTGAAGAATAAGAATGCACCAGGGAAACTAGGAAGTGACATACCCATCAAGAGCTCTTCGGATTTTAGGGAAACTACAAATGACCAAAGCATTGAACAACCATGGAATGCAGCTAATCCTCTTCTGCCTGCTCATCGTTACTTTCTCCATCGTGATCCAAGGATTCGGATGTTAGTCCGCAATCGCTTACCCAACTTCTTCCCACTAGGTATTGACGATAACAACAGAGATCAACAGAATGGTGCATCAGTCATTGATTACATGTAAATACTTCTCTCTTCTGTTGCCTTTGTCCTTGTATTATACTTGACACAATGTGATTTGTTATTATATGTATTTATTTGTCTGTGCAGGGGCCAATTTGGTAATAGAGAACCCTCAAAACGACAAGCAACTCAACAAGTTGATCTTGAGAGAAGTTCAAAGAGGGGAAGAACTAAAGGAAATACTGAGAAAAGCTCAAAAAAGCAAAGTAATACGTCAAGAAGAGCAAATGAAGGACAGGTTTTGCATGCTTCTGAAAACTGGGTAGATCCAAAACAACGAAAAACAACAGGGAGAAAGAGTGTTAAGAAGAGCTTGAAGAACGGACGAAATACAGCGCAAACATCAGGTGCTGGAGAAGGCTTGCATGATTCTGGAGTCTGGTTGGACCCCAGAAACAGCACTAGCAATAAAAAGGATTCTGGTAAACAATGGTCTCATTCAAATGGTCAATCTGTTGGTCAATGGTATACTGGCTCAAACGGACGGAAGGTACGTAAAGTATTATGTAATGCCTCTTTCGATTGAAGAAAGCAATATACAGAATCATTTTTGTTTGCTCTATCTTATGTTTGTCATCAGGTTTATGTCAACAAAAATGGGCAGGAGTTGTCAGGTCAAATGGCTTACAGACAATACAAGAAGGTAAAATCCCGATTCATGTTTATCTCTTCTGTTCGATATTTAGCCGTTCGCGTTGTGGTTGTGTAACTTTCTCATACATAATGCAGGATAGAGGAGGGTCTAGTAAAACCAAAAGGAAGCCTAGTTCCAAGAAGAAGAAAAGCTGACCATTTTTGCATAGTTCTAAATGAACCTTTTCTATGGATTATATGTAGATCTGTATATTGCTTCTCTGCTTTCTTGTTTGTCCGTGTTGTTAGAGTTTAGGTGCCTGTAGTTGTATCTCTAGCATTGTCTTAGTCCGGATCTAGAACTGCATTTTTGTAGTTGGAAGAGTAAAAATTTAAGAATTTGTCTCCACTTGATTTTGTAAAAATTTAAAACGACACTGTTTAAGTGATCGAGAGTTACAAATAAAGGCGTCTGTCGAACGATGTTGTGCGAATTAAACGGGCATGCAAAGGGGAGGAGAAGCAGAAGCATGACAAGAACAGAAGCAACGAGGCAGAATCACTTACAGGGAAGAACGTGGGATCTGAGGTGACACGTAGGAAAAATTACCTTGTTGAGTTAGAACTGTTTAAATAGATACGTGTAAGATTGAGATCGATGAGATAGAGATCGACGGTTAAGATCTATTTTTGGTAATTCAGTTTCCTGCCTCCTTGCCGTAGAAATAGGAATGTCGAGACAATATTTGTACGCTTTTGATAGACTTGAGAATTAATAGAATTTTCATTTGAGGTTTCTTTTCAATTCTTGAGTTTTATTAAAGTTGTCTTTCATTTTATCAGATTTCAACACAAACACTCGAGTAAGCCCAAAATTTCTTTGCTTTAATTGTATTTGATTACGATAGAATTAATTATAATTGCCATGGGTGGTGTACCGATAAATATATCTTTTCATCTTCTCCAAAGATGTTCCTAAGATTTTACTCGATTGGTAGGTTGTGTGGTGTTGATCTCACTGGTTTGAGTGAAACTGAAATTATCTTTCAAATAGAATTTGATTGGACTTTTTCCGTCGGAGGGTCTTGAATTCTTCTATAAAATATGGGAATAGAGGACGGAATCATCACTAACTATATATATATATATATATATATATATATATATTAATTTTTATCACTAAAAAGTGGCAGAAATATGATTGATGGACATTTTGCTGTTCTGTTATCATGGATCAAACACATCTTGGCAGTTTTTGTAACACTTTCAGACAACTGGTACAGGAGTTTTTTTCAGAATTCACACCATAAAGTGCAACAAAACAATACTGACAAGCTCCTTTTTCATGTTACTTTCATCTAAATCTTTTTTAATGGTCAACCATGTAACGGGAAGGACCTCCATTTATCATTGAAAAATGATTTATAGATTTCATGATCCATACTAAAGGAAAAAGGGCAAAAAAAAAAAAAAAAAAAAAAAAAAAAAGATAAATAAGTAATTTTTAATTATTTAATTAAATAAAGGACTTGAATTTTTTTATTTAGAAAAATGATCCTAATTGATTGACTAACCACAATCAATGAAAGTTACATATTAATATTAATTAATCATTGATGATTAACCATAATCAATTAGTAATTAACTGATTTATCATTTTTTTAAAAAAATGATATATTTCTTAATTTTACAAAATTTCAGTCATTCATTGAAAAACTTCTTAAGGAAAAAAAAAAAGGTCATTACTCACAAATACCATTAAAAAATAACTTGTTCGACATAAAATAGTAAGAATAAAATAATCATTTCAGCTTTACAGAATCTACAGAATTTGAACAACTGACTATTCATGAAGATAAATGATAAAATTTTTCGTGATGTGTATCATTTCTCATCTAGGCTAAGTTGATAAGAACAAAGTTTTCAAAGTAAAAGCCATTATAACAAAACTCGACTAATATATCATAAAATTGGTCAAATATCATAGAGGTAAAATCTGTTGCACACGAAAAGAATTAAATTTATTGAATACAATGGTCTCTCAACTTTAGAATTCTGTTCATGATTTAAAATGTAAAACCAAACAACAACTATTGCAAACACCTAAGTTAGACCATTCTATAACTCTTACAAAAACAATTATTTTTTTTTTTTTCCCCAAAAGACTCGGTCAGTGTTAACACCTCAAGAGTTCACTACGATCAGCCTGAGATTTTGTGGGAGAATTTTCACTGGCTGAGACCTAAAAGAACTGATATATATTTATATATTTATGGTTGTATAAAGGAAAAAGAACAAGGAAAATACAACACAAAAGATCTACATTTGTAAGAGAGAAACCAAGAACCTAAAACAAAAGCTCCGAGGCATCACTGCCCGATCGGTTTATGTGCGGTCACGAGTCTCCTGCTAGTCTGATCTTTTCGGAGAAGCCCGGCATCTCAATATATGCTTGCATGCCCTGAAAATAATGTAGATCACATAATTAAGAATTACAAGCAAAGATTATTCAAGACTTTTCCTTGTCTAATCAAACAAATTTTATCCTTGCACTGTGATATAATGGAGTAATGGGAAACACCAAAAGGCGTATTCTAGAGTTTGAATATGAAGATAAAAGAGTGCGAGAGTTTGAAGTATTACGAGTTCAGTTCATCAGTCTTGCTCCTGATATCACTTGACCATAATACTGGATCAACATTCCTGGGCAAGAAGTCTTGTTGCTGGGTATTCTCTCTGAGCCATTGCTCCGCTTTCTCGCACTCGTTAACAATCTGAACATTGAAAAAGTTTAAAACACCGAATATACTATTAACATAACAATAAACTACAGATACCGCTGTCATAAGCCAATTAGTTGAAATACCAATTCTTTATCCTTGGGGGAGAGTGAATCGACAGCCGTACGATAATCCACAATGCTTTTTAAAAGATCATCTGTAGCTTGTGCTCTTGCATCCTCATCTTTATAGCGATTCTCAACTGGGTCCACAAGCTGTAAGGAACAAAGAAGATATAAAGAAGAGGGAAGATAAACCGAAAGTTGAACTATTGAAAGAGTTAAAGAAGAGACAACAACCTTCTTAAGATCTTCCATCTTTGAAGTATAAGCGCTTTCAGTTTCGTCATCTCCTTCATCGTAAAGCCACTCCTCTGTCTGTTGTAGGCTCCTGGAGATGCCCTCTCTCTCTCGATCACTTGCAAAGCTCCGATATGTGTTGAAGAGCTTTCAAATGAATAAGCTTAATTAAAATCTTGCCTATGGAGATAATGTAGTAAAAACAAAAAAGACTACCTGACTTAACCAAGCTATCGGTGAAATTCCATAATATAGATGATGAAATGACTAAAGCTACCGGGATAAAGCTTTGGGGGATTTACTGCAACTGAAAACCAGAACGGTAGAGCTCTTCGGTCAAGGCACTATATGCAGCCATATAGATAAGAATCCCTCTAATTCCTTGAACTCAAGGTTCACTATTATGCATGTTGGTCTTTCCACGAGCGCAATAAAAGACATTTGCTCGAGTACGAGAGTTTTGCAGAGTACAAGCTCATAATTAGAGCAACATTTACCTAAACTGCAATGCATGAAAAATCCTAAAATTTTACAGGTATATAGTATCCAAAAAGGCTCATTAGATCCACATTTGCCCTGGGCATGTTTTGAGCAGGTTATAACAGAATCATAATACTTCATTTTAGGAAATATGTAACAGTTGTAGATATCATAATAGGTAAATATTTATACCTTATTACGCATCTCATATACGTACGACTCCAAAGCATTCTTCTTGTTTTTAGTTTCTTCCATAATTCGGTCCTGTTGAGCCAACTGAAGTTCTTTTTCTTGAGCTACTGAAACCTCTCCCCTAGTCATTCCACCATATACGTTCTCAGTAACGGGTATCTCGAGCCTCCTGGGGGATTTGTTCTTTTTGGTAGCATTTGCCTGCAAAAGAGATTTGGATGTAAATTAACTTGCATCTAATACAACCATCTAACTGTTGAACTTTTCAGAGAGTATTACATCTGTGCAAAACCAAATGGTTATATTCTTAAGTCCCACGATATATCAACAATAGGGAAAGGATGCAATCTGCCGCAAGCAGATTTCCTACATAACAATGTTTAAGTCGACAAACCTACCGAAGCATGCGAAGCTTTGGAGTGTGTACTGGTACTATCTTCTACCCCATTTGCAAGCCTCTCAGAAGAACCTGAAACAGATGCACCATCGACGTCCATTGCATCCGAAGAATGAGCTTCACCTCTTGAGTTTGAATTACCGACATGATCATCTAGCAACTGCAGCCAAATTAAACACGTACATAAAAAAACTTTAATAACTGTCTGAGTTATACGCAGTAAGAGGACTTATTAGATTTCTTACTCACCGTCGCCGATTCAACACTGACAATGCCATGGAGGTTTAAATGAACTTTAACCTTAACCCTTGCCTTTTCACTATGTGATCCTTGGATAGGGCCAATCTGCAAAAAGAAGTAGCTAAGATTAAGCACCATTACAGAATGTCAAAAACTGTCCCCAAAAAAAAAAAAAAAAAAAAAAAAAAGCGCTTTATGGAACAAAAGGCATTACTGTAAAACAACTAATTCTTGGAGATGTGCCTGGAGGCAGTTCAGTAGGATTAGCATAGAATGCTTCCAATTTAAATGAATTGCTTCGTTGAAACGTCAATACTTTTATGCTTGGAATGGGCTGGCCTTTCGGGAACAGGATTCCGTTAGCCCCAGTGCCAATAGGACTTTCATCCAATAAGAATCCTATTGAAAAAGGAAGTGAATCTTGAACCTGCAAATAGAAAATACTTAAATAAAGATATAAAATGAAGCAATATGGGGGGGAAAAAAAAGTAACCAAAAATAATACCGGTAAAGAAATTTGGAAAGCATAAGCTTGTTTAGCAGCTTCATAACTAATTTAGAATTACCATATACAAACCTCGTATTCTCGGACCCGAAAAACAGGACTTAGCATTGCACCCTGAAGAGCACATCCACGAGCTACACACTCGCTTGCATTCACTGTCCGCTGAGGCTCTCTCTTGAAAAGTGAAGCTAATGATCTAGTAATAGCCGGGATCCTAGACCCTGACCCTACAAGCTCAACGGAATGAATCTTGTCCACGCTCAATCCGGCATCAGATAGAGCCTTGTTACAAGGAACGACAACCTTCTCCAACAGCCCTGAAGTCAGCTTCTCGAATTCATCCCTTTTAATGAAGCCCTTAACATCTTTCTCATCCATTAAACACTCGATATTCAGGGGCGCCTCTGGATTTGCGCTCAAAACTTTCTTCAGCTTCTCGCACGCAGTTCGCAGCCTGATGCATGCCTTGACATTAGAATACACATCAATGTTATACTGTTCCTTGAATTTCTCAGCAAAATGACGGAACAAAACCTCGTCAAAGTCTCTCCCTCCCAAGTTACTATCAAAAGCATGGGAAAGTATCTTCATATGACCCTCCTCAAACGATGCAATAGCGATCTGAGTATCACAATGTCCAATGTCAACAAACGCAACATAATTCGGCCCAGAAGCAGATAAATTCGTCTTGTAAATCCCATAACTAAGCGCAGTCGCAGTACAGTCATGCATCAATCTTAAAGGCTTCAATCCAGCAATCAACGCGGCGTCCAAATATGCGCGTCTTTGCAAGTCCCAAAAGTAAGAAGGGATACCAAGAACACAATCTGACACCGGAGTTTCCAAGTTCTTCCCAGCCAACTCCCTCAAATGCGCAAATAGCATTGCCATAATCTGAACCGGGGTGAAAGTATGAGTCTCACCCATGTACTTCAGGTGAATCAAAATGCCGCCATCCGGGGCCTCGGAAGTCTCAAAGGGGAACATCTTAAGCTCAAGTTGAATACCAGGGTCACAAAATTTCCGACCAACCAGTCTCTTCACCTGAGAGACGGTAGTTTTCGGGTTCATCACTGCTGAAGCAGCACCAGAAGACCCCAGAAACCGCTGTTTCTCCCCGAAACAAACGACGGCCGGAGTCTCCCGATTCGACTCGTCATTCAACAACACATCAATCCCTCTCTGCTTCACCACAGCAATAACACAATTCTCGTTTCCAATATCAAATCCCACCACACTCATATCTACTTTCCCAGTTCACCTATATATATAACTAAACCCTAATCCCCAAAATAACCCAAAAACAAGCTCAAATTAACCTCAAAAAAGTCCGTGATTACGAGGAACTTTAACAGAAATACCTGAATTTCAAATGAAAGAAGCAGAATCGAGTTATGGGTTTGTTTGATTGCCCAAAAAGGTAAAGAATTGGAATTTTATTCTGAATTTCGAATTTTTTTTTCGTTCCTATTAAATTGCTTCCATTGCAAAATTGATAGAGAGTTTTTTTTTTTTTTTTTTTTTTTTTCAGATTTTGGAAAAGCGAAACTCAAATGTCGAAACGAAAGAAATCGAGAAGAAATTTGAAGATGAAATTCATAGAGAGTTGTGAGAAAAACGAAACAGATTGAGCAGAGAAATACCTGAATCGGGAAGAAGAAAGAAGAAAAAGATGGAAGAAAGAAGAAGAAGAAGCTGGAAAGTCCGATGGTTGAAATGCTTTGCTCACCAAGGGCCTAAGACAACGTATATTCATATATTGGTGTTTTTGTAGCATTTTTCTTTTTTAGAGGGTGTTGAATGCAAATAGTAGGTTTTGTTTTTAATTTAGAGTAATTGGCTTCACTGACCCCTAAACTATTTAAGAAGTGATACTTAAATCCCTGTTCTTTTTTTTTTTGGGCAGTGCTGATCCTAAACTCTCTAAAAAGTGATGGTTTGGTCCTTTTCCGTTTGGTTCTGTTAAAAAACTTACGTAATGATCACGTAAAAAGCACATTTTATATTTTTGAAAGAAAAAATCCATAAAAAGATAAAAATACCCTTAATTATATTAAAAAAACCTCTCTCTATCCCCTCCCCTCCTTCCCTCCCACCCCCACTAGATCGGATGCTGACGTCGGAGTTGGAGCTGGAGCTAGAGCCAGAGGCCGTTTCCCTCCCTCCTTCCCCCTTTCCCCCATGCATGATCCCCCTCGCCCCAGCTTTCGAGCCCATGCCCTTCGATGCTGTGATTTCGCCCCCCTGGTGGCCATGATCTGGGTTTCGAACCCCCCGATGTGACAAAGATGAAGGTGGAGGGAGACGGAAGGGCAAAACTCAGATCGTGCCGTCTCCCTCCCTCCCTCCACCTTCTTCTCCGTTGCACTAGGGGGTTTGAAACCTAGATCGCAGCGGCTGGGGAGGGGGGGGGGGGGGGGGAAATTGTAGTGCCGGAAGGGGTGAGGGCAAAACCTAAATCATGCTGTCATGAGGGGGATTGTGTGTGTGTGGGGGGGGGGGGGGGGGGGGGGGAGGAAGGGAGGGAGATGGCCTCCGGCTCCAGCGTCGACGTCCGATCGGGGGGGTGGGGGAGGGAGGGGAGAGGAGAGAGAGATAGGCTTTTTTTTAAAAAAAAATACAAGTAAGGGTATTTTCGTATCTTCAAGAGTATTTTCATTTAAAAAGCACAAAACATGCTTCTCATGTGACCATTCCATGAGTTTTTTAATGGAATCAGACGGAAATGACCAAACTGTCAAATTTTTAGAGAGTTTAGGATCAACATGACAAAAAAAAAAAAGAAAAAAAAAAAAAAGAACCAAAGTGTTACTTTGAAATAATTCATGGACCATTGATGTCAATTACTCTTTAATTTATTATTGGTCAATAACACGTGCTACGTGCGTGTTGAGTTTGTAATTTTTTTGGGACATTATAAAAAATATTTAAATAAGAATATAGTTTTATAAGGCATGGCTAAAAGTATAATATTTGAAGTAAATAAAGAGATGAAAAATAAAATTAAAAAAAAAACATATAAAATGTTTAAGCATTAACTAAACAAAAATAAATAAATAAATAAATAGAGGAAATAAAAAGAAAAGTAGTTATAAAATATCATATCATAAAATAATATTTCAACAAAAGATGAAAAAAAATTATCTAAATGAGTATATATGTTAAAAAATTAATTACACAATAAAAATAGATTAAAATAAAAATGTATTTGGTGATATAAAAATAAGAAAAAGAAACATAAGCATATATATATTATATTGTGGTCGCATATTTAGTCTAATGATAATTTTACACCTACTTTACTTAAATGTATATAGTTCAAATCCTTATCTTCAAGTTTAAAAAATAATTTATAAAAAAAAACATATGTAAAAGAGAAAGGAAAAGAAAGTAAATGGACGTAGCAAAGGGAAAGCCAAAAGAAGAGAGACAGAGAAAAAAAAGGGAAGAAGTTGTAGAATTGTGGTTGCAATCATAATCTAAGGGTCCATTTGGGACACCATCTGGAGATGTTGTTTTATCATCTGAATTTTAAAATTCTAATTTTTTATCAAATTTTCTCTCTCTTTTATTAAAAAAAAGACTTAAATTTTAAAAATTTATAACTTTTTTATTTCAAATTGAAATGAGATGTTTTTTTATGTCAAAATACTTGTAACGATGAAACGAGCAAGACAATATCCATTTTGTATTTTTTTTTTTCTAAACACATTTCAAATTTTTGTATAATTTTCTATATCACAAAATTTTTTCAAAAGTTTTCCTCTCAAACACGTATTTCCAACTCAATTTTTAAAATATTATTTTCAGATGTCCCCCAAATGGACCCTAGTTGTAATTCCACACACTCCACTTAAAAAATGTAAAGTTCGAATTCCCCTATCCTCGAGTTAAAAAAAAATATTATAGTACATGTAAAAAATATATATGTAAAAGAGAAAGGAGAAGAAAGTAAACGGACAGAGGAAAAGGAAAGCCAGAGAGAGAGAGAGACAGAGAGATAATTAAAAAAAAAAAAAGAAAAAAAAAAAGAAAAAAAAGGAGAGATTGATACGTGTACAAGTGAATAGTAAGTAAGTTTGGCTTTTTCTATATAGGTTAGAGTTAGATTATTATTATTATTATTTTGCGGTTTATAGGAAACTTATATTTTTCAAATTCATTTTTAAATAAATGTCCTTAGTTTAAATTTACAAAAATAGTTGTTTTTCTTTTAAATGGCCCTTCATTGATAGATTTAGTGATCGGTCATCAAGAAATTTAGTGGTCAGTTATTTATTAACTAATATTATATCAGTTAATCAAGGGAGAAAGAGGGAAATATCGTAATTCTAGTGGGTATTAGAAAATAATAGCATAATTTTTTGAGATTGAAAAAAAAAAATAGCATAATTTGTTTTTAGACGTAGAAAATGCCCAAAATGCCCCCAATAGCTCATCCGGTCTTTCTAGATCTTCGGCCACTGTTGCAACACAGTTGCCGTCGCTGCCGTGAAGCATTCGCCATCGCCGTCGCCACTGGGTTGCGAAGCAGTCGTCCTCGTCGTTGGGTAGCGAAGCAGTCACTATTGTCAGGAGTAAAGGTGCAATGCAATCGCCATCGCAAAGCAGCCACAGTCGCCGTCGCTACACCTGCAGGCCGAAGAACGCGGATCTGGACGCCATCTAGCCGTTGTCGGAGGAAGTGCGACGGCAGCTGAGAAATCCAGAGAGACGGTCGCGTGGAACTCGTCGTCGCCGGAAAAAAGAAATAGATCGGCGGAGAGGGAGAAACACAACAGCGTTGCGTCGCAACCTCGATCTCGTCGTCGTCACTCTATCTGATCTGTCACCGGCGTAGTACTTCTCCGGTCGGAGGTTGATGAGAAAAAGAGGAGAGAGAGAAGGAAACAGGTGAATGACACAGGAGGGGTGAGGAGAGAGAGGGGGGAGAGAGAGACAGAAAAGAAGATTTTTGGGAGAGAAATCAGATTTAAGTTAAAAAGGGTAAAATTGGAATAAAATTATTGATTTAAAAAAAATATTGAATTTATGCTAAAATTTACTATATTTTGAAAAACATGTTATTATTTACACAACTATATATAAAATATGCTATTTAGTGTATTTTCTCTGTTAATCAATGATATTCCATTTGTCCAGCAGTAATGAACTATTTGGTATTTTATTGATGGACTGATGTAAAATCTAATTAAAATAAAACAATCATTTAACTAAAAAAAGAACAAAAAGTTCGGCTCTTATTTTTAAAGGATTGGCCAAAAAAAATGTTGCTTGCCTGGGCGATCGTTTTTTTTTTACCACTCTTTAAATAAATAGTTTTTTTTTTTTTTGCTTACGTAAATAGTTGTTTTGATTGTGTTTTATGATAGTCCATTAATGACAGATTAATGGATAAATAATGTATTACTAATAGATAAATAAATTATTGATTCATATTGTTCAATTACTTACTAGACTAAGTCTATCGATAATGTATCAACAAATAATTCATTATTGATAGATTGTTAAAAAATGATCATTTAAAAAATGACTTAAAAAAAATACAATTTTCTATTTTCTGTTTGTTCATGACGTAAATATAAGGAGAAAATATACTCCTCTTTTTTATTTTTAGAAATTGACCTAAAAAAATGGTTTTCGTCTTCAAGTTTCTTTTAAAAAAAAAAAAAAAGAAAAGAAAAGAAGAAGAAGAAGAAGAAAGAGCTTTAAAATAGGATCTCTTATTTCTGTACTATTGCTACATGATTTTTTTTAATGAAATATTATATTCCAAATATGAAAGGCAATACAATCACCGATTCATTTACAAAGCCTTCTATAACAAAAAAGTCAATATCGATAAGATTCCATCAATAAATTTGAAAGACGCACATGGAGAAACAACGTGTATTGGACTGCATAAATGAAAGACACCTAAAGAGATACGTAAAATCTTAAGCACACATGTGGCTCTTTAACAAATCATTTACAGTTGACAAAAATATTCGATCAATTGATGACAGAAAATCCTTAGCACAAAAGTCACACAAACAACTGCAAATAAATGAATCTTGCAGACAAAAACAAAACCAAATACTAATGAAACAAAATAAAAATGTAAACTAATCGGGGTAAGAGCCACCATTATCATTAACAAAAATGACGAAAACCACAAGTTAGAATATCAAGAAGAACGAGACCCTTCAACACCAACAGAAGACAATGACAGAAAAGACAAGCAGTTGAAAAACACATATCATGAATGGTCAATTAGTATCTAAATCATATAAATTCCATATTGCTTTTATCCCAGTTTCTCAACCCCTAACAAGTCACTTTCGTAATATATCATCAAATATTTCTTGTTCGATAAGCTAAAGTCATTTCAAGTTAGATTCGAATAACACGAAGATTATAACGAAGAATTTCCGGATCAAAGAATTCAGAATGATGAGTACTCAATTTTACAGAGACGGCGTATCGATAATTCTAAACGAGTGCGAACAACTCTTGAATCTGTAATTTAGAGACTTGTTATCCTTGTCCAGTGAAGTTTCGGTTCTCTTGCGGGAAGAAGGTTTTTCTGAATTAAGGTGAAAAAGAAATATGTTGAGTGTACTAAATGGTGAGTCGAAGATCATTACATGACAAGTTTTAGTTACTTCTGATGAAGCTTTGGATCTTATTTTTCCCAAGAGAGAATAAATGGAAAGGGTGGAAATTCTGTTATATCTTGAGAATTATTCAGAAATTTCTTATGAAATTCCTAGGTGTCTCATAGAAATCTACTTCTATTTCTTATGAAATATTAAAAGGGCATGTTGAGTGAAGTCAAATTTTATTATTTTAAAGTCTTCTTTAGAAACTATGATCTACTCGTAAATGACAAGTCATATAGAATATAATCATTTTCATAATGACAAATCTATCTCTATGTAATTATTATATATATATATAGGGCTTTTTACACGAATGTCATAGATTCATGTCTTAATTTGATTTTTGCAAAAAAAAAAAAAAAAAAAAAAAAATCTGTCACAAAGAATATTTAGTATGACATCACAAAATATTTATTTAATTGTTTGTTTGTTTGGATTGTCAAATAAACCCTTATCGGTTGGCATCCATGATAATATCGGCCTATATCTATATGATATTAGCCTGCTGATGGTCACTGGTTGGTTATCATATGGTCTACTATGATACTAACTAGTAACCACCACCACCACCGATTGGTAACCAACTTCGCCAGTAGGAGAAGAGCTGGTTACCAATCAGTAATTATTTCTACCAGTAGGATATCATTTGATAATCACTTCTATCGACAAGATATTGGTTTTTTGGCATACTGATAACCACTTCTATCATTAGGATACTATTGGTTAAACCGTTGAATCTTCTGGATTTTGTCTCGAATTACTGAAACAGTATCACAAAAATTCATTAAAAATCATAAAAATTTAGTGAGGCAATCAGGAGGTCTTGACAATGGCAATGCTGGTGACGGACCAAGAAGAATCATCTCCACAGTCCACACAAATCTCCCCGTTGCGGCCTATCAGGGAGATTTGCCTTTTGGCGGCGCGCGGGGATATTTACCGCTGTTGGTGAGATCTCCTCCACGGCCGTGCTGCAAAGGTGGTCCAATTGTGTGGAGAGAGAGAGAGAGTCTGTGCATGGGGGAGAAAGAGGCTGCTGGGGAAGAGAGAATGGAAAAATAGATAATTTTGAGGTGATTTGGTGTTTTTAATTTTGATTTATTACACATCATTTATGTTATCATGACAAATTTTACTATAGTTTTTAAGTTGTGATAAAAATCAATTCATACTCAAATTTTATGGTATGTGATCTAATTGTTTCAATATATATATATATATATATATATATATATATTAAATGGTCTCACTAATTTGTTAAAACTTTTTTTTTTTTTTTTTCAATTTTGGAAAGTTTGGAATTGAAATCTTACTTTGCTTATTACATCCATTCACTTATTACTCTCTTCTGCGCGTCTCTTATGGCTCCAATTGTCTATTTGGAGATCTGTTTGTACAATGTAAATTGTTTCTTCTAAATTATAAATATATCTTATATGATAATCATGATTATAATCACGTTTTATCATTTATAATTATGAATTATTTTATAGATTAAAATTGTATTAATTTTCAGATATAAAGACCTTGTTATATATGCGGTCCGATTTCAAAACCATGTAATAAGTGCATAAACATTATTAAACGATATAGATGTCAATGATTAAATCAAAATACTAAGAGCATAAACAAAATTAAACTAAACCGTATAATATCAAAGATTAGTTTGCAACTGTTCCACAAATCCTGATCAATGAAAACTAATGTCCACCTGTATCTAGCGAAAATACAAAATTTGTTTCGTGTAATTTCAAAGAAAATGACCAGTGGTTACAAACATAATTTAACGATAATTTCACAGCTTCCTTTCTCATTAATTGAAGAGCTCGAATCTCATATTCCAAGTAAAAAAAAAAAAAAAATGCCTAAGTCTTGTAGATAACGAATAAGTGAAATTAATATAGAGGTTTACATTAGAAAAACCGAAAACCGACACAATTACCATATAGTACATCATTGTACTATTTGTGAACTCTGAAAATTTTTCCTATGTTTTGAAACATGTTAAAATTTTAGAAAAGAAACTTTCAGACCACATTGAAAAAAAAAACAAAGTGAATTACTTTCTTCGTGGACTCTATTTACACATCTACCTTTTCTTTTTACATACACACTTGATTAAAGCCTATATAGTTAAAAATTAAAAGATAATTTGTTTTAAATTTTTTAATAATGCATTCAATAAACTGATAGTAACTTCTAAAGAAAATATATTTTTGGTTTTTTTTGGAGTACCCAGAAGTCTTGCTAATGGAAATTCCCCAAATACGATAAATCAAGGTGTGGGTTTTTCAAATGGTGTGCATATTACAGATTAAACTAGCATCTAAGGAATAATTTGCAACAATTAGATTTGTCATTCGAGATATGGATTTTTCAAGTGGTGTTCATATCACCGATTAAACTAGCATCTAAGGATTAATTTGCAACGATTAGATAAGACAAATCGGGAAAAGTAAATTAATATTTAATATCAATTAAACAATTGTAACTTTTCTCCATTAGCTAAAGGATATGATCATCCAGTTTATTTTATTTTCATTGTCAACCTAACAAAATTGATTCTTTTTTTAATGTAATAATACAAAATGAAAATGAAGTAAGAGTATTGAAATCAAAATAAAGAAATTAGTATTTAAAAAATATACTTTTAAAATTACTGAAGCTTTTATCTTCATTTTTTAAACAAATTTTGAAATTTGAAAAAAAAAAAAAATTATAATAAGAAAGACAAAAACCTATTTAAGAAGTCACAAAATACAAGTTGCACAATCGTACAGTTTGTGAGTTTGATATTATATGTGTGATTCTATGTGTGTTGCTGGCTTTTCCTTTTCTATTTTGAAGGTTTTGTTTGTGTGCAATATATTTAGAAGAAAAAAGTAAGTTGATGGAAAACATTTAAATAAACTTTTTAAGGGGAAAAAATAAAAATAAAAATTTAAGGAAAAATTAAACAAATTTTGAGGCAAGAAATATTATGAAAAGAGAGGAGAGGAGAGATTAAACAGATGGACATGCGCTTTTTTTTTCTTTTCTTTTTTTTTTTTTTTTTGTGGGGGGGTGTGTGTGGGGGGGAAGGAACTCTCCATATTATTTACTTATAGTCATAGATTTACAAAGCACATATACATATAAATATATATATATATATATCATATAAACGTAAAGACACAGACACAATCTTATGCATTTTGAAGCACAATTTCACTAGTCAGAAGAGCTCCAAGATGGCTTACAAGAAAAAGCTCTTGCAAAGAGCTAAGGAAGATGGTTACCTTAAAGATCATAATAACGAGGCCGTTGATCATGATCATCAGGAAGATCAAGAAGTCTGAACAAGTTCATCAGGAAGATCAACTGGATCATCAACAAAAGGAAAAGCAAGTTGTGAACCTACTCACTGAGCAAGAAGATCACGATCAAGAACAAAACCCGGTTATTGAGATTTCATCATCGTCTGATTCTGATCAAACCGACGAAGATAAGGACCCCACTTACTATCCTGATGATGATCAAGATCTTTGATGGAAAATGTAATTACTCTATATATATATTCGGTTATTTAAGGTACGTAATAAGTTCTCTATTAGTATTTCTTTTCTTTCTTTGAGTTTTGTTTTGTTTTGTTTTCTTTTCTTTACCTTACTGCATTGCATGTCACAAATATATAGATATGTATCTATACATATATGTATATATACACCACATATGCATAAGTTTGACTATTGTTAATCATGGTTTCGAGATATATTGTGTAACCCTGCAATGATTGGTTTCAACTTTGTAAAAAATGTTGAGGAACCATAAGGGTGTTCTTATTCTAAAGTACATGTTGCAATATATATGTCTATAAAGATATTTATGCATATATACATAATAGTTAGAGTGTTCCTTTTGTCATATATGAATACCCTAATATACTATAAAGATGATTAATATAACACATATACATGCAAGCGTAATTGTTTAATCCTGATAGCCGAGTTTAAATTCAAGTTCTTAATCTTTTAGATATTATTTCTGTTTTTTATTTTTAAGACATTTTTCTTGTCTTTTACAATAACGTTTCCATTTATATGTAAAAATTTTTTAACCTACTTGATTAACTTAATTTTTATTTCAGGATATGTGACTGCTGATGATCATTTTTTTTTTGACCTGGATAGCGCTCGAGATGACAGTTACAATTAGCCTGATATATATATATATATATATATATATATTTTAGTAACACTTGTATCAGCTGACTAGCTTTATAAACCTAGATCAAATTTAAAGAAGTAACGTATAACAATATGTATGGTAGTCTTTTTTCAATTCCAAATTATGAAGTTCCATTTCGCTTTTATTAGTTCTAACCTTTTTTCTTCCCCTTGATCATGAATTTTATATTTATCAGTTGATCATCATCACACTGTTCAGCACAAATAAACAAATAAATAAAAGGTTTTAATGTTCATGAATATATGTGTGTGTGTGAGTGTGTGTGTATATATATATATATATATATATATATCATTTCATCAGTTGATCATTAATGTAGTTTTTCCGTTCTCATTAATGTTAAAAATTTCTATTTCATTTTCCTCAAGGTCAAATTTTGATTGTAATTACTAGTTAAATATACCAGGTTTAAAACGGCACATTAACTCCACAATAAACTATTTCACAAACAGAACGCAAGGTCAGTAAAGGCTTGAATTGAAAATGCATTAATTTGGATTAGAATATGGTTGTTTCTCATAGGAATTGAAGAACTGTATATCTTTGGAAAAGAACTCAATTGAACGGTTAAAAATTGTATCTTATATTTGGAACACCAATTTGAAATGAAATTTTTAGATTGAATTTTCAAAAACTTATTATAATATTTGTTGACTTTGCAGAAAAAGATAAAAATTGGGATCAAAAACTTCGGTTTGGACCGGAGAACCACTACGATATTTTTTATACTCAATTGAAGATACCCATTAATGTACTTTTTGTGTTCTCAGTGTTTTACATATTTTTTATTTCATTTTCTTGCTTGATAAAGGTCAAATTTTGATTTTAAACAACTTAAATTAAATACACAAGGTGTAAAATAGTGTACAACCCGCTATAAACTATTTTACAACAATACAGAGTCCCAAAAGACTTTCTAGAAAAAAATTATTTTCTCAGAAGGCATTGAGGAACTGGAAATTAATCTCTGGAAGAGATCTCAAGTCCTGTTACGTTTTATCGAAGGAGATCTACAAGGTATCTAAGAAAATTAAGAAGAAAAATTGAGGTATTTATTCTATGTCCAAATGGTGTGTAATTGGTTGCATGACACGTCTACTAATTACTACTCCTATCGATGACTACAATATTATGTTCTTAAGACGTTTGGATGGGCAAGAGGCAATACACATCATTAGGGAAATCTATGAAGGATAATGTGACGACCATAATTAGGGTAAGTCTTAGATGATATTTTAGCAAAACTAAAATTGAAAAAATAAAAATAAAAATTTTGGATGACTAGGTGGCCTTATTTAATCACTTAATCTAATAGATGTCCAACTTTTTTTTTATTTATTTAGGAAAATGATTGTTTGTCATTTTTTAAAATCAATCAGTGATTGATTATAAGAGTCTTGGTAAATGAGTTTGAGTTGAATTTTTAAAGTTTAAATAGTAAATTTTGTTGACTTTTCAGAAAAGACAAAAAACTTTTTGAGAAAAAGACAAAGACTTTTGAAGAAAAAGATAAAACTTGAGCTTGAAAAACCAAATTCAAATTTGATTTCTAAACGAACTCTAAAATTTAATGATAAACGTTATGATTAATCGGTTAATCACTAATTCAATATTTGTAGTCAATAACTTTTGAGTCTTTCCTTGGAATGATAATAAATGATTGCAATAATTTGTGATTCTCATTCTCTCCTAAAAAGTCAAAAAAGTACAACACGACACAACGTTAATATTATTTTTTTTCTTGTTGTAGCTTTCTTTCTTTTTTTTTTTTTTTTGGTCGACTCATTTTTTTGATTATTTTTGAGGCTATCTTTTTCTCTGAGGCTGTTCTTCACATCTTAGCGTCACCACCACTGCTTTCTTCGTCGTTTACTTTACGTATCTAAATCTTTGTTCTCCTCTGTTATGTTACCTTCTATCACATATCCAATAAGATAATTGAGATTTTGTCCTTCAATTATTTTTCTTTCTTTTTTTTGTTTTTGTTTTTCAAATTTTATCTCCTGAATTTGACTCTCTCGTTCATTCAGTGGGCTTGTTTTCCAACGCTTTCTCGAGAGTTCTCGGAGCTAGGTGGCACCCGAAGAAGTCATTTTTGGTAGGCATGTTTCGTGGGTCTCTGTCAAAATCTTGTTATATGCCCTGTTTGATCTGTTTGGCTACCGAGAAAATGAAAGGGAAAAAAAAATACACATATATATACAACTCGACCACACCGCATCTTGTATAGCTGTTCTTAATCATAGTGTCACTTTTTTTTTTTTTTTTTCTCGGAAACTGAAGTGAAACTGAAAGTCAAGGACTCAAGGTCATAGCTTTTCATCATCTTTTTTTTTTTTTTTAATCTTTTTGTTTATTTATAAATTATTTTTATATTCCTTTGGCTTTTGGTAAGTCTTTTGGGTTTTCTATTTTTTGGTTTTTCTCAAGAGTTTTCTGAGTTGCTTCTAGAATATTCTCAGCAGAGAAAATTTATTCTTTTTAATAGGATCACCAAGATGATATTTACTATATTTCTTTTATGTATTTAGTTTTCTAATAGCAAGGTTTAAATTTTTATTCACTTTATGTCTTATCATTAATTATTATTATTATTATTTCTGATTATTACCATTTCTCCTTTGTTCTTTTGTGATATGTTCTGTTTTTTGTTTTTACAGGTATAGTTTCTGTTTGATTATTTTTGTCCCAAAAAAACAAAAAGAAAAAAAAAATTTGTTTGTGAAACTATGGAGAACACAGGAAGTGGTTCTCTGTTTAGGAATAGGTGGTTGGAGAGCTTTCTAAACACAAGCTCTGATCCAACCGTGAAAGAAGCTGGTACACCAAAAGTTTTGGTTAAGGAAGAAGCAGGGCAGCCTCGGCCGAAGGCGGCCGAGGCCTATGTCGATGATGACGGCTGGATTTCGACGTTGGTATCGGTTGTGAGAATCGTCACGTGTTTCGTGTCGATGATGTTCACAACCTTCATATGGGCATTGATCATGCTTGTGCTCTTGCCATGGCCTTATGAGAGGGTTAGGCAAGGGAATGTGTACGGCCATGTGACCGGAAAAATGTTGGTAAGCCACATTTTCAACCTCATGATTCATGTTATAGAAGATAATAATTTGATGTAGTTTCAGAATTCAATTATGTTACGCCATCAATCTTAACATGTAACAAGTTGTTTGATTGTTTTGGACCAAAGGAAACGTACCTAGATAACTTGATGGGATGGTGTAGTCCATACGTGGTATATTGATCCTTGTCGATGTGGATTGTCCATATACCCTGACTATCAGGGCGGTCCAGTGGGCTTACCACCCCACATAAGTTCTCGGTGGTGTAATAAGTTTTTGATTGCATAATTAGAACGTTGTTATGTTGAGATCATCAATTTGTGAACATCGTTATGTTGTTACTTAAACCATTCATTCTCTATAGGGGGAGCTATTGTGAAGCCTAGAACCAAAAGCTCTACCCTCTCTCTCGATCTATCCAAGGGATGGAAGGCTCGTGGCGTTTTCTGTGTGCGATTTCGCTGTTTTAATTGCTTGAATTGTGTAAATTTAAAATTTCGGAGAAAATCTGAACTAGGATTGACGGTTAAGGATGTTGATTGCAGATGTGGATTCTTGGTAATCCTATAAAAATTGATGGTGCCGAGTTCTCTAACGAGAGGGCAATTTACATCTGCAACCATGCTTCTCCTATAGACATTTTCCTTGTAATGTGGTTGACTCCCACCGGCACCGTTGGCATTGCAAAGAAAGAGGTAAGTTTAGATGCTCGGAAGTACAAAGAATTCACGTATAAAAAAAAAACCTTACCGGTCGGACACGGTTTTTAACCGTTAAATTTTCAGCAAAAAGTACTGTAATATAATTCTGACATGATTTGACGGTTTAAAACTGTCTTATAAATAAGGTTCTTTTTTCTTACCCTTCCGAAGATTGCTCCTAAAACTTTAGGTTTCAAGAACATTAAACCTTTCCGTGGTGAGGTATCGTAAATTGCAGTTCGTGAACCTTGATAACTTGGTTGAAACTTATTTGGCACAGATCATATGGTATCCTTTGTTTGGACAACTTTATGTTCTGGCTAACCATCTTCGAATAGATCGATCCAACCCGACAGCGGCCATTGAATCAATGAAAGAGGTGTGCAATCTTTTCTCTACGCACATTCTTAAGATTGTGTGTGTCTATATTGTTAACTCCCGATTGTTATCATGATCATGTTCAGGCAGCTCGTGCCGTGGTGAGAAACAATCTTTCATTGATCATTTTTCCGGAGGGCACGAGGTCGAAAAACGGACGCCTACTCCCGTTTAAAAAGGCACTAGTTATACCTTTGTTAATTTTGTTATACCTTTTGCTTGATTAACAAGTGAAAACCAGTATTTTGGTGTTGTTAAACTTCGAGCTCTTTCGTTCACTTCTTGACTTGTGCTACATATTCGAGCATAACACGGAGTTTTCGTTTGCAGGGCTTTGTTCATTTGGCGTTGCAGTCGCGCCTCCCAATAGTTCCTATGGTCTTTACAGGCACACATCGAGCGTGGAGGAAAGGCAGCTTACATGTTCGACCGGCTCCTATAACGGTAAAGTATCTCGAGCCAATACCAACTGATGATTGGACCGCTGATAAGATCGACGAGTACGTCGAAAAGATGCAGGATTTTTATGTCAAACACCTCCCGGATTCGCAACGCCCTCTTCCATCGGAAGCTCCTAGGATTAGTTCAAACTCATAATTGAGGTACTTCTTTGCATTCATCTAATTAAGCAGGAATAGCTGTTTTACCAATGCATTAAGCATTTTTTTTTCCTTTCAATAAGCCCGGGTTGCTAGTTCGATCTGTCAAACAACGGGCCTTCGTTAGTGATGTTAAGAATTGTATCGACGCTTGCGGTCTTGCACCTGAATTTAGCCATTTGAAGTTAGATCATCTTGTCAGCTAATAGAGATAATTTGTTTTATGCTCAAAGTTAAATTTTTGAAGACGAAATTCGGCTTGATAGATGTTTCTCTTTCTTTTTTTCTCTCCTTGGCACTTGAAGAGAACAGAGCCGGTCAGTTGGTCTAATAGCTATTGAAGAAGATTATCGCTTTTAGTCCGTTTTTGTTGTGCTTTCCGAAGAAGTTCTACTTCTACTTTAACAGAAGAAGCAGAAGCGTAAGCATATAGCTTCTCTAAATAACTGTAAAAGTGCGTTAGTGTTTGTACAAAATACGTTTCCGCTCTTTTACCAAACGTATTAGTCGATGTAAAAGTGCGTTAGTGTCTGTGCAAAGTACGTTTCCGCTCTTTTACCAAACGTATTAGTCGATGTAAAGGACTTTTGAGGCCTCAAAAAGCCATACAAAATGACCTTATAGCTCATACAAAATGTGTATTGTCTTGTATTTTGGTATCCCTGATGAGGACATCAAGGCATCAAGGAAAACTCACGAACCAATTCGCCTTGATGTCCTCATCATTCCCATATTATAAAAATTGGACCATTTCTTTGGTGGTGTATATATATAAATATTCAATGCAAGTTCACTGTTTAACTGGTTGTATTAGATAAGGAGAAGAGGGTCGAGGCTGTAGGGGAGATATACAAACTCAATCGGTGAAGCTATCGTATATTTACATCCTGATCTGATATGTATTTTATTAAAGCTATTCATGAAACGATTATTTTAGTTGAGGATTACGTAATATGCATGTCACTAGACCTAAAAGATACGAAATAGATACGAAAAAATTAATAAATTTTTTTTAACACATACGTATGTTCGAACCTTGCACGGCACCCCTGTGCCACTAGACCAACAAACTTGGACTATGTTTGGTTGGTCTATTTCAGCCAAATTGTTTCAAATTTTTTTTTTTTTTTTTTTGTGTTTTTTCTCTAAAATAAAGCAATTTTTCCAAATATTTTTTTTTAAAACTCAAATTTAAAAATTCATAACTTTTTTTATTTAAGTGAAAATTAAATGATTTTTATTTTTTATTTTTTTAATATATAGAATAACTAGAGATAAAACTATATTCATATAGTTATTTTTTTTCAAACACATTTTATGTTTTTACCTTTCTTAATTTTAAATAATTCTTTTTTAACCGAACCCGTAATTCAAAATTGGACATTGTATGCCTCACCGGAAAAGAAAAACTGCAAGGAAAAAAGAAAGAAAAATGTGTTATGAATGGACAAATGACAGGGACACACATTTACTATGGAGTACGGAAAAAAAAGAGGCCAGAGTCAAATAAAAAGATTATGTCTTGCATTTGATTTGAAATTAGAGGCAACAAACAAAAAGATTCTTGTCAGACTAACTATGCAATACACAAGTCAATCAATTCTTTATTATTAGTCCGACTACTCTTTGTGCTATTTTATTTTGCCATTAAGTTTTTTATTTTTTATTTCCTGATAATCAACTCTCTAGATTTCTAATTTTTGACAATTTAATCATTTTTATTTAAATCAATTAAAATTACAACTTTTTGTACAATACATACATATTATATCTCAATAGGGATAGTGCTGATAATTTTTACTTAATTTCAACATAAATGTCTTAATAAAGTTTAGGTTTAAGTTTGAATATAGTTGAATTAAGTTCAATTTTCAAAGGCAATTGTATTGAAATTAAGTAAAATTAATCAACAATACTCTTCTTGGACTATAATGTGTAATTTTGGTTAAAAAATATATGGTCAAAGTTTTAACAAATTTGAACAAAAATGACTAAATTGTCAAAAATTAAAAATTCAGGGACTGACTGTCAAGAAAAAATATTTAGGGACTAAATTGCCAATTTTAAAAAGTTCGGGGGATATCTATATAAATAAGTCATATTTGAAAGAAGGACTACAATGAAGAAAAAAAATCTAAAATTAAAAATTTAAAAAGAAGAAGACAAAGGACTAAAAATACGTTTTGGATGAAAAACAAGTGCACAATAATTTTTTTTCTTCTTCTTTTTAATAAGATATAGATGAAAAGTGGGAGATGCTCTCATATGATGGTGAACTCCACAAGGTAGGTCTCATGTGTGAGAATCATTAATGTGAGGGATCCAAGTTAATCTCAACGGATTAAATAGGTACACACTAAAATATGTCTATTAGAATTGTATAGTTTATTTTCCGTGTCTATTGATGGAAACACATGGTAAAGAATTGCGTCTGTAAGTGTTTGGTGTTAAGTTATGGAACTTAGTTATTATTCCGACATGAAGATAGTACGTGATTAAAAGTAGATATTAGAGAAAAGATATTAAGAGATAAAGAAATGGGTAATTTTCTTTTGGATAATTCATTGATCATTATTATGAATTACTGCAACGACTTAAAACATATATAATTCTAATTTTAAAGATGAAATATTGTAAATCTTGAAAATTTCTTCTTCTATTTTCCCCACATACTGAAGAATGCGATCGCATTCTTCAGCCCTTTTTGGAACTTTTGGGCAGCGCTTTTAGTGGTTTAATGTGCTTTGGATTCGTTTTCTCCAATATTTATATACACACACACTTTTCTTCTAACTCTTTAAGAAAAACCCAATTATAATTTTTTTGCTCTGAACAAAAAAAATCCCTCTTGAGATGAATTATATATCTATTTACTCCGACAACCTCAATGACACTAATTTGAACCATAATTTCTTATGTAAGGAACGAATGGGCTTTACGAATCCGTCTAAGTCCTCGTGGTGAAAACCTAACCAGTTAGTTAGTGGCTTCATAATGCTCGGAAGGCCAAAGCAATCACTGCAACATGGTACAATCTTTTCAGCCATGCAAAAGTGAAGAGAGGAAAAAGGTTAAAAAAATAAAAATAAAAAGCGGAGTCTTTAATTGAATAATTGGAAAGACAGTTAACTTAAGAGAGGTCAATCTTTGAGACGTGACTCATCATCACATGCTTTAAATTCCATTTATTAATGAACTTGTAAGTGGTTGAATTGATTTATCTGTCCAGAGAGGGTGGGGAAACAAAAAAAAAAAAAGGTTGTTTGACATTCAAGTTTGGATTTTCAAGAGAATGTTTTGAAGATATAATTTTGGAGATATTTGAATTGGAATTTTAGATATGTGTGTTTAGTTGAAACATACTTTGTGAACAAAAGCAACATAAAAACAACATCAAAATTCTAGTTTGTTTTGTGTGTTAGTTTTAGTTTTTTTTTTTGGCTAGAATATTTAGTGTATTAGTTTAACTTCAATTAAACTGTTCTTTTTAGTTGATTTTTATCATTTTTTGAAAAATCAACAATAATTGGTTTTTGAAAAATCAATCAACTTCAACTTAAAAATTTTAACTCAAACCAACAATCTAAACGAAAGGAAAGACAACAATGTTCTATGAAACGACAAGAATCTAAAACATGCAATACGACAGCAAATGACCTAAGCCTAGAAACGACATTAAAACATGAAAGACGACAATAGTAACATAAGACGACATCATCCGTAAAACGACAGCGTCTGCCGTTTTTTCACAATTACCAAAAAGACCCCTCCAGGATGCCACCTCAGAAGAGAGAAAGGGCCAGATGTCAATCTTACGCCACTTGTCAACCTTTGGTTTTACTACTCTGTGCTTCTCTCTTCTTCTCCTCTCTCCCTCGCCGAACACACAGACACAGACGCACACACTCTCTCTCTTCTTTCTCTCTCCTCCATTGAAGCAAGCTCTCTTTCCTTGGCTTCACCACCGAGGTTTAAACTCAGTAGAAGCCCAATTTCCGCCGCGAAACTTTCTGGAGCGAAAAGAAAATTTTTCAGATTTCTTCTAATTTTGAGGTAGGGTTTTCCCTTAATCTGAAAATTTCCCTTTGAATCTGTTTTTTCTTCGTAGATTTCAATTCTAAGTGCGATGAAATCTCTTTTCTCATTCTGATTTTACGGGAAAAAAAAACCAAAAAAAAAAAAAATCCATAATCCCGATATTCTTACAGGTGTGTCTATATATGTGTGTGTATATTTGGATCAAGCCTTGATATTTTTACTATTATTTTGGATTTAGATCTTCTTTTTTGGTTATAATCGAAGTAAACTGCTGATGTTTGGTGTATTCACGATTCAAAAGAGGAAAAAAAGGTGCAATCTTTTAGTTTTATAGTATCTATTTTCTGTTGATTTGAATAAGTAATTTATGTTTTTTTTTTTGAAATGTTATTTCATGTTTTGGTTTCTGATTCGAGGAAAAACAAAAAGAAAAAAAAAATTAAAATTTATTCATTTAAGCTTTTGCCTATTTTGGCGGCAAAGAAGCTGAATGTTAGGGTTTAGAAAGAGAAATGTGACCCCAGTTTTTCAGTTTGCTTTTCCTTCGTTTATAAAAGTTGACGTCTTTTCCATTTTCTGGTAAATTGCTTTTTTTTTTTTTTTTTTTTTTTTATTAATTAGACAAAAGTGTGATAGTACCTTGGTTTTTATTTATGGGAAAAGATTCTTTGATAGGTAGTAAGGTTTGGACCGTTAAATAATTTTATTTATAGAAGTAGTTATTGATTTTAATGTGATTTGACGGTACCATCCCTGTGAAGAGGGATGGTAAGATGGATTATTTTCGCGGGTTAGTGTCGGGAAAAAGGGTGTTAGCCCTACCTTATGGTTAACTCGACCACAGATTCTCCAAACTTTGTGTAAAGTTTCAAGTTTGTGTCATATTCTAATGCCTGGGTTTGATTTATTTATTGCTTTGGTCTCTTTTTACTTTTATTATTTTATTTTCTTTTGTTTAGGTTTTGGATGCCCGGAAAATTGCTTATTGGCTTATAGTTTTAACTTTTGAGTAACATGGTTTGCCTCTTCAGTGGTCCAAAGATGCCATAAGACATTTATTCATGTTACTTCAATTAACCTACTTACTGATAGCAAGTACGTTTCATGTCCGATCAAGAATTCTCAAATTAAAAAAAAAAAATTAAAAAGAAGAAAGAAGTAAAGGAAAATGGGGAAGGGAGTGATATGGGCGACGGCGGAGGATTTGGCGAGAAACAGGGGAAGAGTGCTTTCTCTGTATCGGCAGCTGCTGCGGAGCCTGAACTCGCCAGAGCTGCCGCTGACTTGGGCGGCAAGGCTGTCGAAGAAGGCGGAGGTTCGGGCCATCTTCTCGGTGGCTTCTGAGGAGCGCTCTCTTCACAACATTTCCGATCTTATTGATGTTGCTGAGTACTCCCTCTCCATCTTGAGACAAGGCCAACTCCCCAAATTCCCTCTTTGAGTATATCCTGTCCTTCTCTTTCACCATTTTCTAATTAAATGGGAAATTGTTTGTTTTCTGTTTTTGTTCATGGGTATTTGGAATTAGACCATTATCTGAATGTTAATGAAATCCTCAGTTCATGTATGTTATCATTAGCTGACTACGATAATACCCCCCTTGAAAAATTACAAATCCATTCTGAAACCATTATTTGTCTCGATTTTGTGTATTCTGTGAGAGAAATAGGACTCCTCTGAATATATTAATTTGTTTTCACTGAATATATTCTGAAACCATTATTTATCATTGTAAGCTCGTATGTCAAGTTGGATTTGCATGCGTTGTACTTCAAACCTGGAGAGGAAGATCATTCCACTTTTTATTTTTATTTTTTTGGTCTTAGAGGAAGAGGAATGGACTTGAGATTTTTAGCCTATTTGTTGGTTTCGGTGTGAAATCAAAACACCAACCCCCCACTGAGCACTGAGCCACTCCTACTTAGCCGATTCGTCAACTTTCATGGTGACATCGACGATGTTGGTTCTCTCCGGTTGCTTGCTTTGATGGTCTCCGTCAAATGGTTTCGGTGTATCGGTTATTTTGAATATTGTTACCCATAGTTGAAAGAAAACTGCTTTATTTATTTTGAAATATTTTCGTATTGTTTTAATAATCCACACTAGTCTCTAAAAGGAAAATAAGAGGTTTCAATTACTCTTTTCAAAATGAGACAGATGGAGAAGTAGACAAATTATACAAGTCCTTGGGGAAAGTTGATTCTAATTAAACTTAACAAAAATGTTCTTAAAAAAGTCAAAATGTTGGTGCTTTTTATGCTGGCTGATTTAAACTTTAAAAACTCTTAATTAGCTTCTTCAATATCCCATTTTATTGAAATTTTACATTAAAACAGAGGGGGAAAAAAAAAGATGGGAACAAGTCTTACTTAACCAATTCTTTTAGAATTTCTATTCAAAACAAATGAAAAAAGTTCACATAACCGTACCTAACCCGTCTTTTTCATTATGTTTTTAATGGAAATTCTAAAAATGGAGTTTAAGTGGTGCTAATTCCAAATTCGTAGGTCGAAGCAAGAGTTTTTAAGGTTTAAAGGATAAATTGAAAATGAACAAATAATTAAGGGGATAAATAAGAATAATCCTAAAAATAGTAAACATATGTTAAACTATAAAATTCTCTACATAAAAGGGTGGTCCACACACTAATAAAGGACTTTTAATACCGGACACAGTAAGTGTTTTTTTTTTTTTTTTTTTTTCCATTGTTTTACATTTATCTTCTTCTTCTTCTTCCTTTTTTTTTGTTTGTTTTTATATTGATGTCTGGACTGATAGTATTCATGAATTTACAGTATACTCTGAAAATAAGGGCTAGATCACTAGTGTCTTCTTCCATTTCGAATCCATGTGTTTCTATATCAATCATAAGAAATTTAATGACATTTCTATCTCTTAAGTGAACAGTGAAATTTGGAAAACAGTCAAAGTAAATTGGCCCTTCACTTAAGGTAGATTCAACACTTCCTATTAAGGAGTCCATGAATCTTTATGTCTTTTATCTCTTACACATGATAACATAGAATTATTTAATCCTTCCCTAGTTAAGGGTTTTATGGCAACTTGAACAAGACCGAAATGAAGGTATCCGTACTTTTCCTTGTAAGTAATTACAAAGTTTTGTGTGATAAGTGGGACCTCCATTATTATGCTTGTTATAGGAAGAACTTCTTCAACCGTTTTAATGATGTAGTCGGATTTTAAGTGAAAAGACCCTTTATTGTGTACAGATGATGTACTAACCTTGGGTATAGTCCAATTCTTAAGATGCTTTTCTATATTTTCTACATTAATTATTTCTTTGTTTTTAACTGAACTAGAAGTGCAGGGTTTAGAGTAAGAACCAAGGGATCTAGATGAGGAAGATCTAGATAGACTTCTAAACACTCTTGCCATAATTAGTTCTAGGAAGACTCAGTCAATGACTTATGTTGGGACTTGACAATGGCTATTTTTCGCCTATTACCCTGTTGCGCGACTAAAGCCAAAAGAACTAAGTAAAACAGTAGCAGTTTAAAAGGTTTCTCTATCATCACTCCCTATCAACCCCGAAAACTTGGCTCTAATACCATTTCGACCAGGACATATAAAAGCAGAGGGGTCAGGGAGAAAAACCCATCAAAAGAAACAATTTTGAACAATTAGTTTTTCATTTGAATTATGTTAAATTACCATGTGTTTTTAATGCAATTTGATTTGTTAGGTCAAATTTGTGTCTTATCCAATATCCGTCAAGTTTTTTTTTAGTTTTTCCTTTTGTATCATACGTTTGGTAGAAATAAATATTTCTTATAAAACCCATTTCGGTTCTAAGAGTTGGTTAACGATCCAATAAGGCGTAGATACTTCAGATTCTATTTGGACAAAACAAAAGATATTATTGATAAATTTTACCACAGAATTCTCCTTTTGTCATGTACTATTCACAATGACCTAATGAGAAGGTGATACAAATTCAAAGATTGTAAGCAAAAATGAAAAACAACCCAATAACATTCCCATACCTCAAAAAAAAAAAAAAAAAAAAAAAAAGCACTCAAGCTTTATTTCACAAAACCAAACCAAACACAAAAGCCCCCTCTTTTATCACTTGCCATTCAAGACTAGGAAAGAGATAACAGATTACTTGGAGTGGACATGAAAAGACCCATGATTCTTTGATTCTCAAACCATAATTTTGACTTTTTGATTCAGAAATTTAAAAAAAAAAAAAGAAAAGAAGATGATGGAGAAATAGCACAAGATTGAATGCAAAGCATTTATAGAGAAGCAAACCAGGTGTTATCAATGTTATTTAGGCTCGAACGCATTTCAAATTTCTACATTGTTATATATATCGCATCTACATTGTTATATGTATCGCAGTTGATTTCCAATTTACATTCCTCGTACACACATTTCCAAACTAACCTCCAAAATTCCGTCTCCAATCATCAACCCAACCAATAAATTTTCCAGACAATCACAACTTAGAGAGAGAGAGAGAGAGAGAGAGAACCTGTTCAACATCATCTCTGTCAAAGTCATCACGGGACTGGCTGCCATAAATGCCAGCACCTTCAGCATCAACACCATTCTTACCAAACTTGAACCAGCACCCGGCTCTTGACCCGTTTGATGGCCTAACCACACCAACGGCTCTGTCCCTGACCCAACCAAGCCTGGCTCTGCTTCCACTCACAAACTGGTTCCTCAACTTGGCCACCGAACCACTGCCTGACTTGGTGGTGCTGGTGAAGATGCTGATACTGGTCCATGGGATTGAAGCCAAGGCTGAGTTTTTTAAGGATTTTTTTTTTTTTTTACACTCTAAAACCCAAGTTCAAGACTAGAACTTTTTTTTATGTTCCAATCATTCTCGATTCTCAAACATCTTCTTAGCCACTCATTCCATGGTGGACGAGAGATGTTATGGTGTGGAAGGGAACATTTGTGATTGTTACGTGTCAACCATCCACGCAATCAGATTGTGAGGTTTTGCTGACTTAAAATGGTTTTGAGTTTGAATGAAATATTTGCTCAGATACATGCTGGACCACTTGTAGGGCCACTGAAATGCCTGCAGGCACTTTTTTTTTTTTTTTTTTGAAAAATAATGATAATTGAGAATTCCTTGCAAGCATATTTGAGTTTGAGGCTATTTGATAGGGCTGTTCATTGGTCGGTGTCGGTCAATCGATCAATCTTGATGGTTTTTCTATTAAATCCTAACTAAAACCGATCGGTCGATGAGGAACACTGATTGAACACTAATCGAAAAGAGTCTGTTGTAAGTCGGTTTTTGAAAAAGATCATGATGAAAACTTCTCAATTGTCGGAGACAAGGAATAGTGAAGGAACGCAATGATGACAACGTCTCAATTCATGGGGAAGGGGTCCATGAGGTTCTTTCACTTTTTCGTTGGTTATAACATGATACGACTCAGAGACAGAAAATGGGGAAGGGAGTGATATGGGTGACGGCGGAGGATTTGGCGAGAAACAAGGGAAGAGTGTTTTCTCTGTATCGGCAACTGCTGCAGGGCCAGAGCCTGAACTATTTAATCTCATCGGATTATATAGGTTTATTTTCGATGTCTATAACTTAGTTATTATTCTGACATGAAGATAGTACACGATTAAAAGTAGATGTTAAAGAAAAGATATTAAGAGATTAAAAAATGCGTAATTTTCTCTTGGATAATTCATTGATCATTATTATGAATTACTACAAACGGCTTAAAATATTTGTAATTCTAATTTTAAAGATAATTTTAAAGATAAACTACTGTAAATCTTGAAAATTTCTTCTTTCCATTTTCCCCACATACTGAATCAGCCCTTTTTGGGACTTTTGGGCAGCGCTTTTAGTGGTTTAATGTGCTTGGATTCGTTTTTCTCCAATATATATATATATACACACACACACACATACACACACTTTTCTTCTAACTCTTTAAGAAAAACCCAATTATAATTTTTTTGCTCTTAACGAAAAAGTCCCTCTTGAAATGAATTATATATCTATTACTTACTCCGACAACCTCAATGACACTAATTTGAACCATAATTTCTTATGTAAGGAACGAATGGGCTTTACGAATCCGTCTAAGGCCTTGTTTGGTGAATGACTCTGTTTAAATTAAACTGTACTTTTTCATCATGTTTTTTTTATCTTTTTCCCTAAAAAATTGTTTGTCTTTTCTGAAAATTCAAAAAAATTCAAAAAAATTTACTATTTAAACTTACAAATCTTAACTCAAACTTACACACCAAACACCCCCTAAGTCCTCGTGGTGAAAACCCAACCAGTTAGTTAGTGGCTTCATAATGCTCGGAAGGCCAAAGCAATTACTGCAACATGGTACAATCTTTTCAGCCATGCAAAAGTGAAAAGGAAAAAAGTTAAAAAAAAAAAAAAAAAAAAAAAGCGGAGTCTTTAATTGAATAATTGGGAAGACAGTTAACTTAAGAGAGGTCAATCTTTGAGACGTGACTCATCATCACATGCTTTAAATTCCATTTATTAATGAACTTGTAAGTGATTGAATTGATTTATCTGTCCAGAGAGGGTGAGGGGAAAAAAAAAAAAGTTGCATGCAATTCAAGGTTGGATTTAATTATTTCAAGAGAAGGTTTTGAAGATATTTGAATCGGAATTTTGAAGATGTGTGCTTAGTTGAAACATACTTTGTGAACAAAAGCAACATAAAAACAGCATCAAAATTCTAGTTTATTTTGTGTTTTAGTTTTTTAATTTTTTGGTGTTTTAGTTTAACTTCAATTAAACTGTAAATTTTTAGTTGATTTTTGACTTTTTTTGAAAAGTCAATAATAATTAATATTTGAAAAATCAACCAACTCTAATTTAAAAATTTTAACTCAAACCAACGATTTGAAAGGGAAGACAACAATGTTCTATGAAACGACAAGAATCTAAAACATGCAATACGACAGCAAATGACCAAAGCCTAGAAACGACATTAGAACATGAAAGACGACAATACTGACATAAGAAGACATCATCCCTAGAAACGACAGCGTCTGCCTTTTTTTTACAAAATTACCAAAAAGACCCTTCCAGACTGCCACTTCAGCAGAGAGAAGGGGCCAGATGTCAATCTTACGCCACTTGTCAACCTTTGGTTTTACGACTCTGTACTTCCCTCTTCTTCTCCTCTCTCCCTCGCCGAACACACAGACACACACACACACACACACTCTCTCTCTTCTTTCTCTCTCCTCCATTGGAGCAAGCTCTCTTTCCTTGGCTTCACTACCGAGGTTTCAACTCGGTAGAAGCCCAATTTCCGCCGCGAAACTTTCTGGAGTGAAAGGAAAATTTTTCAGATTTCTTCTAATTTTGAGGTAGGGTTTTCCCTTAATCTGAAAATTTCCCTTTTGAATCTGTTTTTCTTCGTAGCTTTCAATTCTAAGTGCGATGAAATCTCTTTTCTCATTCTGATTTTACGGGAAAAAAAACCAAAAAAAAAAAAAAATTCATAATCCCGATATTCTTACAGGTGTGTATATATGTGTGTGTATATTTGGATCAAGCCTTGATATTTTTACTATTATTTTGGATTTAGATCTTCTTTTTTGGTTATAATCGAAGTAATTTGCTGATGTTTGGTGTATTCACGATTCAAAAGAGGAAAAAAAAAGGTGCAATCTTTTAGTTTTATAGTATCTATTTTCTGTTGATTTGAATAATTAATTTATGTTTTTTTTTTTTGAAATGTTATTTTATGTTTTGGTTTCTGATTCGAGGAAAAACAAAAAGCAAAAAAGAATTAAAAAATTTTCATTTAAGCTTTTTGCCTATTTGGCGGCAAAGAAGCTGAATGTTAGGGTTTAGAAAGAGAAATGTGACCCCAGTTTTTCAGTTTGCTATTCCTTCGCTTGTAAAAGTTGACGTCTTTTCCATTTTCTGCTAAATTGCATTTTTTTAAAAATTTATTTTTTTATTTTTATTTTTATTCATTTTTTAAATAATTAAAATAAAGTGAGATGGTACCTAGGTTTTTATTTATGGGAAAAGATTCTTTGATAGGTAGTAAGGTTTGGACCGTTAAATAATTTTATTTATAGAAGTAGTTATTGATTTTAATGTGATTTGACGGTACCATCCCTGCGAAGAGGGATGGTAAGATGGATTATGAATGAATGGGACACGGAATTTCGCGGGTTAGTGTCGGGAAAAGGGTGCTAGCCCTACGTTACGGTTAACTCAACCACAGATTCTCCAAACTTTATGTAAAGTTTCAAGTTTGTGTCATATTCTAATACCTGGGTTTGATTTATTTATTGCTTTGGTCTCTTTTTATTTTTATTATTTTATTTTCTTTTGTTTAGGTTTTGGATGCCTGGAAAATTGCTTATTGGCTGATATTGTTACTTTAAGTAACATGACTTGTCTTTAAAGTGGTCCAAAGATGTTCAAACCTTTATTCATATTACTTCAATTTATTTTAGAATTTTCAATTACCAACTTTTGATGTTGATTAGACTGGTTTTTCATATATGTAGGGTTCCCTCCCCCCCCCCCCCCCCCCCCCCCCCCCCCCCTCCCTCCTTAAATGTTGTATTAAATGCTTACTTTTACCTTGTTTTTTTTTTTTTTCCTCTCTCTGATGGGTTGGGTTATGCTAGAGGGGCTAACCTTCTTTCGTATCATAAAGCTTTCCCAACTTTGATAATGGCAGAATTCGATCTCAAGTGCACAGACTTGATGCCAATGACTTCACCAACTTGACTAATTGACAACTTCTATCGTAATCGTAGTTTTTTAATTATAAATATCTCAAGGTGCCGAAGTTCTTCGACGTTAGCTCATATGGAGTCTGCTTTCTCTGTCTCTCTCTGTGGTTTTTCTCCCAAACTATGATGCACAAGTGTCCGAGGTTTTGTTTTTCTGAATTAGCTTTTATCTGTCACAAATAAAAAATGTGCATGTAGTCCTTATTTTGTAATTCGTATATATGTGTTACTCTAGACTGCTTGAGAGTATTTATTTATTTCGAAGTACAGATTGAGAAGTAAACGTCCTCTTTTCTCCCTTTTCCATAAGGCTGATTTCCGTATATTGCTTGCTATGATGCTAATTTTTAAGCTGCTAGCGACTTTCTCAGTGTTGAACTCTGAATTCACTGAAGTTTGCTTGACAAATATCCAGTGGGGGCTTTTTGTATGCTTTGAATAAATGTACCCAGAGTGTATTCTTTTTCAATATTATTAGTTAATTGGAGTTCTTCTCTTGCCACAGGAAAGGAAGACAATAAAAAAAACTTGGGAGAGAAAGCAACAAAGCTGACTTATAACACTGAAGATGAATCAATCAGCTCAAGGGAACAGCCCTGATGCTTCAGCAAACATCACTGCAAAGCGCAAACGTGGTCGGCCACGTAAGTATCCCAAGCTAATTTCCGAAGGTAATACTCGTATTCCAAAGATTCAGAGAAATGAAAATGTCAGTGGTCCACCTGGATTTGGAGGGGTGAATGGAAACCAGCCCCGTCCAGTGGCTGCAAGTGTTGATACCAATAATTCCATGCTGGGCAAGGCTGTCTCTGGCGTAATCGAGGCAGTGTTTGATGCTGGATATTTGCTCTGTGTTAAGGTTGCCAACACTGATGTCACTTTGAGGGGTGTTGTCTTCAAGCCCGGACGATTTGTTCCCGTCACAGCAGAGAATGATGTGGCCCCAAATCTTCAAATGATCAGAAGAAACGAAGTTCCGATCCCAACTGAACACCACAATCCTCGTCCCAGAGAGAGGAAGGAGCAGCAAGCAAATCCTCGTAGAGGTTGGGCTCATTCATTCAGTGAAACACCAATGGCCAACCAGGTGCCTAGAGTTCCATCCTACCCAGCTAATAATGTGGTTCCCAAAGGCAAACTGGTTCCTTCAGTAGCGGTGCAGACGGCTCATCCTGATCCCGTAGGGTCAAGAGGTAACCTGGTGCCTGTTGTACTTGAACCTGCTAAGGTATCAAACGGGTTGCCACTTGCCAGTGAACCGACTCCTCTTGCATCCCAAGCTTCCCATGTGGCAGCCTCAAAGGGCAAACAGGTTCAGGAAGCAGCTAACCCGTTGAATGGATCCATCTCCACCACTCAAGTACCAACATTTGGAAGCCAAGCAGTTCTTTCTCAGCTTCAAGATACCCACCAGCTCGTGTCTGAAGTGGCAGAAAATAAAAACGGTCCTTACGTCCAGGCCCCAACTGAGAAGCTTGAGGTTGCCGAAGCCAAATCAATGAGTTTGCCTGATGTTCCTTTTGAAAAACTGGTATCTGAGGTGGTCAAAAGAGTTGAAGTCCCCTCGGAGTCAGCCGAATCTCAATTTGGGAACAGCAAGCCGGCTGTGAAGACATCGGTGAAGGATGAAAACGGAGCTAACAATGCGGATCAGGCCCTTGCCATTGAGCCCCTGCAAGCTGTGAAGCCTAATGAGGAAAACAACCCTGCATCGGCTCCCAAATCAGAGGAAAATGACAAAACTAGCAAAATGTCTCAGCTGTTGGAGGTATAACGACGCTTCTTTTGTAACATTATGGTAATCAATTATCCAATATACGGGCGTCTTCGAAAAACTAACCAATGTCCAACACCTTAAACAAGGTTCTGCAGGGAAACGTGACAGAGACTCGGGTGCTGCAGGATGAGGAGCCAGCCAAGGATTCCGCGCACAAGTTGGGCGAAACAGCGAGCATGATAACCGATCAGGAAGGTAAATAAATCAGTAATCTAGAAGATCTAGTCCCCGATTTTCATGATTTCCATTTTGAAAGTAGTGCACATTAGGTCTTGGACCATTTAATCGTAGAAGAATTGCAAATTAAATTACACAGTGCGGTGGAGAATCTTTGTAGTTTTGCAATCTTTAATCTGTAAAGGTTGTGTTAGATCCACCGTAGTGAAAAGGAACCCTTTTGTAGTTTGGTTTCTTTCTCGGTAGGAACTTTGTTTTCTTTTTGGATAATACTGCTATATATATATTTTTATATATATATATATATATATATATTTTTTTTTTTTTTTTATTTTTTTATTTTTTATTTTTTTTTTCAATCGATAGATTGTTTTTTGTTACTTAAAAAAGAAAAATGCTAGGGACATAAACTCTAATCCTAACTTTTAATTACCAACTTATATGACATATGAGTTGTTATATATATTTTTTTATTATAGGTGTTTACAGTATTGTTACATTAACTAATTGCATCAATCAAAAAAAAAAAAAATGACACGTGAGTTGGTACTTAAAAAGTTGATATTAGAATTGGTGTTTCTCACACTACTAATTAAAAAATAGCATGCCCAAGGACTTTTCAATCCGCCACTCTTTCCTTCTCTGGATTTAATTAAGGAATTGCTCAACCCTTTCTATCAGTAGTCAGACCAAAATGGGCATTGTTATTGACCAGCCAAAACTGATGAATGATTTTGATCAAGTCGATTCGGGAGGGATCGAGTTTACAATATGGGAGGAAAAGATGTCGATTTGGGAGGGATCGAGTTTATGATACATGAGGGAAAGATGTCAATTCATCGGAGGGAAACAAGAAGGTTCAAATTCGAATCATTAAAATGTTGCAAACAAGTCACCTTGGGGCTGTGATCGTGTACAAGGGATTTTAGCAAGATTTCATAGGAGATTTCGCATAGAAAAAGAGAGTGAAAAGTTGAGAATTTCACCAATAATGAGAAAAAAAAACGGGTGAAAAATCAGAATTGTCGTAAGTATACGTCTTTCCCCTTTTATTTTGTTGAGATAAATAAATAAATAAAATTGATCAATCCTTCCGAGCTTTCCGACACCTCATTTCATCCTCATATTTCCCCATTAACCAAACAAATCTCAAAATCTCTACCTTCTTACTTTAGTGAAAAATAACATACATAAATTCTCTAGATGTCTTTCTATGATTTTTGCTGTCCAATTTTTGGGACAATCCTAAAGTGATTTCTCTTTCCCTTTTTTATTTTTTATTTTATTTTTAATTTTTATGTTTGTAATGGAATCTTGCTCTTTTGGGACCCCTTCTTTGTACTTTAAAGGCTCAGGAATTCACAATCCATTACAAAATTATTGAAAGGGTGGTGGATAATAGATTGAAATTGGACAATAATTTTTTTTTATTTATTTTTTGGCACTACTATATAATGATAGTTAGGTAAGGTCCCATATGAACCCACAAAAGTCGCACTATCAAATAGCAACAAACCAAAACCAACATGTCGAATGGTGTTTTGGCATCATTACATTTTAGTACGTGTTATTTCTTTATCAAACTAGTTAAAGCCACGTGCGAGGTAGATATTTTTACATAAATCTTACGGGAAGATTATGTTGTATACAAATGTTGCCATAAAAATTGAAAGTTCTATAAATGATTTGTACAAGAAAACTCAAAATGATTTGTACAAGAAAACTCAAAGATGAACACGTATTTAAGTTTCACAGAGCAATTACGAAAAATTTAATTAAAAAAACTCATTCAAATTCCATATTATTACATTTTAGTACGTGTTATCTCTTTATCAAACTAGTTAAAGCCACGTGCGAAGAAGATATTTTTGCATAAATCTTACAGGAAGATTATGTTGTATACAAATGTTGCCATAAAAACTGAAAGTTCTATAAATGATTTGTACAAGAAAACTCAAAGATGAACACGTATTTAAGTTTCACAGTGCAATTACGAAAAATTTAATGAGAAAAACTCATTCAAATTCCATATTAGCCAAAAAAAAAAAAAAAAAAAAGAAGTTAAACAATAATATATGCTAGTCAATGGCTCTTTTGATCATTCTTTCCTACTCGTTATGTAATTGTCACGTTGGATTTTTTTTTCTTTAGCTTTATTTGGATTTTTTTTTCTTTTGCTTTATTTGATCATTTGGCAAGTGTGGAGTGCATGCCATAAAACTAATAGTGATAATAATAACATTTAAAAGTGCAAATTACTTGTTTAAAATGATTTTCGTTGCTGTTTTGAATCTGTCACGTAACAATCCCGTAAGCCATCACATGATGGAACATCAATTGTCATATGAGTTTTTATTTTATTTTATTTTATTTCTTACTTGTCTATGCACGTGTTTGTCAACTAGTTATTAAAAAAAAAAAAAAAAGACCTATAGTAAAATGTATTTTTAACAAGATAAAAACTTGCAAAATTCGCATGGAATTTGAGGGACAAAATGTCAATTCATGTCCAACACCCACCAAAAAAAAAAAAAAAAAAAAAAAAAAAAAAAAAAAAAAACTGCAAACATTCTAAATAAAAGGCCATTCCTATGATGAATAGAGGAAATCTCTTCTCTTTTACATAAATCACTAAATAATTATCAGTAACCATGTTGGGAAAATAAATTCCACGTAAATTAACCATGAAATGAAGTCTAAATAAGTAGAAACACAAGCCAAAAAAAAAAAAAAAAAAATCAAGCTTCTTTAAAATCCCAAAATATTCCACTTAAATGTGACGCAAAAATGAAATATCACACGACATTATCGAAGGATGAAAAATTAAGTTAGAAACCTTTTTGTTCATTTTTTTTAACAAGTTATATTAATTACTCGTCTTTTGAACCTGGTCTTATGACTCGAAAGAGAGAAGAACCCCAAAAAAATGAACTTAACACAACTATACCCTTTGATTAATTAAATTGTACTTCAAACTTCTGCCATGTACTACAAATTTCTTAACACATTTATATGAAAGAAATCCTAAATTTCAACGTTACCCTCTCGATGTTTGCATATTTACTTTAATTGCGAGTCCGAGTCCGTTCCATCAAAACGACTAATCAGACGTAATAATTGCGATTTCAAATTAAATCAAATGTTTAACCAAACAATAGAGATAGAATAACTGGATCTATTCCTCTTCCTATTCGCATTATGTTTCCGTTCCATTCAACCAAACACCACCAAAGTGAAATCGTTACTAGGAGGGAGGAATAGAATAGAAAAGAGCTTATAGCAAATAAACGCATTTCTACTAAAGACAACAGCAAACCATTCACGATCAGAAAAATATAGCAGATCCATAATCATATCGAGAAAACACCATTATCGAAAAAGTGCACCGTCTAGTAAGAGTACCTCACCGCACGCTAGAAGGTCACAGATAACATGTTTGAAAGGGGGGCGAAGAAAAAAAAAGGAAATATAAAGAGAGATAATAAAAATAAAATAAAATAAAATAAAATAAAACCACCGAAAACTATTAAAGACTCTGCATCTCTAGAACAACTTGAGCACAAAAACCGCAGACCATCAAAAGCTCCAGCCACAAAGAGAGACCCCTAACTAAGATGCTTCAGGAGACCATTCTCAGACTTTACCTCATTCAGACAACAATACAGCTAGAAACAAATCACTGCAAATAACGAGGTTCGTCAATTAAGATTTATTTATTTATTTTACCAAAAATAAATAAAGAATGCAGATTCGATTTCTAGCTAACAGAAGAAGAAGCAATCCATCACCCAAACAAAAACAAGAGAAAAAATCATGGATGGCATAAAGATTTTATGCTATGTCTAAAACACTTAAAGATTTATGTCCCCGATTATATATCAACTTCAGAAGGGAAGAAATCTAAATGAATAGAATAAAACTAAAGAAGTTCGTTCAGGGGCAGATTCCCTAATTTGCTGGTTCTTTCTCTTCCTCTGATTTTTTTTTTAATTTTTATTTTTATTTAATTTTTATTTTTTAAATTTAGTTCACATAAAGAAAAGCCAATAACATTAATGTCTTATGATCGAGGCAAAGAAGGTGAGAAGTTATACCTGCTGTGGCTGTTGGTAAGCACCGGGCTGCTGATAATTTCCATATCCAGCATAGCCTCCATAGTACATGTTAGGGTCTTGGCTAGGAGGTGCATATGTGTATGCATCATATCCTTGCGGGTATCCATAATACCCACCACCGTTCCACTGTGCTTGTTCTTGTTGATTCTGAACCAACACATACGTCTTTTAGTCTATTAAAAGCTATATAAAAAGAAAGTCAAAGTCGAAAAAGAGGTTCTGAAGCAAGTAAATACCTGTTTGTTTGTAGGACTACGGCCCCATGAAAGTCGAATATTCTGTCCTGCTAACTGGGATCCATTCAGGGCTGACAACGCATGCTCCGCATTAGCTCTGAATAATCAAATTTGACACATAAACAAACACGTAAGACTAGAGGTCAGATAATGCAAAAATAACTGATATTTAAACCTAAAGTTACCTGTTAACAAATTGAACAAAACCACAACGCTTGCCTACTGGTATTTTCACATGTACTAGCTCGCCATATTGGCTAAATACTTGTCTTAACAAGTCGTCATTGATATTAGTATCTAAACCTCCAACGAATATCTGCATTCAGGACTATATGAAGTTACTACTATACAAAAAAGAAGGATATATTGTAATCGTCAGAAAAGACTACCCACTGTTGTATTATTTGGATCATTCTCGCCCTGGTTTCCTTGACTATTTCCGTAGGGAGCTGCAAATTACAAACACGTAAGAACTAGCTCATATAGTAAAATTTGGTCATCTAAAGGCTCACATTCAATCTCAGCAAAATTGCTCGAAGAAAAGATGCCTAAAAGCAGGCTACAGAACAAAATTTGGAGCAACCGTCACTGAAGTTTGAGGTTTTAACTTCCTTTATAGTATGTACATTCAATCAGTTTTCCATAAATTGATTACCCATGAATCGTGGGAAATCAACACAAGTATTAGACGGTGATTAAAACAAAAACAATACATAAGAAAACAAGGAAAGAAGGAGAAGCAAACCCCTAAAAGAAAGAAAAAATGAATAAAAATCATTCATAGCAATACATGCACCAAGTCCATCGCTGCTACAAAAAGATTAAATTGAATCAGTTATCAAATAAGAAGCCTAAAAAAGAACCAATGTAAAATGATCTTTTGAAATCTATTCTATAGCAGCCCTTGAGGTTTTCTTTTGAATCTCCATTAGTAGTGATTTTATAAATTGTTGTAACTAAAGGTCTAAAAGCCTATTAAAAAAATATTGAGCAACGTAAATTCCAACAAAAGAAGCCCAATCACACGCAAGTTGCACTTATGGGAGGCACATCTACTGCTATGGTGACAAAACTGGGGAACTGATCCATTATGAAGAATCAATGGTCCTTCGGGTCTAACATAAACCATAGGGTTAAAAAAAAAAGGACAAACGGATTTGGGAAAAAATGCAACTAATTAAAACTTGACTGGTAACTCCTCAAATCAAAGGAACTAGAAAAGTAATTCTTAAAGGTAGCATAATAAATGCTACGAGTAAATGAAGTAAGAAGCTTACGACAAAAACAAAATAACTGACCTAAAATGAGGCCACGCATTAAAGTGGTATCATTTCAGCTGAAATCAGTTCCGGGCCCCCCAAAATGAGAGCCTCTGGTTTCCTGCTTTAAGACAACATGAGTTTTATATAAGTTTTTGACTGTCTTTAAGTTTTAAAAGAACTAAATGCGCCCAAGTTCACAAAGGTAAATAGTGGAAGGAAATGGCTCTAACTCCACCAATCTTCAGACGAAGAACTGAAAGGACGTAAATTTGAAATAACTTATAATATCAACTAAAAGAATGTAAACTAGCAAGCATATATCTCACTGCTTCAAACACAAAGATATGTAGACATAGGATATTAGATTGATATCAAAACAGAGACCATAACTGAACCCCAAAAATAAAAAAAAATTCAGCACAATTCACCTCAAAACTTAAGCAGCTATCACAGAAAGTTTTACAAACTGAAAAAAGATTCACAACACATATGATTACCTTTCTGGTACTGCTGCCCACCAACAGGCTTCTTGTTAGCAGCAGGGCCAACTCGCATGGGCCTTGTCGAGCAGTACTGACCATTCATCTCATTCATAGCACGCAGTTGTTCACTTTCATCACCGAACCTGACAAACCCATATCCTTTAGAGCGTCCAGTGGTCCTATCGGTAACAACTTTTGCTCCCTTAACAGAATGGTAAACTACCCTAAATGTCTCCTGTAGGGTGTAATCGGTAACATCAGCAGCCAGATCTCCAACAAAAATTGTATACTCAGGACCGTCATCTGGACGCCTCTCTCCGGCACCAAGAGTAGCCCAGTTCAGCCGAAAGTTCTGCTCGGTGTTTGGCATTAGTGCACCATTATAAGTCTGCAAAGCTCTATCAGCTGCAGCACGAGAACCAAACTCAATAAAGCCATAGCCCTCCGGCAAACCAGTTTGCCTATTGCGAATAACCTTTGCTGTAAGAGCCTGCCAACAATCAATAATGCCCCAAATATAAAATTAGAAAACAATGAACATTCAACCAGCCAAAAAACAAATATTTTTGTTACAAAAGAACCAGCAATATTGCAAAAACTAAGCACATAATTGTGATAAAACATATCATCTTTACCAAGTCCAACAAAATTTTCAAAAAGACATTAATAGTCCAAAAAGGATCTTTCACCATCTAAAGCCATAAAAACTTTGTCAAGCACCAAGATGCTAACAACAACTAAGCTAAAAAGATCATTAAAAACTACAAAATCAAACACATAACTCTACTAAATAGAACACTGTATTTACAAGTTAAACTTAAAAATCTTCCTTGAACAAGTTAAAACTGAAAAATCAAAACTTGGCAACGTGGATCCAGACAAAACTACTCTCTCAAAAACTCACTTCATCAAATATTTTCTCAACATCCAAACATAATCCACACAATTCAGTACTAGTACGAATATGCCAACACGATTGTTATGCATATCTACCTAAGAATCACAAGCCTTCATAATTTTAATATTTGACCATCTAAAACCACACGAACTTTTCAATATATCCCCAAGATACAAACTACTAGTCAACTAAAGTGAAAAAGTCAGTATGATTGCAAAATCAGACACATAATTTATATAAAACATGCATCCAAAAAGAACTATCTTCTGAAAAATTTTCTCCATTCCAAACAGAATCAATTTCTCCAATTTATATCTCAGCATCCAAACACAATCCTCTCCAATACAGTACTAATTCATACGAATACAGATATAATAATAATAATTACGCATATTTACCTAACTAGCACGAGCTTTCACAATTTTACTTGCAAATAATTACAATGTGCATCCAAATATAACCCCAAGCTCGAAAATTTTCCTCATATCAAGAGAACAGAATCACTTATATTATCTAAACATCCAAACAGAACCCTCACCAATCCAGTAATTATATTCATACAAATACACAAAAACATTTAAAAAAAAAGATTACGCAAATCTACCTAGATAATACGATTTTTCACAATTTTCGAAAAAAAAAAAAAAAAAACTATTTTCATGGTTATTTCCTAAATATCCAAACAGAGTTAACACTATATTCCATATCTTACCAATATCAAATCAAAATCCTCACAAAATCAGTTCTTAATTCATACGGGAAAAAACCCTAGTTTTCACAATTTTAAAATTTCTGTTACCTCTCCAGTGTGAACGAAGCAGCTGAGAATGTAGTTTTCGTCCATCCACTGCTGCAGGTCCCCGATCCAGAGCGACCGGATCTCGTTGGATCCGGCAGCGGCCGCGGCTCCGGCGCCGGCTCCGTACTGCTGGGCCTGCGGCGGCGCGCCGCCCTGTGGGGCCCATGCTGAGGGAGGAGCCTGGCCCGCCTGAGCCGGGGGCATCATCCACTGCGGCGGCTGCTGCTGCTGCTGGTACTGCTGCTGCTCCGACGACGGAATCATCCCCGCTGGTGGCTGCTGCATCATTCTTTCTCGATTCGAAACCCTCGGAACCTTCCGCGAAACTGAGGAAAAAACTGCAAAAGGACAAAGCTTCCCGAAGATAGGCTGGTTTCTTGGTAGATTAGCGACGGCGGCGGTGTAGGGTGAGATCGGAGAGGAGAGAGAGAGACCGAGGAGAGAGAAAGCGAGGGATAGGGTGTAAAATCCTAATCCCAGGAGAGAGAGAGAGAGCGGAGATATTTTCACGGGGGTGTGGAAGAGATTTATACAGCTTTATACGCGTTGAGAGTTGGCTTTTTGAGTGACACGTGGCGGTTGAGAATAGGGCGGGTTATGATAGGGTGACGGGAACGGTGACTACCGAACCTCGGTGTTGAATTTGTTGTTGGACGAATTGGGCTGGGTTCGGATATTAAATTGGGCCTAGTATAAGCATCTGGCCCAGAATACAACTTGGCCCATCTGTTGTTTCACATTGAACTTTTTTTTTTTTTTTTTTGAGAAAGCACCTTAACGATACAAGATCATTATGCTGAGGAAAGCACATAAATTATATAAATTTAAAGATTATTAGACTAATATGATATAAAAATTAATATTAAATTAATATGATATAAAATTAAATTAAAATTAATTAAAATTTATCTCATATTAATCAAAAGTAAAGAATTTATATTATATTGATTAATAGATGAAAAAAGATGGTTGTTTAGGTAATTTTATTTTATACTAATATTATGACACAAAATTTCACAATTAAAAACTAAAATTTGTATCAAATTGATTTAGAGAGATGAATTTATGTGATGTAAATAAAAAAAAAAAATAGTTTGTGCAAATTTCTTTAAATTTTGGACAAGTATCTGCCAGCTTGGAATTAGGGATTCTGTCACTAGAGGAAAGCTCACATCTGTCCCGTGTAGGATCATAGATCCTACTGTATCCAAACACAAACCCCTCCTTAAACCCTCGTCTTCTCCAACATTCTCCCTCCTTAAATCCTAAAACTCCATAACTTTCACTATCACAGTCACAGACAACAACATCAACAAATCAATCAATCTCTCTCTCTCTCTCTCTCTCTCTCTCTCTCTCTCTCTAACTATCAATGGCCGAACCAAATTCAGCTTCCGAAGGTTAGACAATTATTATTATTATTATTATTATTATTATTATTTTCAGTTTTTGTTTTCAGAATTTTCAGAGTTATAAAAAAAATGGTAATTTTGTGTTGCAGCCATGGCGGACGACGACTTAGACAGCGATATCGAGGAAGAACAAGTTCCGAGATTCGAGCCCAGAGTGAACATCGAAGCTAAGCTCAAGGAACTATTGTTCAGGCTCAATTCGAACGAGATTAAGTTATGTTCGGACGCAGCGAAAGAGTTCATCAAGTTTCTCAAAGGCGATTCTGGAGGTGAATTTTTGAGGTATTATGTTCGGAGTTCTCCTAGGTTGTCGGAGCTTCTAGATGCTTGGAAGCTCCGGCAAGGAAAATCCGGTTTATCGTATGTATTTAGATTGATTTCGGTTGTTTTGAGTCATGATTATGGGAAATTTAGACCGAATGATAAGGAGGTAATCGGAATAAGTAGGGTTTTAGATAAGTTTACGAAATTGATTATTGAAGGACACTTGCAAGATGTGCACAAGGAGATGAGTGGAAGGGAAACCAAGAGTCAAAATGCGGCGTTAATGTTGATGGCTTCGGTTGTTCGGCGTGGGTCGGGGTTGGCGTCGGATGTGGCGAAGAATTTTGATTTTAAGCTTAAAGGGTTTTCGAAGCTGGCGGAGTACAAGAGGAAGAGGAATGAGAAGAGAGTGAAAGGGTCTTCGAGGAAGTCTTTTGTTGGGTTCGCCATGTCGTTTTTGGAGGTGGGCAAGCCGGGGTTGTTGAGGTGGGTGTTGCAGCAGAGAGAAATGTATTCTGGAGTCCTTCGCGGGCTCGGGAACGATGATGATGAGACTGTTGGTTATGTTTTGTCCACTTTGAGGGATAGAATTCTTGTGGAAGAGTCATTGGTGCCTCCGGGGCTTAGGAGTGTTCTTTTCGGGAGTGTCACTTTGGAACAATTGGTCGACATTTCGGGAAGGGAGAATGGAGGGTCTGCTGCAGAGTTAGCGTACAATGTCCTTGTTTTGGTCTGTACCGATCCTAGTAATGGGCTGATGCCGGATCCTTCGAGACGACCGGGCCCATTGAGGGGTAATCCGAGACGACTTTTGGGGTTAATGAAGAAGTTGAGAGCAACTGAGATTGTCTATCATAGAGATTTGCTCTTGGCTATTGTTTGTGGGAGACCATCTCTTGGTGCAGGCTATATGGAAGAGTTCCCTTACAACCTTGAAGATTTTGCATTGCCTAACTGGTCTGATTCGTTATACTTTCCTCTGCCCTTTCATTATATTGTTTGTTGTTTTAGGCACTTTGTTTCCTGTTTGTGTTCGTGATGATTTCATTACTTGCAGGTTTGCTATTGTGACTCTGGCAGCAAACTTGGTTTCCTCGGTGGGAAAAGGCCTTAAGTTTGATTTCCTTGCTTCTCAACCTGATGGCGCATACTTGCGTAGTGTCATGAAATGCTTGTTTCCTCGTTCGTTCTCTCGGTCAGTAATAAATAAGGGGTTGCTTCATGCGGATTTTCTAGTGAAGCATGGAACTTTGAGGCTTCTTTTGGAGGCACTGAAGTTGCTGAACTCCTTAGTTGGGGCATTAAATAGTCAAAGCAATTCTAATGCCAAGGACATAGAACAAGATTGGGCATCTCTTAAGCAAGAAATTCAGAATGAAGTTCGGACTTTGCTTCCGGATCCTCAAGTTCTATTGACTCTACTTTCGTCTCTGAGTAGCCAATCAAAAAGTCGTGAATTATCTCTAAAAAGGAAATCAGACACGGAAAACTACCCTGAGCATGGCAAAAACAGTGTAAAAAGAATGAAGAAAGATATTTCGAATGACAACGACTCAGATATTGTTATTGGTGGAATAAGTTTTTCTACTGATTTTGTTTCACATGAGGACGGTGAAAAAGCTGCAAGTACCCCAACAGCAGATGAGTTTGACCCCGGAAAGGATATTGTGAATATTCTTCAAGAAATTTGGGGCCCCGAGTTATGCACCATGACCGTTCCTGAGGCAGAGGCATACTTTCAGTCTAAGCTGCTTGATGCTCTCAAAATTTATTTTGTAAGTCTTATTTTTGTAATACTTATTTAGCATTGATAAGGGATTTTGAGTCTCTAGCTCAGCTTTTAGTCTATCAGAATACCTGTCCTCTGTAGTTGTTACTGTTTTTTAACATCTTTTTATTTCTTATTTTGCAGCAAATAATGCCAACTGTCTTGGAGGGATCATTTGAGTTCCTTATAAATCTTTTAAGCGACCCTTTAGCGCTACACACTAATTTACAACGCTCTCTAATATCTTTGCTAATTGAATATGTCGGATGGTCTCCCACAGGAATTCCCATTAGCGCCCCGCCTCTGATGTATAAACATCTTCAGTCGTTTATGAACTTGTTAATATTTTCACCTATCAGTGACATAAAGAATCAGGCGTATGATCTGGCACAAGCAGCCATGTTAAGTACCGGTGCCTTTGATAGAAATCATCATGAAATTGGATCATGGTTCTTGTTTTTACCTGGTTATGATAGAAGAAAATCTTCTTTTCATGTTCCAGGAGTCATAGCGTTACAGAGGTTGTGTCAAGTTGTCATCTCATTCTTATGTGATGTAATTTCTACAGTTGGAAATAATTTATTCAAATATTGGGACGTTGTTAGGTGTCATGCCTGCAATTTGAAAGCTCTGAAAGGTAATTATGATTCACATAGTCTCTATAAGTTATTCACAATTTATAACCCGATTTGCTCATTTGTTTCGAGAAAGTCTTTTCTCTTTGAATATATTATTAGATGTTGATGCTTTCCCATTCTTTTCTGCATCATATTTACTGTTTTCAGAAAACTGATGTGTGATGAGAATCTTACAAGATCAAATAAGTATTTTGTTCTTCTTGCGATAAAATCTTCGTGACAATTGCATGTCCCAATTCTTCTTATTATTAAAAAAGAAAATAACTGCCTGATGTAATCTTCTGTATTAGATTTAATTAGTTGACTGGATGGTTTATTACCCGTTTGCTTTTGCCAGTTAATTTGGTAAAATATTGACTTGCTCTGTTTTAGCTATTTAAATTCTTAAACAATAAATCTTGGTTGAATGGAAGTGGTCAGCGCTATGAATGGAAGTATGGAGTTATTTCTTCCTCAGTTCATGTTGTTCACATTCTTTAATGACTTGTATTTAAGTATATATTTCTCTCTAATTCTGCCTTGTTTTTCTTGCAGATACGTCACCTGATTTCAGTCCTCTTGTAGTATGTATACTGCAGAAATGTTTAAGGTTGCTTGATTCGGAATCTGGAACCTTTACATTGCCAGAGAAATCAATGATATCATTATACGTGTGTGACACCCTAAAATATATCTTGCAAACTCAGGTAAAAGTTCTGGTGTTTTAGGCTTTAGCCTAAAATTTCTAGTTGTAAAATCTGATATATGAACCTATTTTGATAGGTAGATGGAAGATTGCTATCGGCTGTGATTGATTCAATCTTGTTCGAGAAACTTGGTGAACATGGTTCTGTCATCGATGATTCTGAGGCTGCCTACTGTGAGTGGAGGCCGTTGAAGAATTTATTGCTCTTTTCCCGAAGCATATTGCATCAACGAACATGTGTCTTTTCTATTGATAAGAAAGCTAAGCTGGCGGGTAGTTCTTTTGGGGCTGCACTGAGTGAAGTTAAAAGATCCCTTACCAATGGGAATGATCATGAAATAGCCGGAATAACCAAAGCCTTCTCTTCCTCAATTATTTGCACGACACCTGAAGAGATATTGAAAAACTTCCCATCAGTTATGTCCATTTCAAAAAGTCTCCCTAGTGTTCCTGCCTATCTTATGTCATCGCTTTTCTTTCTTGAACAAGCCCTCCTAACAAGTGTTTCTAATTTCTGGCCTGAAGTATTTTTTCCTGGACTTGAAATGGCTGTATCAACTACTTGTAATAAAGAGGGAAAGGATGGTGCTTGTGGAGCTACAGATGATGCTTTCGTTGCGGGGGAAATGATTGGTGAGGAAGAGTTTGTTGCAAATGAAGTTGCTTCAGCTGCTTCTACCTTTAGTTTCTTTTTGAAGCGGGCACCTTTCCATGTTTTATTTCCTTCCATTATGAGCACCGATGGTCCTTATTTCTCAGAGCCCGCTAAGATAAAAGACTTGCTTTTGGCTAAACTGTCTGAGGGGAGATTTGATGGCTGTCTTGTTTCCTATCTCCGCCTTTTGCTCTTTTGGATTCGTGAGATACAAACATCTTACCGAGTTAGCCCATCAACCAAATTACATGATCTTTCCGAGATTTGCTTTATTCTCTTAAAAGACCTGTTGGTTCAACTATTAGATATAAAGACTGATTTTGATTGTCCCAGATCTTTCAGGGTTCTCTTGTCGACCAAAGAGATCCAAGAAATCGCTGTAACCATCTTCTGTCATCCTGCGGTGGTAACATCAATTTCCCGCCCTTTGCACTGTGATGTGGACTTGGCAAACGCAAATCTGCCTGACAATGTGAATTCTTTAACTAATTTATCGTGGCAGAGCATCCACAAGTTAGATCATCAAATTTTAGATATGTTGGTAACAACTTCTGAGTACTTGTTTTCTCTGTACGATGACGACCGTTTTGAAGCCAAAGAGAAAAATGTTGCTGGTAAAAAGCTTGTGAAGGTTGTTAATATGTTGATACAGATGATTTTTAAGGAAGTGAAGGAGGGGTTTGAGCGATGCGTTTGCACAGGGGATCAGATGCACCTCCTCACACGGTATTATGCTTTACATGCCATGATTCCTTTTATATCCCCTGTTGAGCTACTTGAATTAGTGCAGTGGATGTTTAAGAGGGTTGACACGGATAAATTGAAAGGCCAGAGCTCTAACAAGACATCTGCTATCTCTTTTGCATTTTGTATTGCTGCTGGTGCTTTTAGAAATCTTTCTTCTTATTTGATGCAGCCATTGTCAAAGAGAAGAAAGTACAACGTGTTTTGGGATATGGAAGAAAATAAAAATGTTAACATCGTTGAGGAAATCTACATTCAAGTGACTTCGCTTGCCTTGCATTTGAAAACAGGTTACGCAGATATGTGCTTGCTGGAAGCCGTTAATGCTGCTCACAGACTGAAACACATGCAGCACCAGAACTTTCATCGTTTGAGTTTGGTAATGTCACGGGTTATCATGAACACTTCTGTGAAAATGATTCCACATTGCATTTACGGAACAAACAAGACCAAATCTAAGTTGGTGTTTCTTCTCGCTGATATGAGTTCGCTTCATTTGTCAGTCTTTGGGGACTTATTTTTGGGTCTTGCGAACAAAAATTCGATTCATAGTGGCGATAAGGCAGAAGAAAGCTGTGACCTTGGGCTTTCTGACAAGGAGTATTTGATGCTTTTACCTGCTGCTTTATCATACTTAAATTCAGCTATCATGAAATTTGGAATGCAAAGTTACATGCATTTTAGAAGCATTCCTTCTTTTTATTCTGCAATTCTTTTGAAGGGTTTCCGTCATTGGAAGAGCTTTGTGTCTGGTGACGTGTTTCGGGAGGAATATGTCAACTTTTTGCCATCATCTACCCAAGAGCTTCTAAGTCTTGTAAATGATAGTCTTCTTGGAAAAGCCATCCGTATGCTGCAATATCACTATGCTTTCGATGGGGATTCAATGAAAATGAAGAAGAGGTTGAAGCTATTTAATTCCACATTCCCAGTTTCTTCTTCACATGATGAGCTGATAGACTCTGATTTCGTAGCTGTAGATTCTGGCTCTCTTAGTGAATCAATGAACCTCATAAATAGAGTTATATCAAAGATATCGTTTTGCAAGATTTTGTTATTTCCTAATCATATTCAGATTCAGTCTCTACCAAAAGAAGATGGGGTTTGAAAGAAACTTCTCTGGAAACGGAGTCTACTGGAGAGGATTGTTCAGGAATGATGGAAATCTTTAAGATTTTAGTGGGTATTTGGCAATCAATTGTGAAGAAATTCCCTACAGTTTCTGATAGTTACAAAACGGGCAGAGACATTTTGTCCCTGTTCAGACACTTAGAAGCTTTCATATTGGGAAGTATCCTGGACTTAACGACAGAAATGCATGGTAGTCTTATCCAGCTAGAATCCATTCCCTTTCTAGAGCAATTGATGAAATCAGCTCTCAGATATAGGTTCGAAGATCCTCCGACTTTGAAAACGCTCCAAGGTATTCTATCCGTGTTGTCTGAGGGTAAATTTTCACGTGAATTTTATCTCCTGCTCTTACTTGCGCACTCTCAGTTTGAGTCAACCATTCACTCGATTTCCATCTCAACCAATTGTTCGCATATCGGGGCATTCTTGAGACCTTTGCCTGGTGTTTTGAGATATCTTGTTTTCCCGTCGGCTCACAAAAATAAATCTGACGGGAACCATGAGCTTGAAACAACTGGTCTGTACTCAAAACAGTTGGAGGTTATTAAATTACTTCGAATACTCTTTTCGTTTAATTCTAATCAGTCTGCTTCTGATTTCGGAAAAAGTCTAGGCATAAAGTTCAGGGAATTGCATTTACTGCTTCTGTCTGCTTATGGTGCAAAGATTAATGAGATGGACATGGAGATATACAATTTGATGTTGGCAATCGAATCTATTAATGGCTTGGAGGCTGAGAGTGTTGCCGGACTTGATCATCTATGGGGTACCGCTTCTTCAAAAATAGAAAAAGAACGGGCTCTGGAACACGGTATCATGAACGATGCTGAAGCAGTTAAAGAACGTCGTGGAAGCCAATTCAGAGAAAACCTTCCTATTGATCCCAAAATATGTGCATCAACGGTGCTATATTTTCCCTATGATAGGACTGAATCTCATGAACCAGAATCCTTGGACAAGTATCGATCCGATAGTTTTGGATGTACACTTGTGGTATGTATTCTTTTTCTAGTTTCATAAAAACAGATCTAAATTTATTTAGCTGTGGCCTTTGATCTGTATTCTGTAATCTGACTTTTAATTCTCACTGATTACTATGCAGAATTATACACAGAAATGTTCTCCTGATGTTGGCAATCTAGAACGTTATGATCCCGTTTTCATCTTGCGGTTCTCGCTTTATAGTCTGTCAGTTGGTTATATTGAACCTATCGAGTTTGCTGGTTTAGGATTGCTTGCCATTGCATTTGTTAGCATGTCATCACCCGATGAAGGAATAAGAAGGTTGGCTTATAGCACTCTCGGGAAATTTAAGGAGGCATTGGAGGTAATATTGCATGTTACATGTTTTGTCTGATAGAGATTTTTCTGATTGCCAGATGACCATGCTATTCCTTTGATCTCGTCGAAGTTCTTTGTTAATAAAGGTTTTTTTTTCCCTATCTTTTGCAGCAATGTAAAAAGCGGAAAGAAGTGGCACGAACTCGACTTCTTCTTACTTCTTTGCAAAATGGTATAGAAGAGCCATGGCAGAGGATTCCATCTGTTATTGCAATTTTTGCTGCTGAGGCGTCATTTATTCTCTTAGATCCTTCAAATGATCATTATGCAACCTTAAGTAGGTTTTTGATGAATTCATCGAAGTTGAACATGAAGGTAAATGTTCTGTGACGTGAATTAATGAGCAGTTGTATGTGTGTATGTGTGCACGTTTTTTTTTTTTAAAACTAGAATATGCTTCCAAAGTTCGACATTTTTATTGATGCTTAAACGTCTACCAATCATGTTGTGTAATTGCAGAGTGTACCTGTGTTTAATGATTTTTTCTGGAGCACCTCCGTAAATTATAGAGCAGAAAGGTTGTGGATACTTCGCCTATTATTTGCAGGGTTGAACTCGGATAATGATGCTCAAATTTACATTCGGAATTCCATTCTCGAGACTTTAATGAGCTTTTACTTCTCTCCACTCTCAGACAACGAGGTCAAGGATCTTATTCTTCAGGTAATCTCTTAGCTCAGTATGTGGAATTCTTTACTTTAGTTATTTTTAAAAACATTTCAGCCCACTTCCACAAATCCCGCTGTAAAGTTACAATTCTAGGATACGAAAATTAACTGTACTGTTTTCTTTCTTGCTCCACAGGTGGTGAAGAAATCTATTAAATCTTATAAATTGACTCGACACCTGGTTGAAAATTGTGGTCTTTTGCCATGGTTGTCATCTGTTTTGATCTCCAATACAAGGAATTCTAGAGAGGAAATGAACATTTTCATAATGCAACTAGCTTTGGTATTAGAGGTAAATGCAGAAGCCTGTTTGTGTCTATTTTTAGGTTTTTTTTTTTTTTTTTTTTCCTTCATGTGCTCTCAATCTGTATGTCTGTATGCATTACATATGCATTCGGGAATCGATATGCTTTGAGAAGTTTTAGGAGTCTAGTCACCCTATATAACTTTATTGTCTTTTTTGTTAAGTTGAGCTGCTTTACATATTTGTGTTGATGGCGGTTATGGACCAAAATGGAAAAGAGAAATATTGCTCCTGCACATTTGTTTACCGTTTCATTGTAAAGTTCTGGTCCAGAATGTCTCTTTCTGTTATTTGCTGCTTACGCACCTATGTTTTTGTATTAGGTTGTCAGTGATGTTGTTTCCTTGAGAAATGTTACTGAATGGCTGCAAAAGGAGGCTCTTGAGCAGCTCATGGAACTTGTGTCTCACCTGTACAAATTCTTGGTTGATGGTGTGGTAGTGGTGAAAGAACAAGTTACATTGGTCAATCGTCTTCTCAAAATTTTGGCATCAACGTTGAAGATATCCCAGAAAAGGAAGATATATCAACCCCATTTTAACTTATCAATTGAAGGTTTATATCAAATATGTGAAGTCCTCAGTACCAATGATGATGCGATAACTTGTGCTAATGCCGAGATTGGTCTCAAAGCCATTCTCATGAGTACACCTCCAGCTGCCATTTTCTGCATGGTATTGCTCTCTCTCTCTCTCTCTCTCTCTCTCGTTTATCTGCCGAAGGAATAATCTTATTGGTTTATGGGATAAATGATCTTCTTTCTCCTTGTCTAGTTTTCCACGTAAATTGACAAATCCATTCTACTACATTTCTTGATCATCCAAAAACAAATTGTTTTGATTTTTTTCAGAGTCAAGAAAAGCTTTCGAGGTTTCTTACTTGGACGGTTTCCTCTGCTTTGCAAGCAGAATCTGCAAAATTACCTCAAAACAAAGTATCTCAGCACAGTCTCTCGGTTATTTCAGATGACACGCAACATGAGGACTCTTTATTATTGAAGCTTCTTCGTTGGCTTACTGCTTCTGTAATCCTAGGGAGGCTAGCTACAAAATCGAATGATTTGGATCCAAAGATCGGGTCGAGTCTGAAAGATCTACTCGGTTCATTGGATCATGCTGAAGCTACATGTGAAGAAAGCAGCCAAGATATAGTTGGTCATGAGGAGTTTTTAGCTTCTACAATCCTCTTCATCCAACGGTTCGTTGGCACAAATTTCAAAGTGCTACCGTCAGTTGTGTCTGCATTAAGTATTCTCCTCCTCCATGCTTTCAGTCTTGCAGGTATACCGATCCATTTGTTTCGAAATTTTCATGATGGCTACATTTTTTGGGCGTATTTGGCACATCTGCCACTGAACATCTCACGATTGGCCATTTACCTTCTATAACTTTTAATTTTGGTAAATTATCCCCTCAATTTAACAAAGTGCTCCCCAAATTTATGAGAGCTGTTATAATTTAATTGGAAACACCTTCATACACGATACGAGCTTGTCTGAAGGAAGACACTAAATTTCCCGAAGGTGTTTCCTTTTGAATTTTAGCATCATTCGTCTATTTGTGGGCTGCAACTTTGCAACATTTTTATTAAATCTAGGGAGTAATTTGTGACAATTGAAAGTTCAGGGGCAACCTGCCAAGTTTAATCACGATTTTATTCCCCTTACACGTTGATGCTATAAAAGTTTAATTGCATATGCTCAAAGACAGATAAGTAAATTCCAATAGATACATATTTTAACTAGGGTTTTAATTCTCTTTGAAGCAGATGTCTTGCATGGTCATGGATTGTGGACGCTCTTGGAATCACTATGGTCACAAATACGCTGCCCCGCTGAAGCTAATCCAGCATGGAGATGGTAATATGTTGTCATTTTGATTTTCCATATCTTTTCTGTTTGATATCTCGTGTCCTTTCGTCAAATCATCATGATCTTGCATGTTGTTTCTACAGGTCATTTTACCAACCGTGGAAGGATCTCTCTTTGGAGTCGACTGATTTACAGAAGTTGGATGAACTCCATGCTTGTCAAACTCTTCTGGCTATCATGTCGAATATGCTCGGAAGTATGAACTTAGAATCACTGCAAAATCTAGTAGAAGAGGTGCAAAAAGTTGATGCCTTTGAACGCGAAAAAGGCATTTTGGGAACTGATGAGTGCAATGATTGGGAGCTAAAGCGATGCATTCTAAAATAGCTTGATGTAAGAATAGAAAGTTTTCAATTTTGTAAACGGCGAAAATTCTTTTATCTCGGGGGCTAAAAGTGTACAAACATGTAAATTTCGGAATGCCTATAAGTAAATTTAATTTTTGTTTAACCTTTCAATCTGTATGTCTTCCCCATAATTTTGATGAGGGCTTTTTTTTTGGTCAAAATAATATGAGTAGTTTAAATTTTTTTTTTCTTTCCAATTTTTGCAAATAAGTTGGGGAAATTAGGGTGGGTAGTTTCAGTTTATTACCTAATCTAATAGATAGTCTAATTTTTTATTTATTTAGTTAAATGGCCTAATATATACATTTTGTTTAATTAATTTTCATTTTTTCTAAACACCTCCTCTTTCTCTCTCCTCCCTTTGCCCATTTCTCTCTTCCTCCTTTGACGATGCTCGATCCTTCGCCACCAGCTCCGATCTTCCGTTGAGTTCCGTTCTCCGCTGACGAGATCGATGAGATCTCCGAGCTCTGTTCTCCATAACTCCGGTTCCTCCGCGTGAGAATATAGTTGTCTTCGTGATTCCGACAAAATCAACGGCTTCTCTCTCCTTCACAACAACAGTAAGGCGTGGAGATCTCTCTCCATGGCTGTAGATTTCTTCTCTCCCCTCGCGATCCAGCTTTGGTGGCGAACTCGTGATCTAGCACCTTCGAGATCTAGCCAACATCGTGAGCCTTGAGGAGGGAGTCGGTGGATGGTCAGATCAGGGGGGGTGGTGTGGCTTGGCTGGTTGCAGTCGCATCTATGGGAGAGAGAAAGGGGGCTATCATGGGGGAAGAGAGAGAGGTTTTTTTTTTTGCAACTTGGCCAAATTTAGTCACGATTTTTTTTTTCCCCTGCATATCGTACTAATCATGCTTGCACGTTGATGCTATGAAAGTTTAATTGCACACGCTCAAAGATAGATAAGTAAATTCCAATAGACACATGTTTTAAATTGGGTTTTAATTCTCTCTCATTCAGATGTCTTGCATGATCATGGATTACGAACGATCGTGGAATCACTATGGTCACAAGTACGCTGCCCCGCTGAAGCTAATCCTGCATGGAGATGGTAATATGTTGTCATTGCAATTTTCCATGTCCTTTCTGTCTACTTTTTCCATAGAGGTACAAGGAAAAAAAAAATGCGTTTTGTTTAATCTAAGCAAGTTCGGATAGTTGATATCTCATGTCCTTCTATCAAATTATCCTGATCTTACATATTGTTTCAAAAGGTCATTTTACCAACCGAGGAAGGATCTCTCTTTGGAGTCAACTGATTTGCAGATGCTGGATGAACTTCATGCTTGTCAAACTCTTTTGGCTGTCATGTCGAATGTGCTTGGAAGTATGAACTTAGAATCCCTGCGAAATCTAGTAGAAGATGAGCAAAAAAATCGACACCTTTGAACACGAAAAAGGCATTTTGGGGACTGATGAGTGCAATGACTGCGATCGGAGCTAAATTGATGCATGCGAAAACATATGATGAGTAGCTATTATCACTACAAGGCTTCATCTTTACTTACCTGACATTTTCACTTGAGCCACTGCCAACAACACTCTCTTTCTTTTGACGGGCTAAACATTGGAGATCATTGATTTTTCTCTTGTTTTTAAGCGACTTTAGATGCGATGAAAGCGGGTGTTGTCAATTTCGTTGTCACTTATTTCTGATTTTGTTGGCCTTGATCTTGAAACACAATTCAGGAGTGACCAATGCATTGCATTCTTGAATGGGACTTGTTTCTTTGGGAAAATCAAAGGCATTACTTGCAACCCAAGCAACTAATTGGTCATTTTTCTTACTCCTCTTCGTGTCTTCGAAAAGTGAAGTCATTTTAACACCAATATCTGCATCATTTTGTTTTCCCTCCACCAATTCACGTACCTCAACGAAACACCGGGCTCGAAAGACCTAGACGGGATGTAGAAACATAAAATTTTTCCCGCTTGACTTCCACACAAGAAAACTCACACGGAATATGTTGATCCATCCAAACTGCATCGCCACCCTATGCAGCATGTACTTCTCTTTGTGATCCAATCCCACAAGCTCACAACCACATAAACACGGAAAAAAAAGGCTTCATCTCATCATCAAAATCCAAACAACCCTTATCAATCCACCGCTCATTCTCCTTGTAATATGACAAATGCTGCCTGTTCCCCAAATCAACTGCATAGGATGCCACCGAAAACTCTCTGTCGTCGACACATTAAGCAAAAACCTTACATGCCCGAGATCAAAAACCGGGTTCACCTTGCGCCACTTGCAGCCCTCAGCTCACCGGGCTTAAGTGGCCTCAGATTCTTCATTTCAAGAAGAGGGAAATGCTCAAAAGCCCAAAGCTGAACCAATTGAAACTCCGGGAAACATCATTACAAACTCCATGATCTACGAGCAGCCTTGGATTAGCATAAAGGCCGGCAAGAACAGCAGGGGCTAATTCTAGGCGCGTCCCTCGAGACAAGTGAATGGCAATAGCAAAAAAATGAGTTTCGATGGTGTTTTCAATCCGTGGAGGGCAAACAAACCTAGAGAGCCACAAGGAACGAAACGCCACATGAAATGGTCCATCCAACAAATTTGAAGTGCTTTCTTAGCCTTGTTCTTCAAAAAAAACTCCCTTTTTCTTTCCTCAATTCCTCCTCAATTCTGACCAATTCTTGCGCAAGCAGAGAATTCACCACATACCCGAGAACCGAAAACCCACCAAGAACCTTAGCATCTTCAAGACTAACTGCCGCTTTGTAGTGAGGAAACACAAATGTGTTGGTCTCCTTGCACTAAAACTCCACCAACCCAAGAACCAATTCTTGTTGCATTGGATTTCATATCTTGAGCTCATTATGGCATCACAAATCCCGGCTTCGTTCCACATAAGAGCGTGCTCTCCGGCTAGCCGTTCGATCCAAACGTCCCAATTCTTTTGAGGCCTTTTCCAATCTTTGAACCGGATGTTTTGAGGCCCGTCTTTTGGGTTGTGATAGCTTAAGGTTTTGCTGAGTGGAACACTAGCATTGGATTTTTCTGTGCATCCCACACATGGTTTGAGAAATCTGGCCATTCTCGCTGTTTGGTTGCTGGTTTTCGATAAAACCTGCTTCTCATTGCTTTCTCTGTATTAAGAAACTGCGTGATTTTCTTCTTGTTTTGCCATTGGAAGGTGAAGGAGATGAAGAGAATGGTACAAAGTTTTGAGTTCTTTTCTGGGTACAAAACTTGAGACTTGTTTAGTTCATAGTTTTGAATTGAAATTTGGATTCAAATTTAAATTTTTGTGAGTGAAAATACCAAAAGTTAAATCTGAATTGTAGTTAAAACTCATAAACCAAACTCTTTAGTAGATTTCCTCAATATAAGGGCTTCATGGAGGGGAACGCATATGTAATTTTTTTAATAAAAATAATTCCCAATAACAAACATGAGATTTCTTAGCAGTTAGCTGTGTCAGCCGTGAGTGTGACCTTATCTTTTTTTTTTATTTTTAAATAAAATATAATGATGGTAAATTTGTAAGGTGACAGTTAACAAGGTATCCTTTTCATTTTTTTTTTTTTGGTTAAATTGATGGATACGGTTTTCAGTTTTAGCATATTCGCGGTAAAAATTAGCGCTCTTCTCACTGAAGATCAATTGAGGAACCTTTATTGATGCACTAAAAAGTGAGTGTGTGTGTGTGTGTATGCCAATGCCAATTATGCCATGCAGTTAAGTGATGACATTAGCAACATATTGGGCCAAATCATTGCTGTTATGAAATAAGTAACGAATATAGCCAAAAAAAAAAAAAAACGAAACGAAAACAAAAACACTTAGATTTACATGAAAAATCCTAGACGGGAAAAAATCACGGCAAAGGAGAAAAAATTCACTAAATCAAAGATTGGTACAAGGGCCCGATTCTTCTGCTACTGCCACAGAGCCCTAAAAAAATTCATAATTAAAGCTCCACCACAAAGGTTGCACCGTGTGCTTTTCGGGCCGGGCCAAAGAGAATTCGGGTCACCACACTCTAACAATTGTCATATTGGTAAGGTTAAATTTAGTATCATGGCCTACAGATTTTTGGTTACTCAATTGTCAATTGAAATAAATTTTAGTATTTTGGCCTCAGAATTTTTGGTTCCTTAGTAACCCCTGTTAGACTGGAATTCCCCGAGCCTTGGATCCGTGTGGTGATGGATTGCATTTCGACTCTCTCTCTCTCTTGTGTTATAAATGGTGAGTCTTATGGGAAGACATTTTTCTTATATGTGAAGTAAGATTTTTTTTTTTTTTTTTTTTTTTTCCATCGGTGGCCGTGAGATAGTAATTAAGTCGGTAGCTCAATCGGTTCCCACTTATACGATGAGTGTATTTCGATGCCCTTTGTGAGGATCTTCGTTCTATGGTGGCCAACTTCTGGTGGGGTGGTGACGGGGTTGAAAGAAGGCTCCATTGGTGGAGTTGGGATAAGCTTTGTCGCAAGAAGGAAGATGTGGTTCGGGTTTTCGTCACATCGCAGCTTTCAACAAAGCTCTTGTTGCTAAGCAGAGTCGGCGAATTCTCCAACAACCAAATTCCTTGTTAGCTTGAGTTCTTAAGGATAAATACTTTCGGCATTGTGACTTTTTGAAGGCGTCTGCCAGTAATGGCTCCTCCTATATGTGGCGTAGTACTTTGTGAGGGACGGGAAGTGATTGAATTGGGAGTTCGGAGGCGAGTTGGAGATGGAGTTTCAATATCGGCCATTAACGACCCCTTGGATTCCTTGTCCTCAGAGCTTTCGTCCAGTCACTACTCCTCCTAATGATGTCCGAGATCTTAAGGTGGTAGATTTTCTTGTGGAAGGCTCTCTCGGGAGTGGAATGTCGAGAAGCTTGTCCAAGTGTTTTGGCTGATTGATCGTGATTTGGCGTTTTGATGCCAAAGGTTGTTGTAAGGTCCGTTCGGGTTATAAAGTTGTGATGGAATATCGTATGACAGCCTCCTCAACTAATCTTAATCCTGATTTCAAGTGGTGGCGTCTTCTTTGGCGGCTGCAATTCCCCTCCAAAGTTAAGCTTCTTATTTGGCGGGCATTTCACGGCATTATTCCAACATCGACTGCCCTTAGACACCGTGGTGTGAACTGTGATGCTGCCTGTCCTCGGTCCAATAATGGGATGGAAACCACGTCTCATGTCCTTTTGGAATGTCCCGTTTCTTTAGAAGTTTGGCGTCTTTCACGATGACGGCCAACACTTGCTGATATGATTCCTCTTCCTTTTACGGACATTCTCCGCTTATTAGGGTGAAAACTAACGAGGGAGGATCTCTCTCTTTTTTGTTGGTTGGCTTGGAGATTTTGGGGCGAAAGGAATGAGGTCCTGCATGGTTCGGAACCTCGCGATCCTTTCTCTCTATTGGAAGCAGGTCTTTCCAGTTTGGGAGAGTGGACTCTTCTTCATCAGGAGGACGTAGTCCAACAAGGTCTGGAGGGAGTGGATCATTGGCAGCCTCCTTCCCATGGCTTCTTTAAACTCAACGTCGACGCAGCTGTTCATGGCGGCTCAAAGCAGGTGGGTTTTGGAGCGGTGGTGCGTAATACCAACGGTGAGGTTGTAGGCGCTATGTCATCAGCGCTTGCTGGAGGTTTTTTTCCTTTTGCCACTGAATGTTTAGCCCTTATGGAAGGCCTCAAGTTTGCCAAGTAATGTAGCGGAATTGGGAAAAACACAAGCCAAACCATGGCCAAAGGAAAACCCCCAAAATGGAGAGGAAAAATCAATACTCTGATTTTAATATTCAATATTCAACGATAACCCTTATACTTCTTGCCTTGGGCTTATATAGCCTTACTAATAATAACCAAAACTACACAAAAACAAAGAAACGACACCTAAATAAAATAACAAAACTTAGCAAAAATAACAAAATAATAAAACAAGTTAATAGTAATATTCTTCCTACATCACCAAGTGTCTTAGAATTGTCTCTCTAGTGGCTGAATCAGATGCTTCCAATGTTGTCTTGGCTGTCCACAGTGAACCTGATCTGTCTGCAGAGTGCCCGGTGGGGGATGACATTAAGACCTACATTTGGGTAAATGAGACTCCTAGCTTGGTCTCAAATGCTATATCTTTGGATTATAATCATTAATAATACAGTGGCTTTATTTCAACTAAAAAAAAAATTTCAAACCAACGTTTCAAAACTTTATATCTAATTATCACCCCAAACGACCCTTTCTTTTGAAGGTCGAGGGAAAACAATGTCGTTCAAGTGAAACTTTTCTATGAAAAACACAAACCAAAACTTAAAATTGTATATTACAAAAAAAAAAAAAAAAAATGTACCAATGACTTAGAGAAGTAGTTGCGTGAAAAATCTCTTTTTTTGACTCCATACGAATAGCACGGAAGACTTTGTTACAAAAGTGATATGACCATATTCTTCCGTCTTTCGTCCTCGTCCTCGTCCTGGAGGAAATCCCACTAGGTTTCCAAAAAACTACAGGGAAAAAGCTTCTGCTCATGTACAATTGTCTAAGATCCAGACTTCAAAGGAGAAAAAAACTACAGAAAACTACAGGGAAAAAGCTTCTGTTGTAACTACAGGGAAAAAGCTTCTGTTGTCTAAGATCCAGACTTCAAACGAGAAAATGCAGTCCACAAGCATAAAAAAATTATGGCCAAAAAGTTGTTCCACTAAGATCAAATGAAAAATACCATTTTATTTGTTGGAAAAATTGTTACAGTGAATTAATTTTCTAAGAAATATAACTGAAACTATATATCTTAAAGTTAAAACACAATACTTGAAGTGTTTTTCCTTATATAGGCTTAAGCACCCCTCATTTCTTACTTGCTTTTTGATGTGGGATTAGACTCCAGCGTTAAGAATAAAACACTCAATCCAAACACACCAAGGGCGTGCAAAAATAAAGTGACTAATCAAACAAGATCCGAAAATGTGCCCCAATCCATTCTCTCTCTAATTATACAAATTACAAAGGCCTAGGCAAGATCTGAAAATACAATCGAGTTTGTCGGAGGAAGGAAGTAAATTCGAAACAATTGTCTCCAAAGAAACATTTTTCAGACGTTCATGGATTTTAAGGCTCCAAAGTTTTTTCCAAAAAAACATTCGAATCCTTGTAACTTTCCGCCCCTTGCAACATGGTAGGCACCCTTTGTCGAGAAAGTGCTTGAAATTGAATTTTTCCATGTTAGCCGATCAATTAAAGTTTGATGAAGAACCTCATCCTTTTGATAGCCCCAGCGGACTCCTCATCAAATAGATACCAATCAGCTGAATAATCCAAGATCTTGCTCCCAGAACAAAAAGCTTGCCACCTCTTGGAAGCCAATAAGAGAAAAAGAAGAGCTCTATCACAAGTTGGATTGAAGTTCGCTCTCCGAAGGCCTCTTTCTAACTAAGGCACCTGTACAAATTCTCGGTTGATGGTGTGGTAGTGGTGAAAGAACATGTTACATTGGTCAATCGTCTTCTAGAAATTTTGGCATCAACGTTAAAGATCTTTCAGAAAATTAAGGAAGATAAATCAACCCGATTTCAACAGTCGAAGGTCCTCAGTACAGAAGATGATGCAAATATGGTCCCAATGGATTGTACCACAAAACCTTTGCTGACACTCCCCATGATGGCTTTTTTCTACTATCCAATCTTGTCTCTTTACATAAACCAAATCCTCCCACTCATTCCAGTACACGACACAATCCCCAAAGTACTCAAAGTTTTATTGGCCTCGTGCATCTTCAAGGATGAAAATGTCCATTATGTCATTGATATTTACACGACAATATTTATATTTTAAAGTATCTATTAAATATTTATAATGTTTAAAAATAAATGTAATATTTATGAATATCTAGAATATTTTTAGATATTTTCATAAAATGTCCAAAAATTTGGAGAAAATTTTTTTTGCAAAAATTTTAGTTTTGTTGTCCATTCCATTTTTTAAAATGATAGCATTTTTCAGCCCACAATGGTTATACCAAAACAACATATATATATATATATATATATATATAAGTGATATGATTGAAATGAGTCAAACTGATGAGGATTCAATCATTTTGAGTTTTGATTAAATGAGGTTAGGAACCGAGTAAACTTCGTACATTTACAGTCTTCTTCTTATGATTCTCATATAGGGTCTAGTTTAGAAGTATAAAATCGATTCGATTTCTTTGATATATTAGTATATCTCTATAACAAATTGATGTAGAGATGTCATTGCATATCTGTCAAGACTACTCATTAAGTTGGATAAATCAACAATATCCACTAAATGGGTTGACTTTTGGAAGCTAAGACTAAAAAACATACATGTGATACATTATCAACTATTTTTAGAACTACTCAAGGGTAATATCTTGGTAATTGTATTGTTTAAATCAAGACTGGCACTTACTTAATGTTTTCCATTCTGTTATAAACTTTTTTTGTGATTAAATACACTCAAAATTTGTACGTATTATCTTATCTTTGACATTTAATTTTATATACTATCTTACATTATTTTATTTTGTTTGTAGTGATAAACGAGTATATGATATCATACTGAAATTACAATCAATGTACAATTATTATAATTTCCTATTACATTATGGGATATAAGTTTTGTATTTTGATAACAAATGTATTGTCTTTGTTTTAAATTAGTTCAAACTAAGTAATATTGATTCTTTTTACAATTTATAAAATTTTAACAAAATCATAAGCTTTTTTTAAGTTTTTTTTTTTTTTTTGGATATCCATCGACGTCGACATCGATATCGACATCTCCGTCGACATTATCATAAATCAAAACCTCGACAACTCTCTCGACATCGACATTTTCATCATTGTACATACTAAGGGTAATTTATTATCCTTTGGTGGAATCGCTCTTAGGAATTCTAAGAGAGATGTGAAACTAGAATGTATTCATCTATCCAATGCATTCATATTTCATAATCTAACAAAAAAAGACAATTATGTAAACTTTTTAACCCATCAAACTAGGGTTTCCATATCATTTATCATTGTCTTACATAACTTCAGACAATGCCAAAAGTGTTCTCCAAATCATTCATCATATCTAAAAAATTATCACATACACGTTCTTCCTATGTTCTATCGACGTTGAACTAAAAATCTTCACTGTACAAGTATTATTTCTGATAAAAAAATATTAAGAACATCAATTCTAAAAGTATGAGATATGTGAATTATCACTTTTATCGCTACTCTGAGATTGTTACGTGTCAGTCCCGTCACCTGCTATTTGGTTGTCTAGTTACTATCACATGGTTTTTTTTTTTTTTTTTTCACTTTTACTTTTGCTTTGCTAGTCTATCCGCATACACTTCGCTATACAACTAGTTATATTATTACATTATAAAAGGACAAATAATACTTCAACATTGTCTTTCATCTTTCCTCACTAGCCGCCATGTGACGGGTTTCAAACCAGTCATGTCACACAAATTTTCTATTTTTACTTTGTTTTGCTTGTCTATTTAATACCTTGTGCATGTTGTACAATTAATCAATACATATATAAAAAAAGCTGAAAATAGCTATTTTACACCCTTTTCATCCAAAACATCGATTATACATACATAACATATAACAAGAAGGTGAACAGGATACACAACATTCGACATGTATAAATTTTATTTATTCCTTAGATTTGGTCAATTAGTGATTAACTAATATGACTAGTCAATCAGTGATTTGACTATAAAATTTGATAATTTACATTATGATCAATCAAAAATTGATGATTGATCGAATTAACAATATTATATGGTCAATTACTGATTGACCCATTTAAAAAAATTAATTGACTATTATAAAAAAAAAAGATTTTTTAACTAATTTTTAAAAATTTCAGTCATTTATTAAAAAACTTATAAAAAATAATATTTACCGCTAAATTCCATAATTAAATTTTTCAGTACTTTAGTTGAGGGTTCAAGAAGTGCCTTTCAATGGCTTTGGACTTCAAAAAAAAAAAATGTAGCAAAATGTTATTTTAATTTCCAAACTTCATACTTCTAAAAAAAATAAAATAAAAAAATAAAAATAAAAAGTGTTTGCTACAAACAAAAATTATAGATATAATATTGATTTGATTATTAAAGAAATATAATTGGAAATCCAGTCAGCAAACCATTGATAGTGAATTAGGAAGTTTCATGTATGGAATCTAGCTTTCCAGTTGTTTTCCACAAGCGACGAATAAATTACTAATATTCCACCAAAAAAAAAAAAAGAGAATAAATTACTAACATATTTGCAATTATGCTCTTAAGAATATTCATTGCCCTAAGGTTGAATCTACAGTTGCAAAAACTCCCCTTTCTTTCTCTTAATTACTATTTGCAAAAACTCCCCTTGACCTGTGAAAGCATATAGAGACCTTTTGACTCATAAATTAAGTGATTGATAGATCCAAAGAATATTTTTCTTGATTTTCTCAAGGTATTTTTCTTTCTTCCCCTGGAATTTCAAGTGTACTTAAATCTAGTGAATAAATTGATGTTCATGTGTTTTTCATTTCACTGAAAATATTGGTATTCATATTCATGTCGTTTCAAATATCATCAATATGGGATGTGGAACTGCTTTTTTTTTTTTTTTTTTGTTACAAAAAAAAAAAAAAAAGGCTTTTGGGAACTAAGATTATCTTCCATAGAGTAGTACTATAAATCATCAACTAAGAAGCTTCATTAGGGAACAAAAAAAGGAAAATTGACTGGAATTTGTTTATGTTTAATGTAGTTTGTTTCGATGCAAACTAAATTAATTTTAGCTTGTTTTGATAATTTCACCATGAAGTTTGTTTTCGTTTAAATCATTTGCACCTTACCATTTCAAATTTCTAGTAAAATATGTACTTCATGGTTCCTTTGAAGGAATATATTGTTCTAGTTAAAACAAGAACCACAAGCTAACTGTTTTTTTTTTTTTAATTATTATTATTTTTTTTTACGGTAACTATTTTTAGCTGCGGTTCAATAATGTGATTGCCTAAAAAGTACTTGTGTTTCCTTTGTAATTTGTTTTATAAGAGAAGACTAAATGTCAAATTTTTGAAAGAATCAGTACTCACAAAATCAATAAGAATAAGAAACAACAACATGGAAAAATGACAACCAATTAAAAATGACAACAATTTTTTTTTTAAATATGGTTTTATAGTTTTGTTCACAAAGCAAAGGACGGAAAAGAGAGATATACAGGGAGAAATTACCGTAACTGTAAGTTTCCCCTTTCTTTTTCGAAAATAAAAATTTCCCTTTTACTTTAGAGGTAGTTTCCTTTTTCTTTTATTTATTTATTTATTTATTTTTCACATGATGTAGTTTTGTAGTAACGCCTGCCGATTAATTAATATTTTAAGGAATAGGAAAGGATTTTGTTTTTGTAGGTTCTTTTGTAATGACAAGTGCCTCTTTTTGATATGATATTATTTGCTTTGGACCTTATGTCCTTACGGTTTTGTTCTTGTGTTCATCGCAAAAGGCCTCATTTCATTAAGAGGTGGTCTTTTACTTATGAACCATCACATATATCTATTCACAAGTGATGGAAGACTGCCCAATGCACAGCTTACCCGTTTCTTCTTGGGACCGATGACTGTCACAATCACCCCTCCTTTTGGGGCCCAACTCATCCTTATTGGGACTGATAACTGTCACAATTACCTCTTTTTTTGGGGCCTAACATCCTCATTGACCACACTTATTGCTAGGTATAGGCTATGATACTATTTGTAACGACTCATGCGTCCATTTGGTATGATATCATCCGCTTTAGATCTCGTGTCCTCACAGTTTTACTCTTGGGCTCACCCCAAAAGGTCTAATACTATTAAGCAGTGATCTCTTTACTTAAGCTTACCCATTCTTTATAAGGACTAATGATTGTTACATCTTTGGTGTTTGAGTTTCAAGCTATATAACAAATAAATTATCAGTCCTAGTGCTACTTGATAATTAGAATCCTAACAAACTTAAACTGCCCAAGTAGTTTCGAAAAAAGTTTTAAAAGAAAATGCTTTGATTTAAGGAAAAAGAAACGACATTGTTGCTAGGATATAAGTGGTATATATACACACACACATGTATGTTAAACTATACTCTACGTTATGTAGTGAAATCAATCAAATATAAAATTACAATTATGTTATACTACTTGCAATCACTTTTGTATTATGTGAGGATTTTTTACCTTATCTTATCCTTTCTATATATATATATATATATATATATATATATATTCCCTAGTAAGAATTTCTTTTATCTAAAGGTGTCAACTCGAAACTCTTTCGTGGAACGAGGTTTTTTTTTATATTTATTTATTTAAATAAATGATAAATAAAATATTCTTGGACATTAATATAATTAAGGGTGAAGCTCACTGATTATAATTAAATGTGTGAAATAATCAGCATAGACATTGAGGCACACAACACAATGGTTGGGTCACATGGGTTCCAGCATACAGCCAAGAAACAAAGTAATATTTTTTATATTTACCAAGGCCATCACATGAGGATTTTGTCGGATCATGCATTCAAATTTTTTGCCGCTAGGATTATATGAAATTTTATAACTAATTTTGATAAGATTATTTCTAAGGAAGTAGTAAATTTTTCTTTATTTAGAAACTTTGAAGATTCAAACTCTACAACTTGTAGTGAATTTAACTATGAAATTATAATTACATTATGTCTGTAAAAAAATGTTACTGCACTAAATAAATATTTGAATAATCTATTAGAATAGTTTTAACTCTCTGAAAAAATTCCGGTTAAAGTTACAAATGGCTTCTAAAAAGAGATTATTTAAATTGATTTTAAAAGTTACATTAGAATTTTTTTAGGTAAAAAAATATTATATTAGAGTTTGAGTAATCGGTTATTAATTTAATCTTAGCAATTTTTTACTACTGAAATAAAAACAAATTTGAGAGGGGGCCTATGTATATCTATATTTACCCATATATATATATATATATATATGAGTGCAGGATAAATATTTGTTTCCCCGCCTATGGTAGATATTTTTGTATAACCGAAGGTTTGTTAGTAAACACTAGCTAGTATTATAAAATTAGACAAAGAAAAAACTGAGCTAAGCAGTTAAAAATATAATCTATTGATAATTTCGCATTTAACTAGATCATAAATTATATAATTTGAATCCCTTCGTCCTAAATTCAAAAATAATAATCAATAAATAAATAAGCAAGACTAAAGGACAGACCTCCTTTCAACCTTTGGTCAACAACGCCGACTAACTGGTCCATCACCGAAAGATCTGGGAATCATCAATAATAATATTAAAGAATTGCAAAATAAATATTCCCAAAAAAAAAAAATAATAAAATAAAAATAAATATGTATCAACAGATTCCTTGGTCTAAGATTGAAACTACAGTTGCAACAACTCTCCTTTCATTCTACTATTTGCCATAGAGATCCCTTCCCTTTGATTTGTGAATTTGACTTGTCACAACTAGCACTATTTGCAGTTTCTCTTGATCCTCTGAAGGTATGTGTTTACTTAAATCTGAACAATGATATTGGTGTTCAAGTTTATCAGCATTGGATTTGGGAAAGAAAAAAAGAAGGAAAAATTGACTGGATTTTTGTTTTTGTTGTTAGTTTCGTTTTCAGCCCAATCATGTTTATCAAATTAATTAATGTTCTCGCCAATCGTTTTTGCTACAATACTAAGTTTCCAACATTATCATTTGGTTTGTTTTCCAATAAGTTTTGACAGCTAAATATCCAAATAGTTTTTGTTGTTTGACTACGATATCAAAGTGATAATTATTGCTAACTAACCAAGATAAAGAGAAGAAAAGAACATCAAAAAAAAAAAAAAAAAAAAAAAGGAAAAGAAACAGATAACTCGTTTTGAATATATTAGGAAAGCATCATTAAGAGTAGTCAAATGTGTCAATTGGTTCAGAGAAATGAGAAATATTTGTGGAAAAAGAAACAAGTCAAGATAAAAGCTTCAAACTACGGTTGAATTGACTCTCTTTGCTTAATGTTATTTGCCATACAGATATTGACGTGTCAAAGCTATCTCCTCTGCTGTTACAACTAGAATTAGCATTTCTCTTGATTCTCAAAAAGGTACATTTTTCTTCTTTTCCTCCACTTTCTGTTTTTTTTTTTTTTTTTTTTGGCTCTGAGTTCCGACGACAGATGTAAAGTAATCTTTGTTATTTTTCTGCAGAACGTTCCTTCTTTGATCTGTCGGTACCTTTTCTTTGAAGAAGTGAAGCCATGGCTGCTGAAATGGTTGGAGGAGCTCTTCTCTCTAGCTTCCTTGGTGTCCTCTTCGACAGGATGGCCAAAAAAGAGGTTGTCGACTTATTTCGAGCAAAGAAAGTCGTTACTGATTTGCTTGCTGAGTTGAAGATCAGGTTGCTGTCAGCAAATTCACTGCTGAATGATGCTGAGGAGAAGCAATTTCGAGATGTCAACGTCAAGAGCTGGCTTGAAGAGCTTAAAGAAGTGCTTTACAAAGCCGACCATGTTATGGACAAAATCAACACCGAAGCTTTGCGGTGCAAGGTGGAAGACGGTGAATCTGCAAGCAACGCAAGTTGGATCTTCAACTTCATGCCAAAGAATGTTGCATTTGAGAACACTGTAAAATCTGAAGTGCAGGAGATCCTTGACAGGTTAAAGCTTCTTTTAGACCAAAACAATTCCCTTGGTCTGAAAGACGGTGTTCCTGGCAAACAATTACATATTCGATCACATGCTCCTTTGCTAGAAGAATCTCATGTTTGTGGAAGGAATGCTGAAAGAGAGTCTCTTATACAGTCCTTATTGTCAGACGAGGACGGTGGGCAGAACGTATCTGTGATTCCTATAGTGGGCTTGGGCGGTATTGGCAAAACCACTCTTGCTCAACTCGTTTATTATGATGGCAAGGTCCAAGAACATTTTGAATCGAAAGTGTGGGTGACTGTAACAGAGGAATTCGATGTTGTCAAAATAACGAGATTAATTCTGAAGACCATCACTTCAAAAGAACGTGACATGGAGGACTTGCATCAGCTTCAAAGTGCGTTGAAGAATGCTTTGATGGGAACGAAATTTCTTATTGTTCTTGACGACGTTTGGAATGAGGAGTTTTACCTGTGGGATCTTTTAAAAAGCCCGTTTGAATTTGGAGCAAATGGAAGTAAAATCGTTGTCACGACACGCAGTGCAAATGTGGCATCAAAGATGGGAACTGCTCGGGCTTATAATTTGCAAACAATCTCTGATGCTGATAGTTGGAAATTGTTTGCAAAACATGTACTCTTTGACAAGCTAGATGTTGGTGTGCAATCTGACTTGCAAAAAATTGGATTTGAAATTGTCAAAAAGTGCAAGGGTCTTCCTTTAGCAGTAAAATCAATCGCAGGCCTTTTGCGTTTGGTATCAGATATAGAAGAATGGAGAAGGGTACTGCAATGTGATGTATGGAAGTTGCAATTTGAAGAAAATCAGAAGCATGGAATTCCTCCAGCTCTATGGTTGAGTTATTGTTTTTTACCTCAACAACTGAAGCGATGTTTTGCTTACTGCTCGATATTCCCCAAAGATTTTGAGTTCAGAGAAGATGACAAAGAGAGAGTAGTCTTGCTATGGATGGCTGAAGGGCTTTTGGATGGAAAAGGGGAAAGAATGGAAGAAGTTGGAAAAGAGTACTTGAATGCTCTAACATCAAGGTCATTCTTTCAACAATCGAGGAGTAGAGATGGAGAATCAATACTCCATATGCACGATCTTGTGCATGAATTAGCTATCCGTATATCAGGTGAGTTTTATTGTATACAAGATGCTAGCAATGATTTGCCTGGCTACCGCTTAAGAAACATTTATCATTTATCATATAGTAAGGAACTTATAGACCCAATAAAATTAGAGGACCTGACCCAAACAAAGCGTATCCGTACTTTCCTAGCTTTGCCGTTCTCCTATCGTTCTTATTATAATCCAACGTTGATGCTGAAGAGTCTTCATGAAGTCTTTCAAAGAGATGGGAATTGCTTACGGGTGTTTTCTTTGTCCCAATCTTCCATCACGGAGTTGCCTAATTCAATTGAAAATCTAAAACATATGAGATACTTGGACTTATCTAACACGAATCTCAAAGAACTACCAAGTTCAGTTTGTACACTGTATAATTTGCAAACGCTGATTTTGTCAAGTTGCGAAAAACTCGAACTGTTGCCGATCAACTTGTGCAGATTAATCAACTTGCATCATCTTGTGATCAGAGGCACTGCTTTAAAAGAGATGCCGCCCCAGATGTGCAACTTGACAAACCTACAGACCTTAAGTGATTTTGTTTTGAGCAAAAACAGTGGCTCTAGGATCAAAGAGTTAGGAGCGTTGAAGCTTTTGCGTGGCAGCCTTCGTATTTCTGGGCTCGAAAATGTGGTGGATGTTGGGGATATTTTAGAAGCTGATTTGAAGAAGAAAGAATGTCTTACAGAGATTATTTTGAAATGGAATGGCGGTGAAGCTGATGAAGCATCAAAAGAAAAGGAACAACTTAATGCACTTGAACCCCATAGGAAGCTGAAGAAACTCGGAATCGAAGGTTACAGAGGTACAACATTCCCAGATTGGGTGGCAAATCAGTCGTTTGATGACATGGTTGAAGTTCATGTAAAAGATTGTCGAAACTGTTGCTTGTTGCCAACATTTAGGCTGCTACCTTCTCTGAGAAAGCTTGATATCAGCGGAATGTACGTGTCGGGGATAGAAAATGAGTGCTCTGGTGCTTCCTTGACTAAGCCGTTTCCATCCTTAGAATGGTTATCCATGAATTCCATGTATGCATTGAAGAGGTGGTCTACTGGAGCTAACCAAGAAGGCAGGTACCCTTGTCTCAAGCAGATTTCTCTATTTAACTGCGATAAACTAAATGTGGGATTGCCTGCTGGTTGTCTTCCATCCTTGGAAAGAATTGAAATTTGCAATTGCAAAGAAATGGTAGGTGTATTTCCAGCAAGTCAAGACATCGCTTATCCCTCTCTTGAGTCCATAATGCTCATGAACTGTGGGAAAGTGGAGTCCTTTTCAGAAATGGGCTTGCCCTCTCCTAATTTAAAATTTCTTAATATCATGTCCTGCGAAAAGCTCATTGCGAACCGCAAGAACTGGAATCTCCAAAGACTCTCCAGTCTTCAAAGCTTATGGCTCATTGGATGTGAAGAATTTGGGGTGAATTCGTTTCCTGAGGAAGGACTGCTTCCATCTACTCTGACTTCAATCAGAATTAGTCATTTTAGAAACCTTAAAGCACTAAATCGCAAAGGCTTTCAGCACCTCACCTCCCTTCAACATTTAAACATCAATTTTTGTGCAAAAGTAGAGGGCTTGCCAGAAGAAGGGCTGCCCCTTTCTCTTTCTACCTTGAGTATTGAAGGATGTCCTTTGCTAAGTGAACGGTGCCAGAGAGAAACAGGGGAAGATTGGCCCAAGATTCAACACATCACCAAAATAGTAATCAATCTCAGAAAAATATGAGAGAAAAGAGAAATCGGAGGATGTCAACAGGCTTTTCAATCTTTCGAACCCAGGTATTTTTACTCTGCTTACGTCTTATCCATTATAAATAGATACTCAAGTAAATCGATTTGAAACCAATTTTTCTTATCTAGTTACTTACTCTGCTTTTGACATTCACCCATTTTACTTTTGTTTCTTTTTCAGTAAATAATATCCCATTTTAAAAATAAAACGATCCATCTATATATATACACACACACACATATGTATATATATATTCACACACACACACACACACACATTTATAAGTATACATATATATATTAGGACTAAATGAATTGTCAATGCGTCACTTGTGCTGTTGCTGTCCCAAATATTAAGTTTGTTTATATTTGCTTTCCACTTCAATTAACTTCTTCAGGTTGAACCAGAAGTTTTTGTTGTGAATCAAAACTTTATTGTAGTACTTCTACCTAATGAGCTTAACCGAAGTACTTAGCAAATATATGATTTGTTATTTCGCCATTTTTGATCATCATCTAAGTTTTAGTACTTATTTTCCTGCCTGGTTGAACTGTTGGAAGCAAGAATTCTTTCCGAAAAAAATATTTCAGATTACTGGTTTTGGGCTAGAATTTAAAATATATATGTGTCTAACTACATTAAAATGGTATGTTGATCTAACCACATAAGTACTGAACAATCTGTTTCACTCTGTAATCACATAAAAATACTGAGCTGTGTACTTGTTATTTGTTTTTCACTTCTTGAATCCCTCAATCTAATTGTGTTTGTTGCTCTGTTATGTGCTCTTGGCCTACCTATTGATCTTATTTAAAAGTGTGTGGCGGTTTCTCTTGTGCAAGATGTGGGGATGAAGATGGCTGGAGATTTCACAACTTAGATAGTCAACAAGGTTTCATGAGCAAATGTCCTGCAATTATCCACCTGAGAAGTTGATTGTTTTTCTGTGTGCAATTATCCACTTGAACCAGAGGCCTACCTTGCAAAGCACTCTGATATGAAAGATGGCATTTTTATCACAGTAGTCGGCGATGAACTTTTAAATATAAGCCAGAGGTCTACTCTTCTTCACCTTGGACCACTTTTAAATATAAACCGAATAATCCCCTCCTGATCCCTTTGAAGGTAAGCTCGTTTCCTATTTGAGTTCTTTGTTGTGACTGTTAAAAGCTAAAACTTTCGAGTTGATCTTTCAAAGAAGTAATTTAAAAAAAAAAAAAACTTGTTCAGTATTTTAATTTGGGGATGAGCAAGCTTTGCCTGGTTTTGAAGTTGAAGGCTTTAGAAGAGTTGATTTTGAAGTTTGTCCTTCCGGCCTACAGGACTTCCAGTGCATTTTCCAATTTTCGATTTGGTTGTGAAGATGGCTGGAGATTTCACAACTTTTGTCAGAAGACCAAACTATTGTCTTAAATCATACGGAGATTGTCGAATTCCATTTGTTTCTTTTCGGCAATATGGAGCAACCAACTTAGATAGTCAACACAGTTTCATCAGCAATGTCCTGCAAATATCCACTCGAGAAGTTGATTGTTTATCTGTGCGCAATTATCCACTTGAACCAGAGGCCTACTTTGCAAAGCACTCTCATATGAAAGATGCCATTTTTATAACGGTAGTTGGCGACAGAGGTAATTGTCTCTAAGAACCTGACTTTGTTTAACTATTTTCTTTTTCTTCACTTTAGTTTCATTTGTCCCGCTTTTTGTGTCTTATTTCTTCCCCACGTTTAACTAGCGAAAGGCGCTCCCTCTAGGAAAGCAATCCGATCTCAAAAGAAAAAGCCAAGAGTTTCACCTGTGAGTTTGCTTTATTAAAATCAATCGTCTTCTAGCCATCTTCCATAGCGTAAAACAAAAATGTAATGCTTTTAAGAGCTACTCATCCAGGCACGTCTTAGTAATGTTGGTTTTGTTATTATAGTTGGGGAACTTTGCTTTTATTTTTGTTGCCACAAACGCAGACGGCATAGCGGAAGCTCTGAGTTGGGATTAGAAGATGAGTTTCATTGATTTGGAGGTCAGGGGTTTACAAGACTTGATTCTGATGGTTGTGTTTCTAATCCACAATTTGTTGTTCAACTTTGAGAAGCATTGTCATCCTCTTTGTTAACAAGCAAACCATGAATTACTTAGCTTCCATTTGCCTAGCTTTCAGGTTTGAATCTAAAGTTTTCATCTCTGTTTTTATCTTTTTTTAAAAATTCAACAAAAAATATAAATAGTTTTCGAAAAGTCAACCAATTTCAACCTAAAAATTATATTCCAAACCCGTACATAAAACGCAAGCTTAATCCAGAAAAGAAACAGTTAGTGAACACATAGAAAAGCTTTGTTCTTCTTCCTTCTTTTTTTATTTTTCAACCCTACTTAACTTTAATCAACATTCACTTTTCCTAGAGTGATTACATGCAACAACTAATTCCAATATTATTTATGCTCTTAGTTCAGGAGCTAAGTCTACTCTTCTTCACCTTGGCCCTCTTTTAAATCTGATCCGAATAATCCCTCTCGTGATCCTGTGGTAAGATCCAATTACTCGTGTTTTCATTTTTCTTTAGCACTTGTATGTTTCAAAATTTTTCAAGGTTTTGATCCTATTTTCCGTCTTTTCCTCTGAGAATTTCGACAATGCCCTTTTTCCTGTTAGATTGGATAACAAGTGGTGTTGATATTTTTGTTTGCACTTGCAGAGTGCTGACTACCTTGCAATTGCAACTAAGGCGCCAATTGCAGCGATTGATTAACAAACACCATGTCGATGTGCTTTTATAATGCTTCTGATGATGGCGGTTTGGAGTTCAGATTCCATGCTTTCCAAGATTGAGATATGGTCACATTTCCAATTTGCACAAGATCAGGTTTTGAACCAAAGACCAGGAATAGTTGGCTATCCCTTTAAAGGTAACCAATTTTTCTATTTGCTATCTGTTGTGCCAGCTAAAAGTTAAAACTTTCGAGTTGACCTTCCAAAGAAGTAATTTTTTTTATAAAAAACTTGTTCAATATTTTAATTTGGGGATGGATTTGGAGTTCAAGTGCATTTTCTAATTTTTGAATTGGTTGTGATTTGGGCCTACCAGATACGCGGCATTATAGAAGCGGACAGAGAGGCAAGCTAGTCAAAGAAATCAGAAGGACTTGAGCAAAGTGGCAATTTTGAATTCGAGGGGCATTAGTTATCATAATGTATAAATAGTTTGTTCATTGTAAGCTATAGTTATTTGAGACTTTCTATTGTCAGATGGAAAATTTAGAAAAATTGGGGTATCCGAGGGAGTCCTAGGATCAATTTGTTGCAGTAAAACTCGGGTTTGGGGCGTAGGAAAGCGAGAGACAAAACAAATTGTACAAGTTATGTGGTTTTAGTGAATTGCTCTCTCTTCGGGACCGGGAGGGCCAAGTGGATGTATGACACATTGTCCGAACTACTATAAAATTGTTTGTGTCTGCTTCTTGGATCCTTTTTTTTTTGTTTTTTGTTTTTTTTTGTTTGTTTTGGCTTTCATTTTAATTTGTTTCGTATGTCTGATGTGCTAGAAGCATAATGTTTAATCAAAAAGTTTTATGAACAGTTGGTCTTCAACTTCAGAAACGTTGCCAATGAACAAAAAAATGGTTAGAGGAGAACAAGTTGGAAAGAGCAACGCAGTGTTCTCGACTTCAGTCTCTACAAAAATCAACGTCAATCAATTTTTACTAGTCTGTTGATTCTATACTGATCAAGTGTTAAAGAAAGTACTGATAAGAAAAAATTAACAAACAATAAATATTAAACAGAACCGATTTCGAAGCTCTTGTGTTTTTTTTTTTTAATTATTTTTTTTAGTCCTTCAGTTTTCTTTTTTTATTTATTTATTTTTTCTTTTCACCCAATATTTTTATTTTGGGAAATCTACAATGGGGTAAAGTGGTTTTACCCCATTACTTTACCCCATTGATGGTGTATGATCTAAGGGTGGATATTTCATCTCAATGAGGTTGTACAAGCTTTTAAAATACTGCGTTATAGCTTAACAAAACAAAAATAATTTATTGACCAACCTCCATATTTGATCAAAATAGAATTTCTAACCTTAATGTCTAGGAATGGCTTGAAGAAAAAGAAGCACAGATTCCGGCATATCCTTACGGCGGGAGTGGCTTGCGCTTGGGCTAGTTTGGAGCATGGCGGTATGAGCAACATGACGGAGGATGGCTGTAATTAGGAGGGCACTGTAACGGTGTGGGTTGGGTGACGTTGCTGGTGTTCCTCATTGTATTTTTTAAATATATATTTTTTTCTTTCCTTAGATTTATTTTATTAAAGGCCTTGTTTGGCAAAATATTTAGTTTAAACTAAACTGTACTTTTTTCATCATGTTTTTTGTCTTTTCCCCCAAAAAGTTGTTTGTCTTTTCTGAAAATTCAAAAAAATTTACTATTTAAATTTACAAATCTTAACTCAAACTTACACACCAAACACCCTCTTTATTTTTGGTTTCAGACTCATTTTTTAAGTTCGATCTTTTTTTGTCTCATGGAATTTTTGATTGGAAATCAAACTCAATGTGACAATTAGATGCAAAGCACTGTTACTGTTATAATAGAAAACAAAGCATAAGAAACAAGCAACTGAATACAGAGCACAAATTTGAGGCCTAGTATGTTTCCAGTATATTGAAGAATGTTCTCTCTCAAATCAAAAATCATTCAAGAGTTCAAATAATTTTCTTTTGAAGGCCAACCTTTCAAAACTTCATATCCAATTATCACCCCAAACGACCCTTTCTTTTGAAGGCCGAGGGAAAACAATGTTGTAAGTGAAACTTTTCTATGACAAACACATACCGAAACTTAACATTGTACATTACTTAAAAAAAATGTTACAGAGAAGCAGGTTGCGTGAATAAGCTCTTTTTTTGGCTCCATAGGAATAGCACGGAAGACTTTGTTGCAAAGGTCATATGACCATATTTTTCCCTCTTTCGTCTTGGAGGAGAATCTCACTAGGTTTCCAAAAAATTACAGAGAAAAACCTTTTACAAAGCTCGATCGTTGCGTGATAAGTCCATGTACAACTATCTAAGGTCCATACTTTGAAGGAGAAAATGCTTTTTAGTCACGAGCATAAAAAAATTTTGGCCAAAAAGTTGTTCCACTACTTGGGCCTTTGAGGTCCATCGAGTAAGATCAAATGTGACAAAATTATTACTTAGCTTCCTAAGAAATAGAACTAAAATTATATATGTTAAAAAAGAAATTTAACTAGAATTTAAAACACAATACTTGAAGTGTTTTTCCTTATATAGGCTTAAGCATCCCTCATTTATTGTTTCCTTTCGATGTGGGAATCCTAATACTATGATGATTAAAAAGATGATAATGTCACTAAAAAAAATCAAAGTTGTGCTCCATATATCAGAGTTGAAGCTTTTCCAACAGATTAAAGAAGCATTGTTAACCTGCACCCCTTTGAACAAACTTGCACTCCTATAATTCCAAATCTAATAAAGGCCAATGGCACCTCAAGGAACAAAGCTCATTTGATCTACACCTGTTGAGGCCAGACTTGGGCTCGGACCCTGTCGGCTCGAACCAGGGGGGGCGGACCCTCACGCCTGGCGGCGCATGGCGCGGCCTGAGCCGGTCAACAGGGCTATAGCCCAAGCTCCCCAACCCATCCCGGGGGGTGCGTACACTCACACACCGTAGGTTGTTGACATCAGGGTTCGAACCCTTGATATCCTTTTGGGAACCTTAGTTCCTACCCATCTGAGCTAAGGTTCCCAAAAGGATATCAAGGGTTCGAATCCTGATGTCAACAACCTACGGTGTGTGAGTGTACACACCCCCCGGGATGGGTTGGGGAGCTTGGGCTGCAGCCCTGTTGACCGGCTCAGGCCGCGCCATGCGCCGCCAGGCGTGAGGGTCCGCCCCCCCTGGTTCGAGCCGACAGGGTCCGAGCCCAAGTCTGGCCTCAACAACACCCTAAGGTGGGCATTTTGTAGCCATCAAACCAAATCAAAACCAGCGTTAAGATTAAAGCACTCAAACCAAACACACCAACGGCCTGCAAAAAATAATGTGACTAATCAAACAAGATCCGAAAATGTGCCCCAATCCATCCTCTCTCTGATTACACAAATTACAAAGGCCGGGGGCAAGATCTGAAAATACAATGGAGTTTGTCAGAGGAAGGAAGTAAATTCGAAACATTTTCATCCTTGTACATAATAAGAGTAATTTATTATCCTTTGGTAGAATCGCTCTTAGGAATTCTAAGAGAGATGTGAAACTATAATTTATTTATCTATCCAACGCATTCATATTTTATAATCTAACAAAAACAGACAATTATGTAAACTTTTTAACCCATCATACTACGGTCTCCATATCATTTATCACTGTCTTACATAACTTCAGATAATGTCAAAAGTGTTCTCCATATCATTCATCATATCTAAAAAATTATCGCATACACATTCTTCCTTATAATATGTTCTATTTATGTTGAACTAAAAAGCTTCACTGTACAAGTATTATTTCTGATAAAAAAATGTTATGAACATCAATTTTAAAAGTATGAGATATGTGAGTTATCATTTTTATCGCTACTCTGGAATTGTTACATGTTAGCCTCATCACCTGTTATTTGGTTATTTAGTCACTATTACATGGTTTTTTTTTTTTTTTTTTTTCACTTTTACTTTTGCTTTGTTAATTTATCGGCACACACTTCGCTACTCTCATTGTATTTTTTAAATATTTTTTTCCTTAGATTTTTTTTTAATTTTATTTTTAGTTTCAGACTCATTTTTTAAGTTCGATCTTTTTTTGTCTCATGGAATTTTTGATTGGAAATCAAACTCAATGTGACAATTAGATGCAAAGCACTGTTAATGCTATGATAGAAAACAAAGCATGAGAAACAAACAACTGAATACAGAGCACAAATTTGAGCTCTAGTATGTTTCCAGTATACAGAAGAATGTTTTCACTCTCTCTCTCTAAATCAAGAATCATTCAAGAGTTCAAATGAATTATGTGGGATAGAAATTGACATTTTGTAAAAGAGAGTGATATTTTATAATTATCAAATTTTAAAATTAAAAAAAAAAATTGAAAGGAAGGTTCTAAGCAAAAAAATAAAAAAATAAAAAATAAAAAAGGAAGTTCTCAATCAAATGTTGTTGTCTTCATTTTAATTTTTATGAGCCACCCTTTTTAGCCATTGACTTCTCATCTGTGGTCTAGATTTTTTTTACTCCGCCCATGGGAAAAAACAAGCTTCCTCGTTACAGAAGTCTCTTTTTTGTTTTTTCTTTTTTATATTGATTTATTTTTAACATTTTTTATCTTTATTTCGTGTCTTTTTTTTTTTTTTTTTTCAAGTTGTTTTATTTTTATTTTTTATTTTATCTATTCTGTATGTATATATTTTTTCCTTTAATATATTGAAATGACAAAAATACCCTGTCAGTGTGGACCCTCCTCCTTTGATCCAACGAAAAAAGCTAACCTTCGATTTCTTTTGTTTGGACTCAAATGCTGAAAAAACCGTGACAAAACCAAACCCGCTCATCGTCCTTTCTCTCCGGTCTCGACTCTCCGCCCCAAGCTCTACGCCTCTCGGCCACGCCAGCTCCGGCCGCCGCCTCGACCTCCCTCCCCGAGCCCCCGAACTTCTCCCCACGAGCCCTTCACCTCAATCCCCGCCGGTTCTCGAGTGTAAATTCAAGTACTTTACCATGAAACGAGGGTACTCGGAATCGCCAGCCACTTCTTCTCTCGGGCCACCCCAATCCAAATTCAAACACAACCCAGAAGGTAAAATCTTGTGATACTTCAAAGGGCACCCCTTTATTGAAACTTGGGTTGTAAAGTTTTTTACTTTTCTTCTCTTTTTGATGTAGGTTTTTATTTTTTATTTTTATTTTTTTTGAGGTATTTTGGGATCTGGGTTTTTGAAGTTTATGTGATTAGGATTGAAAAAGTTGTGGAAACTAGAATGAGGATTGAGAAGTTGAACAATTTTTAAAAAGTTTGTGTTTTGGGATAGTGAAATTGTTTAGAATTTTGTTAATTCATAGCTTCAAGTCTTGAGTAGGCGAAAGTCTAAGTTCTGGGCCAACATACAACGTATAGAAGTTGAGAGTGTGCTTTTGACAAAGAATAAAGGTTAAAACAAGAAATTTATCTTTGCATACCAATATTGTACCTTTCTAAAGTAAAAAATAGCTAGAATAAATTTCGTAGTTCGACATGTTATAATGTAGGACTGGTTCTTCTAACGATGAGTTAACCTCAAAAAAAAAAAAAAAAATGACATGTCTCCGCATTCCTTCTTTACCGTTCTTGCATTGTTATCGGTTACAATATGAGGTCAGGGATTTTGTATATCGAAGCTTTTTTCTTTCGCCCTTGCGGTGTTAGGTGATGGACAATTTTTGGAGGATGAAAGCACAAAGATTTTTGCTCGTAAAGTGGCTGAACATTACAGTGCAAGGACAAACCAAACTCTCGAACAACGAGAGGCTAGTGTAATCATTCATTTGAAGAAACTAAACAATTGGGTCTGTCTTGTTAACACTTGAAATCCATGCTGAGCTACATGATCACACTGCTTAGTGGTTGTTCTAATTAGTGGTATGTCTTCTTTTTCATCGTACAGATAAAAAGCGTGTTAATTCAGCTCTATACCCGCAGAGGAGATGCAGTTCTTGATCTTGCTTGTGGCAAGGTATTTTGGGGTCCCTTGTATGTGTTGTAATTTCATTCTTCCCACCCTTTGATTTTTATTGTTTGTTTCATATCTTATGTTGACTAGGGCGGTGATCTAATCAAATGGGACAAGGCAAAAGTTGGATATTATGTTGGCATTGATATAGCTGAAGGATCGGTAAGTGCGGAACTTTCATATGTTTTGGTTCTTTGTTCACTTTCATCTCTTAGGAACGCTGATGGCTTTTGGACCGATTGTGGTTGAATCATGATGAAGCTATTTTGGCATTCATTATTGTATATAGTTCTTTTGTTTGGCTCTCTAGGCACCCTCTTCCTCATTTTTGTCGATGAATTATCAACTCCCTCTCAAAGATAATGAATTCTCCAAGAAGTATTGCTGATAAATGTAGAAATTGTCATCATATGCCCTTCTTCATACCGTTTTTTTGTTTTACCATCTATGTTATAATACTGCATGCCATCATCGACCATCTTACGGTTATAGTTATGCACAGATAGAAGATTGCCGTACACGTTACAATGGTGATGCGGACCATCACCAGCGCCGTAAAAAGTTCTCATTTCCTGCCCGCCTTATATGTGGAGATTGTTACGAGGTTATCGCAGTTTCAACATATGGATTGTTTCAAAATACTTCTCCTTTTTTAGGCAGCCCAATTCATTTTTCTATCACCTGATTAATTTTTGGGTCTGTTAAATGGCATGGTGAATATGAATGGTCTTAAAATTGATTCAACGTTCTTATCTGAGACCGTGCCAATATTTCAGGCTCGCTTGGATGAAGTTTTGGCTGACGATGCACCCTTTGATGTTTGCAGTTGCCAGGTCAGTGGTATTTTACTTAACATGTGCATGCTAACTTTTGAGGAGTCTGAATCATTGAAATGCAATTTTCTAGTTTGCCTTGCATTATTCGTGGTCTACCGAGGCACGTGCACGACGAGCTTTAGCCAACATATCAGCTTTACTTCGTCCTGGTGGTACATTCATTGGAACAATGCCAGATGCCAATGTGATCATTAAAAAGCTTAAACAAGGTTTGTCTCCCAATTTGCCATTTTTATTTATTTATTTATTAATTTTAGTATCTTTTGGTCCTAAAATACACTCGAAAAAGAAAATAAACTTGAGTTTAACTGAACAAGTTTGACAATATTCCTATAGTTTCTTGTTTGCTCAAATGTATGACTATCTAAGAAACTGTGTAACTGGCTACAAGAGGCTAGAAACAAAGCTGAGACTTAGAGGCATATGAATAACCATTCTACTGTCTTAATTCACATACTATCAAACCGAACACAAGTTGTCCAATAAAGTCCCCTCTTTTTTGACGTATGTTATGGAGGTCCGAGGTTACAGATTATAAAATTCTGAAACCGTTTGATCCTACACCAGATGGTCTGTTTTATGCGGTTCCCTTTTATGTACCAACTATAAGCAATAAGATTCTTGCGTGTGGCCAACCACTTTTTTCATTTGTTTAATTGGAGATACTACTGTCCTCGTGAATTTGCAGCCGATGGATTGGCCTTTGGAAATAGTATCTATTGGATACGTTTTGATGAAGAGTTCTCTGAAAAGGTGAAAACTAAACATTCAGAATCATAGTAGTTGATGATTCCTGTTTTTGAGTTTATACTGAAACATACGTATGACGTTCAGAAATTTAGTTCTTCAAGCCCCTTTGGTATCAAGTACAAATTTCACCTCGAGGTATGTTTCTAGTCCATCTTTTTTATTTTATTTTATTTTATTTCTTTATTTTTTTAATGCCCATAGCGGATAGTGGCTGTATTGAATTTAATGCTTGGTGTCAATCTAATTACTTTTGTTGGTGCGGGTTGCAGGATGCTGTTGATTGCCCAGAATGGATTGTACCGTTTCATGTCTTCAAAGCATTGGCAGAAGAGGTATAATATAATTTTCGTTTCTATTTTTCGTGGAGTGCTAAATCTAGTGATGTTTCTGTTGAAGCCTCCTCTTCGTTTGCTTGTGTGTTTCCCCTGCCTCGAAAACGCCAACCTCCCATTCGAGAATGAAATGAGGAAAGTGCTTTTGTATGCCTATGAGTGAATAGCAGTCATTGCATTTGGACAGTTAAACTATTCGAAACGGTTACTATTGCCTAGGATCATGCTTGAATATGTAAGTTAAATAACAAGTTGGGGATCGTAAATTTTGCAGTATGATTTGGAGCTTGTCTTTGTGAAAAATTCCCATGAATTCGTGCACGAGTATCTGAAAAAGCCTGAATATATCGAGCTCATGAGGCGGCTTGGTGCGTTGGGTGATGGTAACCAAGATCCGAGTAAGACATCTGCATGCTCTTCTTCTTTTTCCTCTTATCTTTGCTCTACGTGTAAAATTTAAGCAGTCAGTTTCCCTTTGTTTTCTATTTTCAAGTCATTTACCAATTTTCCAACTCCATTTTGATTTATGTTGTTCCCCTGGTGTTTTCAGCCACACTATCGCCAGATGAATGGGAAGTAGCTTATTTGTACCTGGCGTTTGTTCTGAGGAAGGTGGGTCGTACATCCCTTTGGTGGAAGTGAACAACGCACATGGCGATGTTGCTCAAGTGTCGTTATCCGTCTGATTTCATTTTTGAGATAGTATTAGTAACTATTTCTGGTTTGAAATTGATGTCGATGCATTTCTTGTTTCAGCGAGGCCAACCGGACCGGACACAAGGCCATGGAAAAAGAGACAGAGGACAAATGCATATATCAAAGGAGGATATCATGGCCGTTGGTAGCTAATATATAGAACAGACGGTGTTTTTATCAAAGATCCATTTTTAAAAATCGACAAATAACAAGAATATTCCTGGCGTATGGCAGCTTGCTCCGCCTTTATAGCCGGTACACAACTATTCCCTTGGCTCCTTCACAGTTCTCGAAACATTGATGTAACTAAACAATTTTGTAGATTCATAAGTACTCAGAAAAATGAACATTTTGCAATCTTACCTCAGTTGTGTGCAACTGATACAGGATTAAAATAGCCTGTAATCTCAGGGAATGACGGAATGCTATAAATAACGATGTTGTACTCAAATGTCAAAAATGAAGTGAATACAAGTTTTGAGGGAAAAGATCAAATCGATCTCTTGAGGGGTCGTTTGGACCTCCATCTTCGACCTCTGAAACATTAGTTCAATCCTTCGTTAATGTAAGAACTAGTCGGTACTTAAGTGTCTCATCCCTATGCAACTAGCCAACCAAGATGAGAATTGTGTTTGTTTGTTTGTTCCTACAAGAAAAATCCCATGAAATTTCACTGGTTTTTCTAAGAGTTGCTTTAGATTGTGCTGCAAATGTTCCTCGATATGTTCATCATTCTTCATTACTTGCTTGTTTACCCGCCGTGGAAATGCATGTTCATCGTTCAACAACATTTGCCTAAGTCGAACAAATTAGACATGAACGATTTAATGGAAAAAAAAAAAAAGGAAATGGACAATAAATGATAATTCAAATAATCAAAATACAGGTATCGGTTTGCCGAAAATGACGCGATATTGCCATTTAAGATTGTACATTACCATGTCTAATTCGAGCAAAAGAGTTGTTGACGACTGTGAGCCATGGCAGTCCAAGTTATACAAGGGAAATAGTAATGGTTCATCGAAAAAAGCTAGAAGAGATTCGAAGCTCGAATTCAGTATTGTACTACATTACATCCAAGGAGAGAGAACATCATTTGTTCGTAAATTCGACAGTTGAAAGAGAGAGAACCACCATAGCAACAAGTGTTACTAGTCCCATAAATGATGCTCCATTGGTGATATCTGCATCAACGTTCGAAGAGAATTCAAGTATGTTTTGAAGAGAACTTGAGAGGCTGCTAACCAGATCAACAACAGTAAGCTTGATGTTCTCCAGCATACATAGGAACCATGTTTCCAACCATATTTCCGAGTCTCCAGCTTCGGTTAGATGACTTCTCAAAGTTCTTGAAAAACTCATGCTCTTGAAACTCAGCAGCTGAAACAGAATCCTGGGTGAATGTCGATACAAGTATTCGGAGCACCTACTTAAACAAGCAGCAACAATAGTTATGACAATGTGTGCGATGGAGCGAAGAAACAAAGCAAAGACTGTTTCTTACCGGTCTTTTGCATGAATTTAGAAGTCAGTAAACCTGAATAGAATAGCTTGTCCCATTATAGCCGTCTCTGTATATTCAGTGTACTCTATGGATAGAGGAATATATTAAACATGGTAAAATAAGAAGTTAAAAGATTTCGTTGAGTGTTGGTTTGGAAATTTCCCGAAAACCGTTATACTCATTATTAAACCAGTTGAAGAGTTTAACAAATTTAGAATATCAACATTTACAGATATGGTAATTAACATAACTTTTAGATAGGTATATTTCCATGGACGGAACATAACATTGGAATGATTTAAAGAAAGTGAGAAAGAGACAGATGACGAGGCTCACATGAAATGATATGGAGAAGAAACGGCTTCGAGTTTGCTGCTTTGATGTTGGCTTCTGCGTTTCTTGTACTGAAACTGATTCATTAAGTGCTACATGGAGCTACCGGGGATGACGGTCTTTCAGTAGCCTCATTGTGCGGCCTAGATGGTGGTGGTTCTTGCGATTATGTCCTATGTCAAGCAAACCGGGGAGCCCACGCACTAGTCGAGGATAGCTACTTGCTCGAGGAATACCCTTCTTGTATCGAACTGCTAGTTTTAACTATTTTACAACTACAGATATTTTTCTACGACGACGATAGACATAAGTTCAAAATCTTATTTTCGCTTGGTTTAAACATTCTGTCAACTACGTGAAACAGCCTTTTGATGTGAACCCAAGAACTAAGAGGCATTGCTCAACCTCCTCTCTTCGCATCGCCTCTGCTCACCGACCATAAGCTCAAAAACATCCAAGCACTCAAGATTTTAATCCCCTACTTCCTTTAGTGCATATACAATGCTCTCAAAGGCGGACAAACGCTCGCTTCAGCTGCATCCTGACTCCGATTTACAAACTCACCTTGTCCCGTTCCAACCTCAAATGTGGCAAAATTTTCAAGCACGGGTTCAAACTATGGCTCCCATGTCATGTGAACAGAAACAGAACAACTACATATATATTATATATATGATATATGTGTGTGTGTGTGTGTGAGTGTTACACGGAGATACCTTGTTGCGCTATGGGGAAGGAAAAATGGAAAAATTAGTAAATAAAAGACTTAAAGCAAGTAAGTTAATGCTAAGGCGCAAGGAAAAGCTATTATGAACTTGTAATGAAGTGAAGCTAAAACTCAATTTAAACTCATTTCAAACTAGACTACACTCATTCAGGTATTGCAACTCAAATTCAAATCATAACTAGAACAAGATGCTACATAAATAAACATATACCCCTAAAACCACCAGTGGAGGTGGCATAACGGTAAGAGAATGATATGTCAAGATTCTCTTGTCTAGCATCAAGGTGTAATTATGAACTCCTAATGGTTTGTCAAATTGGACTGGACTTTTGTGACTATAAACTCCTTAGATATTAAGTGAGAAAGCATGAGATGGGTTATTCCATTCCACCTGTGATACCAGTAGATTCTCATATTGTCCCTGGTCCATGGACATAAAGATCACCATTGATCCCTCTTTTTTTTTTTTTTTTTTTTAATTTTATTTTATTAAGGAAAATAAAAAACACATATTTTTCAAACCAAAATTCTTTTAGTATTAAAATGGGTTTTGGCAAGATGATTAGGAAGAAATTGCCCCCCTTTGTTTTTAACCGTTACAACGGAAGCAAAAAAAGACTGCCTACAATAGTTATAATGTATAAGCCACATCCCTAATCTGAACTCTGTAACCACCAGCCATTACTGAAAATAAGAACACAAAAATAAAACTAAAAAAAAAAAAAAAAAAAAAATCCTTCTTTGGCGTAGAGCTAGTTGTGTCTTTCGAATGGGGGGTTCTCGTCCGATGCATCGTTTTCAATTAGGCTTATCGACAAAGTGGAAACAGGGCATAAAGGTGACTAATCTCTAGTTAAATCATTTTCCTATGTTAACTGGAACCAAACTCTACATCGAAATCGGTATAACAGTGTCCTTGTATCCTGCTGCGAACGGGAACGTTCCTAAGCTTTTGGGTACCAAGGTTGTAAGACACTAGATGTCCATCTTCGGTCTAACGCCGTACAAGTCCCCACAAGGGGGCCAACGGTTAGATGCTTAGTCCAAGATGGACCGTCGACGCCACGAAAGTAGTCATCCATAACCCAAATTTCAAACGAATCCATGCTCTTATAATCAGGAAAGAAAAGTATGGAGACAGATTCATTCCACAGCATGAGCCGCAAAGAAAGAAAAACCAAATTTCCTTGTAAAACATCTGGTAATGTAATGCTACGAAACTCGTCATTAGACATGTCAAAAGAAAGGATTTTATACACGGGCAACAGCCTTTGCACCCACCAAAAGTATACTCCTCTGCAGTTCACTCCCATTTCCCAAGCCAGGAAGAAAACTTGACACTCTACGTCGATCTTAATCTGTTTCCAACAATCCGAACCGGGGGTGTAAACCTCACCGATGCATTCTTTAGTCTTTCTAGAATACAAAATCCTGACGAACTTATAATCATTAGCTTTGGAGTCGTCTCCAAAACCAGCAGTTCCAACTACTAAACCCTCGGGAAGTTGTCCTCTAGGTTCGCCATACGCAAAGTTTAGCGCAATGATGCCGTTACAATGACAGCCGATCAAAATATGCATATCGTCTCTGCCCAAAAGATGCGGTAGATTGAGATTCTCAATAAGATAACGAATGGAATCATCAGCATCATCAGTATTAGAAAGAGTAATCAAGCTTGGTACTTCTTTTAAGTGAAAGTCTTTGAGTAAACAAAAACAATGATGTGGAGGACGGGCTAATTTTCTTGTTAAATTCGGGGTGGCGGTTTGCGAACGATCTTTCGCTAATGCAGGCGTTCCACGATTTACAAACGCATTTGAATCTTAAAGAGATTTGACAGGCAACCTTAACAAGATTTCCAGCACTACCTCTTCTGGCAGATAATGACAGTTTCTCCTCGTGTCTTCTACTTCGTACACACAATTGTGATAATAAATTGATATTGTTCTAAACAGAGTTTCTGATACATAAGGTTAAAGTTACTACTACATACCACCAAAATAAAACCTACATATATAAATATATATGTATTACAAAACATGAAAATTTGGTGATCAATATCTGATTCTTAGAGGTAATTGCTGAACATGAAAAGCAATTTACTCTACTAAATACAAAAATAAAATAAATTCTTTGCATAAACGTAAGTCAAGCCAAAAAAAAAAACTTGGTGTTGTTTAGAGAGAGAGAGAGAGAGCTTCAACGAGACACTCCTTGAGAGCTAAACCAGAGGCCGTCAATGGTGATTGGGTACACAAAACCCTAGGAAAGAGATTGTTTCCTTTTTGTTTTGTTTTGTCTTTTTTTTTTTTTTTTTTTTTTTGCTGTCTGTTTAAAGTCTCGGGAATTACCCCTTAGCGTAAGAAAATAATAATAATAATAAAATAACCCTTTAATCGGTTAAAGATTTTGTAGTACCAAAAAAGTCCTTTGCAACTAATGTTTAAATGCTAATTTATGCATTAGCGATGGGGAAAAAAAAAAAAAATGTACGTAAGTAAATTTTAAAACTAAAAAAATTCAAAAATAAAGAAAATTTGATCTCTCTGTGTCTCTTTGATGAGTCATATATATCTCTTTGGTGAAAGCAAAACTAGTCCAACTGACGCGAAAACGAGATTAGGAAATACCATACGTGGTAGAAATGGTCGGTAAAGTGTTACTTAGTTGCCCTTTCTTGTGGTAAATGAGCTACTTACAAAAAGAGATTTTTTAAATAAAGATCGATAACTCGGTTTTTTATAAAATTTTTTAAGTTAATTTTTTATTATTATTTTTTGCTTTGACTTTGATTTTCATAATTTTATTTTTTTTTCACACATCCCATAAGCAAATCAACCACAAGAGTTTTCAGAAAGAGAAACCAAGTTGACTTATAAGTTGACTCCACTAAGTTACAACTTCCAGACAATTGTTGACTGTAACATAACTCATGAGTTATATGCCACTCAAAATCCTTACTCCCCGCCGACGTGGAACTCGCCTTGTTGGCTACCGGTTTTTTTGGTATACACAAGCAAGCACAAACACACATCCCACGGTTTATTACTATAAGATAATGCTTAAACAATGAAAATAAAAAGGGGGTTATGATATTTTTAACAATTTGACCACTTAAATGGATGTTTTTATTAGGGGGTGATTTTATGACAGTTTAAAAAACTCAAAAGATACATTTTTTATTATAAAAAACTCAGAGATAAACTTTAAATTTAGCAAAAACTTTAGGGTACTTTCTCCCATTTTCCTATCAAGTCTTAAAATCGACCTTCTGTTGTTAAAAAAAAAAAAAATCTATTATTGTTTTTATTATATTTAATTCTGTTCAAACTATTTCTCTTATTTTTACTTGCCAATTATTTTAAATGACGAATTTTGCGTTTTCTATCCAAGCTTTAGATCTTGTTATAAATAAAATTCCCTCCCAACTTCAGTTTGTAATATACATTCGTGAACTTCCAAACTCTTTCATATTTTCCCCTTTCGTTTTGGTGAAGGGAAATCGAAACGTGTCATGTTGTGATTAGACGAAGTTAAATAATTGATGTTAAATTTACCCCCGAAAATTATTGGCAATAGCAAACTATAGAGACTAATTACTTACCTTAATTACTACCTTTAAAATTAAGTAAATCAAGGAAATGAAACTATATGAAACAGAATTTACCAGAAAGCCAAGAACTAAGAGGCCTTGCTCAACCTCCTCTCTTTACATCGCCTCTGGTCGCCAACCATGGACTCGAAAACGTCCAAGAGATCATCCAAGCCCTCAAGATTGTCATCTCCTACTTCCTTTAGCGCATAAACGATGCTCTCAATGGTGGACAAACAGCCCGCTTTTGGCTGCATCCTCACTCCACTATACAAGCTCACCTTGTCCAGTTCCAACTTCAAGTGCGGCAATAGTTTCAACCACGGGTTTTCGGCATACATTCTCTTCGCCTTTGCCCACGTTCCATCCAAAACAATCAAGTTCTTTACGTCAAAGTTGATAGCCTTAAGTCCGTCAACACCAACCGCTGCTTCACTTGGAAACAAGAGCACAGATCCACAAGGAACCTCGATCTCAAATTCCACGTACTCTTCCAACTCTACAATCCCTTCCAGTTGCCTCTTTTGCAACTTTTTCACAACAAATCCTTTCGCCAGAGCATCACACGCTACTCGGGTTTCTGAAATGCTATCGAAATCTAGCTTCTCGTGACGGTTTTGCAGCATCCAAATATGCGAAAGGTGGCTAACTACACCTTGTTTTCCAATCGTAGCAGTGATCACAGGTCCTTCATCACCTCTTCGAACGCCTTCAACGACATCTTCAGCCTCTAAAACCGTTCTACTACTCACAGATAAGCCAGATTTCCCTGCAAAATCCGAACGTCCAAATCGGTATTCGGTATTCTCAGAATCACTATTGTCACTCCCAAAACTTCTTTTCCCATTAGTACCAACCAAATCAAAGCTCTTCTCTTTCAGACATTTTGCAAACACCTGGCGTGCAAAATCACCCACATCTCCTTCCTGATCAAACTCTTTCCCGTTTGAACCACAAGACAAACCCATTTCAGATTACGCTCAATCAAGCGAATGAAGAACTGGGCTTCGAAATTAACGTCGGAAACAGTGGCCACAGTGAGGTTTTTCAGTCCTAGTTTGGCGATTCTGGCGGAGTTAAGAGGGTGTTTCGTCTCGAGACTGTGTTGAAGAATGGTCACACTAACAGAGTTGTCAAGGTCTCTGGTCTTGAGCCGAGCGCAGAGGCAGAGCCATGCCGGTTTGGTGCACGTTGGGCAAGTGGGTCTCTTGGAGTTGGCCCGAATCTCCACCATTTTCGGGGTTTGGGGAAGCAAAAATGATGGCCTTACGAGGACTGAGCTGAAATGACCTTTTGTCACCAACATTTACTAGGAGTTTTGAATAATAAAACACTATTTTTAGAGGGAAATAAAAAAGACTTCAGTTTCTTGAAAATGTACATTTCTTAACAACTTGAAAACGTAATTAAAGTTATGCCACATGACAAAAATGTTACTAGAAGTCAATTTTATCATAAAAATAAAAAAATAAAAAAAAAACCTTTCATTGAGAACCTTTTATTATTGTGTACTATGAGCATGAGTTATCAAAGGTATGATATTTGAGTACCTGTTCCCAAAATTTATAACGTGCGATACATAATTATTTCACATAATTATTTCAGTTATAAAACAAAACAGTAAAAACTTAGTATAAGGATTAAAACAACAATATCTATATATATATATATATATATTGATATATATTTAGTTCTCTTTCTTTTGGATTCTATTAATTTTTTAGGGATTATTTTTTGTTTATTGGAGTGAAGGAAAAAAATATAAATCCAAACTTTAAATATAACGACAATCTAGACCAAGACCAACTAATCTATGTAATAAAAAAAAAGTTAATTTAAAATTTAAATGACATAAAAATAATCTTCAGTCTAAAAAACAAAAGAATGTTGCTCGAAATTTCTTTTTAAGTGCAAAAAATGATTTGTTGTTTATTATTTATCATTATTAAACTATAAAGAAACTAGTTATAAAAAAGATTTGTGATTACTCTTTTTTTTTTTTTTTTTTTGACAAGTATGTAGAAAATTTTTGATAAATGCTGAAGCAGTTGACATAAGCTGTTATATAGTTGGCTATTATGAAGTAATTAAATAAATTGGAAATTATGAAGAAGTCAAGGGGCTTTTCTGGAAATAAAGAATTGACATTGGCTATAATGAAGTAGTTAATTGAATTGAAAATTATGAAAAACTCAAGGGGCTTTTCTGGAAATAAAGTATAAATCATGTCAACGACTATTGGCGCGTGGAAAATCTCTTTGGTCAAAAAGTTGAAGTTTACTGCATATTAGCAAAAACCAGGTCGCAGTTTCTCGAGAATCCGAAATTTTCCGGGAAAAAAGTTGAGGAGAAAAAGAAAAAGAAAAAGAAAAAAAAGGAAAATGCACGATTTCTGTTTCACCATCCCGTACGGGCTGATCGTGGTGATTGGAGGCGTGGTCGGGTATCTGAAGAAGGGGAGCACTGCTTCTCTCGGTGGAGGCGTGGGCAGCGGATTGGTGCTCATCCTCGCCGGCTGTCTCAGCCTCAAGGCCTTCGAGAGGAGGAAGAATTCCTATTTCGCTTTGATTCTCGAGACAGGTTTCGAAAATTTTTCTGGTTTTCATTTTTGAATTTCTGGTTTTAATTGGGAAATAATTTTAGTTAGTAGATCTAAGCATTTAGTTAATTATGGAAACTTAACTCTAATTATTAAGAGAAATTGATCCTAGTTCATTTTATTTTGGAGAAATTTCTGATCTATATATATATGTATATGTATATGTATTGTTGGGGTTCATGTATTTGTGTTGATTCTAGCTAGCTGAGGCTCTGAATTTTCTGCATTATAAGTCTTTAGCTTTAACTGACAAGAACAGTTTCTTCTGCTATCTGACAATTTAATCTTGTGTTTAGTTTTGACAATTTAATCTTATCCGTCGTTGAGATTCATCAACTTTGGTTAAATTGTAATACTTTTCTTAATCTGTTATGTTTATCTGAGGGTTTAGAAATTGTATCCGTCTAGTGGGATATTTTCTAATACCCTGTAACAAAATTTTCATATTTTTAGAAGTACAGCTCCGGAAAATTCCATTATAGGATATGAAAAAATGTCTTATTAGGAGGACATAATTCTGAACCGTCAAATCATTATCTAGTTATCTTAGATTGCCATATTTTTAATAATTTGATATGATTTTGATGTGATTTGACACTAATTTCATCCTACTAGACTTATTCTACGATTTTATGTGTTTAGTTGTTGGATAATTGGATAAAAAATTGGTTATGTGTGGCGGAATTAGTGGTAGAAAATGCTGTGTACGGTGGAGCATTAATACACTTGAAGCTATTTTCTACCACAAACTTGAATCTTGTTTTTTGAAGCATATATTATTTGCGGTTGTTAAGCTTGAAGGAGGCCTATAAATTCCATCTCATGGCCTATAAATTGTCTGAAGGTGAAATCGAATCCCTAGTGAGAAACAAGGATTTACGTGGAGAAAAACCAGGGACTGTCATAGACAAAATCCACTACTATAAAAATTATTCCAATCGCATCAAGTTTTACCACTCAATCCAAAATAAAAGAGTCTCAAGCAATTACTAATCCAAACTCCCTTTCCCGAACGCTCACTAAAAGATAAAGAGAAATCAAGGAAGAGAGAGAAGCCAAAGTGATGTAGGGCCAAGAAGAGAATAATAGAGATGGAAAGAATAGGAGCAATATGGAAGAGAAAATAACCTCAAGAGAATTTATAGATAGACAAGAACTCAAGAGAGAAGGGAAAACACTGATTTCAAAATCATTCATAAGCCATCGTCTTAGTTGAAATCACAAAGTATCATATTTATACGTAAACTAAATAACAAATAAGGAAACTACAAAGTAAGGACAGTTGCCAATCAAAAACTACCCTGAACTGCATAATGAGAAACCAAATCAAAGTAAGATAAGAAAAGTCAATAAGGGGAAACTATCCTAGTGTATTATTTCCTCATTGAGTGCAAACTAAATTATATTCTATTATTGTTCTGCACCACAACTGCTCCTGTACCGAGGGTGCTCCTAATGAGAAGAATGGCATGGTATCAATAGGAATCCTTCAAGCTTCACAACCACAAATAATATCTTGTTCAAAAACAAGCATCACAAACTAATTTTAGCACAAGTGTGTGGTCATTAATGCTCCACCTTACATTACAGTTTCTACTATTAATTCCTCCACGTTAAACCAATTTTTTATTTGGCCAATTACTCAACATTAGTTCGGAAAAACATTGATGTACGTCACTAGTTGTATCTGGATTTGTTGATGAAGTGCGGCATTAATGTTTATTAGGAAGAAACGTGGATTTTTAACTATGATTTTGTCATGTGTTAACTTAGTATGTATATAAATGCAAGTATAAACGTAGTGCAATTGACGGTGTTAAGCAAAAGATTATCTTGGAACATCCAACAACTAGCCGAGGAATAGATTTTGGGAATAGAGTTTTAGGCTGCTCGTATCATGCGAAGAAACTGCTTTTAGGCGTGATGTTTTTGGCAATTTTCCCTCAGAACATCAGGAGTGAGATTCTAAATCAGGTGTGAAGATGGGTGGTAAAGAAAATTTGGCGTTTCTGGGCAGAGATTATTACCAGACCAGTTCTTTCTTGCTTTTCTTTATGTTGATTGATTTTACTATGTATATTCAACTTAAAGAAAACGTTGTTTCAAATTTAACTCTATTTGTCTTGAAAAACAGTTTGTGCAGCAGCACTAACAACAGTCATGGGGCAGCGCTATTTGCAAACTTCTAAGATAATGCCTGCTGGTATTGTTGCTGGTATCAGGTTAGTTGAGCTCGGATTTCTGTTTGAGCCATCCTTTTTTAATTTACCATGTTAGAATAAAAAAACTAATGTTCACCCACCTTCTAGCAGTGCAAGGTTTTTGAGAAAATTGGTAAACTAGCTTTATGAATCTCATTCTTTAATGTACAGCTCCTATGTTCTGTAGTTTAGTTCATGTCCACTTATTTTCCGCTTGTATGCGCTTGTCATTTCTGATTATCTTCTCTTTCCTGGCACCATTTGTTCAATGTGCTTCTATTTTCAATTAGAAAGTGACAAATTATTCTTAGTTTGCATAAGCAGATTATCACTGCTAGCGTGTTTTCTTGCAGTGCGCTCATGACTGCGTTTTATTTGTACAAAATTGTGACTGGCGGCAACCACATTCCAGCCAAGGCCGAATGAAAGCGCCTCAAGTATCCCCATTTCGGTACTGCTAGTCACTATTTGATTTCTAACAATCTTGTACTGCTTGGCAACGTGCTAGCAATTTGTGTGTCATAACGGAAGTGGAATTATGTCTTTGGAGTTGAAGGAAAGCTGATTCAAGTAGCTGCTGTTGTTATTCTGACACTCTTTTGTACTCTATTTCGAACCAAGAAACTATGATATATATACTTCTTCTATATAATTGCAGAGAATGCTCCTTTAATGACATGAATACCACTCTCAGTTCTGGTTTACTATTGCTGGAATCAACTTAAATGATACAGGAAGACGTTGAAACTAAGCACACGTTTGGATCACCATTTGACGATTGTTTTTTACCATTATATTTTTAAAAGTTTAATACGGTGGTTTTTCTCACAAAAATTTGAATTTACTAATTTACTTTTCAAGCTGATGATCCGAATGGATCATAAAATTAATAAATTGAAACGTTTTGTGCCTCTGTTCCACTTATTCTGTTTGAGAAAAAATGGTTTCTAGTTTCTTCTAGGAAGGTTGTCATTTTCCTTGATGGGAATAGTTCTATGTTTTCCAAGGAATCATTATTTTAACATCTTGACAAATTATATAACATGCAAATATTGTCTTCAATTTCAAAATGGCATCTTTCATACGCAAACAAATGTTTTATTATTTTTTTAATATTGTTATTCAAAGCACTTTTGTTTTTTTTTGTGGGCTGGGGCATTCACCAGCCATTGAAAACTTTAAAAATAAACATATAAAGTAATAAATAACTGTACAAGTATATAAGAGTTTTTTGGTCTCTGAAACTAGTTACAAACTAATAAATAACTCATTGGAACATAGCAGTTGTCATCACTGAAATAGCCCTACACAAACATATCAAATTACTCTGATGTCATGTAAGTTTTTTTAATTTGGAAAAATGACGGGGTTTTTTAATGGTCCATTACTGATAGACTTGAATTATTTATCCGATATGAACCGGTCCATTAGCGATAAACCAGATGTTGGGTTGACTTGAGTTCTCCTACAACACAAGAGGAAAGGAATTTTCCGGCTAGAGGGAAAAATATTCCCTGCCAAATACCAACAACAACAGATATCTATAAACTACAAACTAGAGTTCAAGGCTTTCACCCCTTCTTCTCGTCTCCGAATCTCTCTCATACAGTTCACCATGAGCTCCGTACTCGCTTTTTTTCTGTTTCTCATTTCAATCTTCCTTCTTCTCACAAGAAGAAAATCGACGAAAAAGCTTCCTCCGGGTTCACTAGGAATCCCGATAATAGGCCAAAGCCTTGGTCTTCTAAGAGCAATGCGTGCCAATACAGCGGAAAAATGGCTTGAACAAAGAATCCAAAAGTATGGTCCGATTTCAAAGCTAAGCCTGTTTGGTAAACCAACGGTTTTCCTTCATGGACACGCTGCAAACAAGCTCATCTTCTCCAGCGACGGCAGCACCATTGCAGCCAAGCAAACTAAGTCCATCCGGATGATTCTTGGTGACCGGAGTATCTTAGAGCTAAGTGGCGACGATCACCAACGAGTCAGAAATGCGCTCATGATGTTCTTGAAGCCGGAATCACTGAAGCAGTATGTGGGGAAAATGGAAGAAGAAATTAGGATGCACCTTGAGATGCATTGGCAAGGCAAGCAACATGTAACTGTAAGTCGGGTTTTTTTCCCCTTGATTTGTTTAGTAAGCAATAACAATGAGTTGTCATCGCTTATTTCGACAAATGTTTTTGTCGATTATAGGTACTTCCCCTGATGAAGATCCTCACTTTCAACATAATATGCTCTCTTCTTTTCGGCGTTGAAAGAGGACCCCGGAGAGACAAACTCAAGGACTGTTTTCAACAAATGATTGAAGGAATGTGGTCGGTTCCTGTTAATTTGCCTTTCACACGGTATAACCGCAGCCTTAAGGCGAGCAAAAAGGTTCAAAACATGATAAAGCAACTCATACATGAAAAGAGAGCGGAGCTGAAGAACAAAGGTGCTTCTCCACACCAAGACCTTATCACTTGCTTGCTTAGCATCCGAAATAAAGACGGTGAAGAAGTGATAACCGAGAAGGAGATTGTGCACAATGTCATGGTAGTCATGATCGCCGGATATGACACATCTTCCGTTCTGATTACTTTCATTTTGCGGTTTCTAGCTAATGAGCCTCCCATTTATGAAGCTGTTCTTCAAGGTAAAATAGAACTCTCCATTTCTCTCTCATTCGAAATCTAAAAGAAAAAAGATTTGTAATTTTTTTTTCACATCATTACATTGTCAAAACCGCTATCATGAACTTTCGGAGCAAACTAGTTTCCTTCGCTATTTTTTGTGGTTTGCAGAACAGGAAGAGATTGCTAGAAGCAAGTCTTCAGGAGAGTTTCTAACATGGGAAGACCTTGCAAAGATGAAGTACACTTGGAGAGTTGCTTTGGAGACCTTGAGAGTGGTTCCTCCTATCTTCGGTGGCTTCAGGAAAACGGTAAAAGACGTCGAGTTTGGTGGCTACGTCATCCCTAAAGGGTGGCAAGTAAGTCAAAATCTCGTAAATTCTCAATTCCTTTTCCATTTTTTGGGTTTTTCTTGCACTTAATGCACGCTAAACTTATCGATGTTTTGCGACTTGGACTCTGAACTTTTGATTTTGGCAAATGGGAGCTTAAATTTGAAAATCCACCATAATCATGGTCCAATAGGTAATGGATGAAGATTCATGGGTGGAAATGCCCCATGAATTTTTCTCCGATTGGCAAATTGGACACTAACTTCTAATTTTGACAATTGAGACCTCAATTATTGTCTATTTATCGATGTATGTTATCGGTTGGACTACATTGCCAAGGATTGCAAAATTTAAGGTCCTTAATGCCAAAATTGAAAGCTTGGGGTCCAACTAGGAAACAATGAAAATCTTAGGGTGTATTTGTACAAATTACCCTTATGATTTTTCCTTCTCTTTTCAACTCTCCTTACTTCTGTTCTCCTTCTAACAACTCTAATTTCTTACCTTACCTATTCAGATATTCTGGTCATCTCCAATGACTCATATGGACAGTAAAATATACCCAAAACCCGCAAAGTTTGATCCGAGCAGATTCGAAAACCAGGCCTCAGTTCCTCCCTACTGCTTTGTTGCATTTGGCGGAGGACCACGAATGTGTCCGGGGAACGAGTTTGCAAGGATTGAAACTCTTGTTACGATCCATTATTTGGTCACACGGTTCACATGGAAGCTATGTGCAGACAACTCTTTTAGCCGAGATCCAATGCCGGTCCCAACTCGGGGATTACCAATTCAAATTATGCAAATTAAACCAGTCTGAAAGTTCATTGTTGCTTCTCTTCTAAGTCATATAATGGTAACATGGTGATTGGTGACTATGCTTCCTTTCAAGAATTGAAAAATAAAAAAATTCCAATTTGTATTAGTATGTAAGTATTCTTAACTAGAACAAATGTGGTCAAATTTTCTAGTAATGCCTAGTGCCCATGTAGAGTACTACAATTCGGGTCCGTTTGGTATGCATAATAGGACTATATTAGATAGGATAACATTAAGAGATTAGATTGGAATATATAGAAAATAATTGGATTGAATTTTAAACGATACTATCCTATACTTGACATTATTACATAAATGAGCATTTCTAATTTTCTCCTCTTGCTGGAGTTATGGACTTGGTAAACTCTTATCCAGTCTAATCTTTTAAAATTTCTTACCGAACAGAAGAATAAAATCCAATCTAGTCCCATTCTCCTTAGTTTTATGCACGAAACAGGCCCTTCATGATTAGATCGGGATTAGATACATGATGGGGCCTACCAATGCAACCCATTCGGGATGTAAAGCATCTCCCTAGTGCCCACCTAGACTAGTACGATTCATGGTGTAGAGTAGTACAATTCATGGTCTGGTTGGATCATACATGGACTTATTTTGGGCTTGCTGTGCTTTTAACAGAATTTTCTGCTTTTACTTTTTAACAAAATGAGAAGTAAAAACTAAAAGTAAAGTTACAAATTTTAAATTCTCTAAATAACTATTAAAACAAATTGGTGTTTGTGTAAATGTTTTTTTGAGTATTTTATGTAACATAATATTTTACATCGTAATTCGTTTAAATGACTTTTAGAATATCAAAAATATTATCAAAATATCCATGGTGAGGCCTACCCGAGGTAACCCGGTCGAGATGTAAAACATTTTCCGAGCGTCTAACAACATAATGGCGTATTGAGTATTGAATGAGTCTTGCATAGTCATTTGACAACATTAATACTGCCTCTATTATTAATAAGTTCAATAATTTCATAAAATAATAACAGTTGAAAAAGACATCATATATATATATATATATATATATAAATAGACATGTATTATCTATTACTCTTATGCAAATGAGAGTTCTCTTCTCTTTCCCACTATTGAAAATTTTGATCAAGTATATTTTGTCCTTTTCTGAATTTTTATGATACATTTTCCTTTGTTTTGTCACCCCTAAAATCTTGCATTTTTAAATGTGCTTAGATAAAATTCCCTTTTTTTTTTTCCTTCTAATTTATCCGTATTGAAATTTTTTTTTCCCTCAATTATATATGTCCTCAATAGTATTTTAGCATTTTTTTTTTCTTGCAACTCTCTCAAGTAGTATTTTCCCGTATGTATCCCCTAAATAATTATTGTCTACTCCCTACTATAATCTTCCTTTTTTTCTAAAAATGTTCTCCTTTATTTTTTTTGTCTGATAATTAAAATAACTAAGACATAAAAAAAAAATTATATCCACGTAATAATAAAAAAAAAAAAACAAATTGATTATATGCACGTAGTTCCAATCAGTGTGTGTATATACTGAAAAAAAAAAAAAAAAAAAAAAAAGCAACAACCTCGAGTTCACATTTAAAGAAAAAACGACACGAACTAGAAAAGCAGCATTTAACAAAACGACACCAATATCATCAAACGACAATGGTGAAATAAATTAGACAACTTAAAACTAACAATAAAGAGAAAGAGAGAGAGAGAGAGAGAGAGAGAGAGAGAGAATAAAAAAAAGAAAAAGAAAAAAAAAACTCTTGCTACAATTTTAAACTCTTGTTACAATCGATTATAATTTCAAAATAACAATAAGAACAATTATAATTATTAACCTCACAACGACATTGCTAAAAACAACTTGAGCAAGAGAAGCGACAATTAGTTGGACAATACAAATAACATAAAACGATAAAACAACATTATCTAGAAAAATCTACCACAACCTGAAAACGTTATGAACTATAAAGGCAACAATTTTTCTCAAACGACACCAACATAATCAGACGACAGACAACATTAATAGAAGCACAATAATGCATGAGAAATATTAATACAAAATATCGAAACAACAACATCAAGGAGAAAAGACAACATTGTTAGAAGAAACATTTGTTTTCTTTTTTTAAATGTACGTCATGACATTATTATTATCATTATTATTATTTTGGGTGCAAATTTGTTTAGTTGTCACTACTCACTATACCTAATCTCTAACCTTACCTATTCAGATATCAATGACTCATATGGACAATAACATATACCCGAAACCAGTTGTGGAGCCAGAATCGGAATCGGTAACCGCCAGCAGCCTTGGTTACCGGTTGATAATCAACCGATTGCCCGCTGATGACGGTGGTTATCAATCGGTAACTAACTAGTTACCCGCCGGCCTTGGTTTCCAGTGGTCGGTAACCAACTGATAACTCACAAGAGGTGGTTGTTATCGATCGGAAACCTACCGGTGGTCGGTAATCAACTGGTAACCCAGGTGGCTGTTACATCATGAATACTAACTAGTAATTATAATTAGTTTTTAAAAATAAATATATAAATAACATATTTATAATATCATCTGTGGCATTTTTGCTAGAGACTTTTTTTTTTTTTTTTTTTTGGCTAGAAGAGATTGCTAGAAGCAAGCCTTCAGGAGAGTTTCTAACATGGGAAGACCTTGCAAAGATGAAGTACACTTGGAGAGTTGCTTTGGAGACCTTGAGAATAGTTCCTCCTATGTCTTTGGTGGCTTCAAGAAAACTCTAAAAGACGTCGAGTTTGGTGGATACGTCGTCCCAAAAGGGTGGTAAGTTAGTCAAAATCTCTCAATTCTAAATTCGTTTCTCCTTTTCCCCTTCTGTTTTTTTGCACTAGCGTACGCAGAACTTCTAATTTTGTCATCAAATCGGACCTTAAATTTGAAAATCTAGCATAATCGTGATCCAATAGCTAATGGACGTCGATTAATAGATCGAAATGCCCTCACGAATTTTGCATAAAATAATGCACTCAAATGTTTTTTTTTTCCTCTTTTGTTGGTTGGTAGGTTGGCAAGTTGGACCTTGGCTTCTAAATTTTGGCATTTGAGACTTTAGAGCATCTCTAATAGACAATGCTAAATTGGTGTGTCAATGTTTAAATTTGGCATTTGAATGAAAAAAGTGTTCTTTAATATAGTGCTATCTTTCATTCTAAATTTGTCATATGCTAAACTTAATGGCAAATTTGTCACAAGATATAGTCAACGCCAAATTTCACTTTTGATTGTTATTAATTGTTGTCTCAAGCAATTATTGCAACATTTTTATCTTTTATCTTTTAAATACTAAAAGTTCACTTTTACAGCTTCGAAGGCATAATAATAATGACAAAAAGTAGAAATAACATTAGAAATAACATAATGCATTAGAGTATAAAATAAGATAATGTTATTTTTCAGATTATTTTGTAATAAATATAACATTGGTACACATAAATACATTGGACATGGTCTTATTTGTTGTCCGTTAACAGATGTATGTTGTCGGTTGGACTACGTTACGCCAAGGATTGCCAAATTTAAGGTCCTTATCGTCAAAATCGAAAGCTTGGGGGTACAACTAGCAAATGACAAAAAGCTTAGGGTGCATTGGTGCAAATTTACCTTTTTACTTTCCGTTCTCGTTTCAACTCTTTTGCTTCTGTTCCAATACCAACAACTCTAATATCTAACCTAATTACCAATTCAGATATTCTGGGATTCACCAATGACTCAAATGGACAATAACATCTACTCACAACCCTCAAAGTTTGATCCCAAAATATTCGAAAACCAAGCCTCAGTGCCTCCATACGGCTGTCCGCGGAACGAGTTTGCAAGGATTGAAACTCTTGTTACAAAATCCATTATTTGGTCACACGGTTCACATGGAAACTATGTGCAGACAACTCTTTTAGTCGAGATCCAATGCCGGTCCCAACTCAGGGATTTCCGGTTCAAATCATGCGAAAGAAACCGCCGTGAAAGTTCATTGTTGCTTCTCTTCTAAGTCAAATAATGGTAGCATGGTGATTGATCACTATGCTTTCTTTCAAGAATTAAAAAAAAAAAATTCCAACTTGTGATAGTATGTAACTATTTTTAAACCGATATTCTAAAACTCCCCTTCACGTAAGAACAAAGAATGTAACTGCAGGGTTTGAACACAAGATGTTTTTTTTTCATACATGTTAGTCTATCAATTCATATAAAAAACTTAAGTTATCGAGAGATGACTCAATAATAACTTTATATTTTAATGAAATTATTTAGTAGTTATGCCTGGTGGCATGTAGAGTGGTACTATTCGCGGTTGGGTCAGGATCAGATAGATGGTGGGGCCAACCCGATGTAACCCCGTCGGGATGTAAAACATTTGCCGCCCGTGTAATGACATGATGGTGTATTGAGGATTGAATGAGCCTTGCATTGCCCTTTGACAACAGTAGTACTGCCTACATTGTCAGTAGAAAAGAAAACGACATGAACTACAAAGGGAACTATTTTTCCGAAGTCCGAACGACACCAAAATTTTCAGACGACAGACAACATTAAGAGAAAAAACAACATCATCTAAGAAACGACAACAACCTCAAACAATATGTCTGAAAACAACATCAACTTGAAACTACAAATTGCTATAGAGACAGAAATGTAATAAGCTGACACTGACGTAACAAATAAGAACAACTTAAAAAACGAGAAGAAAAAGGAAAACGACAACAAAATCAAACGACGTCTCAAAAAGCAACACGAACTAGAAAAGCCACAATTACAAAAACTACACCAATATCACAAAATGACAGTGACATAACAAACAAGAAAAATATTAAAATCGAGTTGATGATAATAATAACAAAACATCATCTGGGAAAACGACAACAAAATCAAAACGATGTGAAGTAGAAAACAGGACAATACGACACCAGTATGATAAAACGACAGTAACAATGCAAACGAGAACATTTTAAGAAATGACAGCTACTAAATGAGTGAGAGAGAGAGAGAAGACACGGACTAGAAAAGGCTATAATTATCTAAATCACGTCAATGTCGTAATACGACAATGACATAGCAAAAGAGAAACAGCTTTTAAAACGACAATAATTAGACACGACATCAAGTGTGAAAACGACTCGAAAGATGAATACAATAAAAACAACAATAACTTCAAAACATGACAATTAAAGAGATACGATAACACTCTAAAGACGATAATACATGGGAAACATCAATAGAAATAAAAATAAAATAACAATATTCTAAATAAATGACAACATCAACACAAGACCGACAACAACCCCAGCCAAAATCGACAACAAAGTCAACGAACGACACAAATTAGAAAAAAGAGAAAAATTGGAAAAAAGAGAGAGAGAGAAAAGAAAAACAACAATTCATTTTTTATGCAAGTCACTAAACAAGGAGAAAAAGACAACATTGTAAGAAGACATATTTGTTTTGTTTTTGAAATGTACATCATGACATTTAAAATTTTTTTTAAAAAAAATTTTGTTGCAACTTTGTTTAGTTGTCACTATACAAGGGACCTTGACCATTCACAAATTTCTGCACTTAAAAAAGAAACTTTCTTAGTCTGTCCAGCTACTCACATACTAAATTAATAAACTTCCCCTTAGTTCTTATCCCAGTATTGAATGATAGAAAGTAATATTTTATTTTATTTTATTTTTTAAAATTTTGGTATGGTATGAAAAAATACCCAATATGTTTTATTTTGAAGTGTTAGACCTAAATTAATTTATGTCGGAAATATGCATTATCAATAAGAATACTCTATTGTTTTTTTCACCAAAATTTCCTTCTTGCTACCATTTCTAGGATTTTTTTAATTTTTAATTTTTAATTTTTGCCCCCATTCCTTTAGTTACTTGAAAAAGGACAATAAGAAATGGACTGTCTTCAAATATTTGGCATCTCTAATAGATTAAAGTTAACCTGATGATAAGATTGGACGGAATCAACAATGAAATGATTAATTAGATAACCATAGCATAACTTCTTCGGTATCACAACTTATAAAGAGTAGATCCTACATATGAATCTGATATTATGGGATCCGCTCTTTATCAATATATGGTACTTCTAGCATTGTTCCAACGTAAATATTTAATAAAAGTCTTTGCAAAATCAAAAATATTTGGGGACACAACCACTACTAAATACAACTATTGATAGTAAATGAGCCTCATCTGTGGGTCCCATATCATGAAATCCAACATGATCTCTTAATGACTCATGCTCAACATCACTGATGTGGCTCGAAGAGAAACGGAATTTTCAGGCTAAAGGGAAAATATATACCCTATCAAATACCAACAAAAATAGACCAAGACCAATTCTATAAAATGCTACTCTAGTATTATAATTTCATACTCTTCAATCCCTCTTCTCATCTCTCTCTCTCTAGATATACACCATGACTACCCTATTCACTATTTTCTTGTTTTTCATCTCAATCTTCTTTGTCCTTAAAAGGAGAGGAAGATCAACAAGAAAGCTTCCTCCAGGCTCACTAGGAATACCGATAATAGGGCAAAGCCTTGATCTTCTAAGAGCGATGCGCGCTAACACCGCCGAAAAATGGCTCGAAAATAGAATAAAAAAGTATGGTCCGATTTCGAAGCTAAGCCTGTTTGGTAAACCAACAGTTTTCCTTCATGGACATGCTGCAAACAAGTTCATCTTCTCCGCCGACGGCAGCACCATTGCGATGCAGCAAATTAAGTCCAGCCAGATGATCATCGGAGAGCGGACTTTGTTAGAGCTAGGTGGCGACGACCACAAGCGAGTCAGAAATGCGCTCATGTTGTTCTTGAAGCCGGAGTCTTTGAAGTTGTATGTGGGAAAAATGGAAGAAGAAATCAGGATGCACCTTGAGAAGCATTGGCTTGGAAAGCAACAAGTAACAGTAAGTTAAAAACTATGTAGATAAATAAATATATATATATATATATGTTAGTCTATAGGATATAAAATTCAATTTCAAAACATCTTCTAGTAGTTTGCTTTTGAAACTAGGAGATCATAAGTTCGAACTCTTGTGTCTGCACTCTACAATTGTTACAGAAAATATATATTCATGTGTTGGGCAATATAAAATCCAATCTAGACCTATTTTTTAATATCGTAAGTTTTTGAGAAAATTGATAAACTGGCGGTGTTGAGAAAATTTTTTTTAATTCTTTTTATTTTTTGTTGCATGATGATAGGTCTTGCCCCTGATGAAGATCCTAACATTCAACATAATGTGCTCTCTTCTTTTCGGGCTCGAGAGAGGAACTCGCCGAGACAAACTCGTGGAAGGTTTCGAACAAATGATGGATGGAATTTGGGCTGTTCCGGTAAATTTGCCCTTCACGCGCTACCACCGCAGCCTCAAGGCAAGCAAGAAGGTTCGAGACACGGTGAAGGAACTTATTCGCGAAAAGAGATTGGAACTAAAGGGAAAAAGTGTTACTGATCCACGGCAAGACCTTATCGCTTGTTTGCTTAGCATCCGAAATGAGGAGGGCAAAGAAGCGTTAACCGAGATGGAGATTGTGGATAACATTATGCTTGTTATGGTTGCAGGACATGACACTTCATCTATTCTTATTACTTTCGTTCTCCGGTTTCTAGCCAACAAGCCTTCCGTTCATGCTGCCGTTCTTCAAGGTAAACAGAATAGGTTTGATTTGCTAAATTCTTGGCCTGAAAGAGCACGATCCTGGAAAGTGATCGTGTCGTGTTTTGTTGATTGCAGAACAGGAAGAGATTGTTAGAAGCAAGAAATCGGGTGAAGATCTGACATGGGAAGACCTTGCCAAGATGAAGTACACATGGAGAGTTGCAATGGAGACTCTGAGAATAGTTCCTCCTGTCTTCGGTGGCTTTAGAAAAGCTCTAAAAGACATCGAGTTCGGTGGATACCTCATCCCTAAAGGGTGGCAAGTAAGTCTAAATCTTAGCTTGCGTTTAGACATCAGGTTAGGACCAGAAAATTCCAACACAGTTTTTGTCTTTTTATGAAAAAAAAATCAACGAAAAAATTAATTAGTGATTTAAAATTCAACCAATTCTAACATAAAAATTTCATTCTAAACCAGCGCACCAAACGCACCTTTAATCCCGTTTTTAGTGACAGTAGACGAAGAAATATACTACTTTTTCTTATCCTTAGATTTTCATCAAGGTTCGTTAAATTGCTAGTTGTTTTTTTTTTTTAATAATTTGATATATGATTCTTTCGTGATATGATAGTTTAAAATCGAGTCCGACCAGTGTGCATTTTTTCTCATCCGACCATAGATTATTAGCCTTTATTAAACTCTGTTACTTGTGTTGCACTTGCACTAAAAGCTCTCTCCCTTGTACTAATTCAGATATTCTGGGCTTCATCAATGACACAAATGGATAAAAGTATATTTCCAGAACCTACAAAGTTTGATCCCAACAGATTCGAGAACAAATCATCAGTTCCGCCCTATTGCTTCGTCGCATTCGGAGGAGGAGCACACATATGCCCGGGAAACGAGTTTGCGAGGATCGAAACCTTAATAACAATCCATTATCTGGTCACTAGGTTCACATGGAAACTATGTGCAGACAACTCTTTCAGCAGAGATCCCACGCTGGTCCCGGCTCAAGGATTACCGGTTCGAATCACGCAGAAAAAACCATTGTGAAAGTCATTCCTGTGATCTGTCTTTTGTAAACAGAATGTTAAAGACACTGCTTGCTTTGAAGAATCAAAAGACCCCTCCCCCAGTTATGTCACTAGTCTCAAACTACAGAAAATGCTGTCCGAGTGTTGTTCTTACGGTCGACGAGAAAACGACATAGAAAACAACTTCGGCAAACGACATTAATCTCGAAGAATGAACGCACGAGGCAAAAGTGCAATAAAGTGAAAATGGGGCCAATGTCCCAATTCAAAAAATTATTATTATCCCTAAAGACAAAATCAGCAATAAAAGCATTAGAATTTGCAGACAAGTTAAAGATTCTCGGAAACAATACTTCAAATGTCTAATCCCACACCAAATATCTTTCTAGAACAAAATTATTGTCCCCAGGCCCACCCTCCAAGAAATGTTATTAGAGAATCTGAGTAAACCCTCAGATTTAAACTTTAACGGATTTTTAAGCCTATGTTTAGTTTAAAAAAAAAAAAAGAAAGAAAATAAGAGGGAAAGGAAAAATAGAGATGAAGGAAAATAAGATGGAGAGAAAACATTTTGGTTTTCTTTTAGGTTGTTTAGTAGAAAAGAAGGAAAGAAAATAAAAGAGTTGTACAATTACTATTATATCAACTTATTTGTATTATTTTAATTTAAAAATTAAGATAAAATTATAATTTTAATCAACATGGAGTGGATTTTTGTTTTCCATCCAATGTCGGAGAGATGAAACTTGGTGGGCTCCACTAAATTTTTTTCTAACATATTTTCCTTTCCATCTTTTCTTCTTTCTTACCAAACAAACACATTTTCATTTTCCATTCAATTTTCCCTCCACCCACTTCCTAAATGATCCATTCGTCACCACTTTCGAATCCCATCCGTTTCGTTGCGACCCGTACTTGCTCTTAACATTCCTTGCCCAAAGAGCATGCTGTTCCAATGGAAATCTTCACAACCATTTTCCCAAGAGAGCCTCATTCTTCCTCTTCAAATTTCCTACACACCTAACCCTCCTTTCACTTTACTTCTCGAACCTATGTCCCATGCCACCAAGCTTCTACACGCCAACTTCGCCGCGCAATTCCTCTGCTAAGGAACTTTTCCCCATGTTAATCTTAAGGCCAGAGCACATCGTGAAAAACTTAAGGATACAATTGGCATTCCTCAGGTTTCGTGAATCAACTGGTAAGAGAAAATGAGTATCGTCTACAAATTAAAGGTGTGACACACATACCCTATCTCTCCCAACAGTGAAACCCTTCACAATCCCCACCTCCATTGCTTTATCCATAAGTCTCCCAAGCAAATCTACGACGAGCGAATAAGAAAGGAGAAAGCGGATCTCCTTGTCTTAAACCCCTCGTGGCTCCAAACCTCCCTCTCGTTTTCCCATTTATCATAACAGAATAATTAGCCGTTGTCACAGAACCCTTGATCCACTTCATCTCAATCCAAAACGCTTTTGTTCCATAATTTTTTCCAAGCAACTCCAGCGCACATGATCATATGCTTTTTCGAAGTCCACCTTGAAAACCAGCCCTTCCTTTTTCTTCGAACGATACTCTTCCACTGCTTCATTCGCCACTAACACTACATCAAGAATCTGTCTATCTTTTACGAAGGCACCTTGTGACATTGAAATTGTTTCCCCAAGGACGTCTCGCAGCCGATTAGCTAAAACCTTGGCTAGTATCTTGTAAACACTAGAAACCAAACTGATTGGTATGATGAAATCTTTCACTAAAGGTGACTCAGATTTCTTGGGAATAAGTTTGCTATACTAATTAACTTAATTAGATTGTGACGCAGCAAGAAATCAAAGACGAACCAAATTCATGGCCGAAGAGGCGCACCTCAAGAGAGAACTCTGTTTCTTGCAAATTAGGTATCATAATCTGTCCCAACAACAACGAGACCAAACCTCGAAACACAATCGCTTCGGAGCAACAAAAACCAATGATCCGAATTTTATCAAAGCAGCAGCAAAAGAGAGAAACAGCTAAAGGAACATCTAGCGAGGCAAATGCCAGCGCAAAGCAACCGAAATGAACGACATCTAAAATGGACTCCTCTTCTCCAAACTTGGGGCCCTATGTTCTAATCACCACGGGACGGATCAACTCCGTTTTTGAGTTATTACAAACTGCTAATCAAGTGACAAGGTCCACATGAAAACCAAGTTCGTTAATTATCATTTACCGGGAGGCATTAAACGAGGAAAATTCTAATAAATTGAAGTAAAGAAGAAAAAATAAAAGGCATTGCAGTAGAAAGAGTTTTATGGGGAAAAAAAGAAGAACAAAAAGAGGTTGATGTTAATAGAACTTAAAACGGTACAAAGGCATTAAAAAGATCCTACATTTAGTTGACATAATCTAAGCTAACACGCGTTTAAAGATTACAGATCTGATAATATCTAGTCCTAAAACTAATTAAGATACTATAAATTATCCTATTGGCAACGTCTCCAAAGAAGGTGCAATCCAAAGCAAAGATTTTCTGAGCATCACCTTCCTAAACAGTCGACCACCTGTCCGTAACTTCATATGCTTAAGATCAGGTAAGGGAGAACTGTAGATCTTTCTCACTTCATCTGGAATGATGAGAGCCTGTATATATTATATGAAAGTATTTATATATATATATATGTATGTATGTATAAAAAGGACATCATCAGGTGAGGATCAAACTTTGAACAAATAATCGACATACACGTAATTGAAGATAAATACCTTTTCATTGGAGAAAAATACGCGAAGAATCTTGGAGCCATTGAACTTCGAAAGAAAGTTTATTAGACTGGTATACCACTCAACATCATAGGTCTTCCTAGGATAGTCACAAACTGCGATATCAGCATCCAACAGATTTGGTGCATTAACTGAAATTTTGAACACCAAATAGCTTCTGTAGCCAAAGGAAACTAAATTTGGCGTATCAATTGTAGCCTCCAGCTGGCCTGATCCTGGCTGCTCCTCGGACCCGGAATGGATTCTAGGGGAAGGGCAGAACCTCACCTCGTAGCCATGTAAAGTGAAAGCAAAGTGTTTTAGATGTTCATTCCGGATTTTGAGGTGTTGAAAGCCATAGCAATCGGTTAATTTCAAACTCTCAAGGAAGGAAAGCTCAGGAATCAAATCTTCTAACCAACGGTCAGTCAAGAAAGCTTCGGAAAGTGAGAGATTTCTAATTGTCCTGCAGTGAACCAGATTTATACCGCAGTTTTTGCTTCTGGAAAATTTTCTCTCGCATACGAAGGAATGGAGATTAATCGCTTCAACTTCGATGGTTTGACAATCAGAATATACATCATTAACACCAGTTCTAAATTCCATATATTCCAGGCTCAAACTCGAAACTTTTGGATTTAACAAGCCATGACAATAACCTATATGAAGTTTCTTGAGAGAAGGGCAGCTCAACAGTAGATTGTTTAGTACTTGATCATCCATTTGGATGCTCCCCAGATATAACTCTTTCAAAGAAGGAAGGTTTGTCGGAACATGGGTATCCAACGCTAAACCACTCAGCTTCAGAACATTTAACGCTCTTAAATGAAGTACGAAATGAGGTAAGCAGTATAAGACCCTCCTTGGTTTGGGCAGAATACAGAGGTCTAACTCCCCAACATTCTTGTTTATGAGAAATCTTAACCAACCATCCATTCGGGCTCCATAGTACTTCATGCAAAGCCTAAATTTAGAAATGGTTGTATCTGCATAAGGCTGTCGCAAACACTCATCTACGAACTTATAGAATCTTTTCCGCTCATGATTATTTTCACCAAGTCTTCTGAAATAATGAATATCCCTTGAATCACAGAAGTCTAGCACAGAAGCCAAAGTCCACATGTGTCTCCATCGCTTGGAAAGGAGGCTCGTGCGAACGGTATGCAGGGTGGGAAGAAAAGATAATATGTGAAGGATAATAGCATCAGGTAATGCCGATATTCGATCCTCAAGCTCTGTCTTCTGTTCTTTCATCCTTTTAGTAGCCACAAAAAATAAGGGGAATACAATTAATATGCAGTGGTTTCAGTCATGCAAAACAACGAAAGGAAGTGGGAAAAAAAAAATACGGAACAAATAGATCGATCTAAGGGACTTAAATTTCTTTCCTTTTCTTGCTATCTGCCAACAACGAAAAAGGAGTGGAATGCATCAATCTAGTTGCCCAACAAAGCTTTTAGGAGAAAAACCCATAAACGTTTAATCCAAAGACTCCCATTTCAAAACTTTAAAGCTTGTTTATACTTCATAATAAGCTACGTACGGTATTGAAGCTCATATTTGATAAATAGGCTTTTGGTAGAACTCAACACAGAAGCTAAGGAGAGATGGTGCGGTGCCTAATTCATATATAAACATTAGAACAATCTAGTAAATTGGCGATATGGGACAAATTCACTTAAGTTCAACTTCTAACACCTTCACTTACACATAGCATGTCGTGCAAATATGCCGAGGTCCAAACTAATCATCGCATGCAAAAGTCTGGTTCTGATACCATGAAAACAGGCTTGGTAGAGCTTATCCCCAAAAGCTAAATCAAGGAAAGAGGTCCCCCAATCCACATAAAAACAATGTACAAGTCCAGGAACTTAGCGATATGGGACAAATTCAACTTCTAATAATTTCAACAGGTTGTTGACTTTTTGAAACTTATATATATGCCAAATATGTGCAATATATGTGCGTATATACACTTATAATCAAGAAAACCTATGCACTTTTCAAACCCGCATTAATATCTCTTTGCCCAAAACCTATGAAGCTTTACCAATTTTAGGGCATTTTTATGATTCTTGCATTTGGGGAGTCTAAGCCACTGATTCAGGCAGATTGAGTTTTTTTTTTTTTTTAATAATTAAAAAAAAAAAAGAACGAAAAAGAAAGAAAAAAAAAAAACCCTTTTTGTGGAGTGATAAAATACAGACTCTCACTACTTTTTCAGCAAACAAAACAAGAATCAGGGTGTGAAAAATGATAAATTAAACCAAATATCATCCGAAGTTTTGGGGTTTAAAATCTCATCAGAAAGTAAGGAAGGAAATATGCTCATCAAGAAAACCATCACTCAAAATCCCAAAAACTCATAACATCAATAGAAGCAAAGCCAACAAGCGAAGAATTATCACTGCATGTATAGTGAGACGTAGAGAGAGAGCGAGTAAGTACCTTTGAAACGTCCTCCTAGAGAGAGAAACAAACAAAATGAGAGCCACTTACAGAGGAAAACCTTGGCCACAGAAAGTTGAAACAAAAACGAATCGGTTTCCTTCTTCTTGGGGTCGGTTTTTTCTCTTCTACATTATAACTGTAATAATCTTTTCTTTTGTTTTTTTTTTTCCCTTCTTCTTCGGGTCGGTTTTTTCTCTCTTCTACATTATAACTGTAATAATCTTTTCTTTTTTTTTTTTTTTTTTTTCCCCTTCTTCTTCGGGTCGGTTTTTTTCTCTTCTACATTGTAACTGTAATATATATATATATATATTTTTTGGAGCAGTAAAAACGGTTAGCTTTACCAGATTTTTAATTTTATTTTTTTTTTCTTTGCTTCATGAAGAGGAATCAGGTTAATATAAAGATGTACATCATTAAGTTATAATTTTTAGATAATTATTTACTAGAAAAAAACTTGTAAGTACTTATAATTCACTCCAGGTACTTACTTCCACTGCTGTAGGACTCAAGAAGTGACTACTTCATAAATTACATCATGTTATTTTAGTCTTGTAAATTTTAAATTTAATAAATTAGTTATGAACTTTTGTCTTTTAATATTTTGATCCCTAATACTATAATTAACGAAATAGTTTTGGGAATTTTACAGAAATAATTGCATTCCTATCATATAATAACTGAAAATTTTGTGATAAATTGTTGCATTAAATGCAAAATGTATAGTTTTTAAAATGTTGTTAATACTAATAAAGAGGAGATTTTACGTTTCGTCTAATTATGTTTAGATATTTCATTTCATTACGCATTTTAAACATAAGTATCTATATTATATTTTAATCGGAGACCAAAACAGCTAAAAATTAAAAAATTCATGAATTTACAAAAAAATTAATAATTGGTACGAGGGAAATAGGCTAAAAGTGCAAGGGAATAAAAATTAAATAGCATAAAAGTTTTAGTATAATAGTAAATAACAATTTTAATGTAACACACTCAAAATATCCAAAATACCCTGTCCCTTTTCTCAGATCTGGGCTTGTAAAAATCAAACCTATTCGATTTGGAATACAATTACCATTTTCAAAAAAAAAAAAATCAAGCCTATTCCTAAAATCATTTTCTTCCTCTCCGAAACTCTAGCAGAGAAAATCACAACAATTAGAAATCGGCATTAACCGTCTGAAAAATCATACAAAATCAATCGAGCAAGAGAACTTCATCATCAAAATCTTGTTTTTCTGAGTTTCTGTTCTAATCACCACGGAGTGGATCCATTTTTGAGTTATTATAAATTACTAATTATGTAAAAAACGCCACATGAAAACCAAGTTTGTTAATCATTCTTTACGGTGAGGCATTACAAAAGGTGGAAAATTTTAATAACTTAGGACGTGTTTACTAATAAGGAATTCAGATATTATGAAATAAATTCCCAATAAAAGGAAATTTGTTTCCTTAGAACTAGATTTCTGAATTTTTATTAAAATGTTTACTAACATATCAGGAATTAAATTACACAAGAAATTGAATTTCTATTATGTTGTTTACTAAACTAAGGAATTGGGTAAAAAAAATTTTGGACTCCCAAAATTGTCCTTACGTGGGATTATGTTTTTAATATTTTAAATTACCATAAATTTCATTAGTCATAACTTAAACAATTAAAAAAAATCTCAAAGCATATGTGAAAGAAATGAAAATGCCTAGAAAAGAAACTAGAAATTAATGTTCTTATAAAATACTACCTATTAGCTACACTACATACAAAACAAAAATAAAAATCAACATATATTATCCAAAAAACATGAGTTAGATTAGGTTACCGAAGAAGGACAGTTTGAGCTCTGAAGCATAATTAAAACACGTGACAATAATTTTGGTAAAAAAAAAAAAAAAAAACAATTACGTTTTTCGAGTCAAGTGAAATTTGAATATGGAGGTCAGACGTGGGATTGAAATTCCTCCAGACCAGGAAATAAATTCCTTATTTTAAAGTGGGGACCACATAATTTAATTCCCTATTGTGATAGTAAAAACTGTAATTTTAAATGAGGAAGTTAATTCATTTTCCCAAATAAAAATTCCTGTTAAGTAAATGCGTCCTTAAAGAAGAAAAAGAAAAAAAAAGAAAAGACATTGACGTAGAAAGATTCTTTTTTTTTTTTAATAGGATGAAAAAAGAACTTAAAAACTGTAGTAAACTAACATATAGGCATAAAAAAGATCCTAGGTTTAGTTGACTTGATCTAAGCTAACATGCATTTGAAGAAAACATATCCGATCGTATCGAAAAACAAAATTTACATTGAAAAATGTCATTTACAATCCTTCAGATCATACATTATACTGGGTATTGTACATTTGGAATTTATAGTGTAAATTTTGAGTTTACTAAATAACATAATCTGTTGAGTACTGTAAATTTATACAACAGATTCAATGTTTTCTAAAAAATAAAAAAAAAAATTATAATGTACATTCAAAACTTACACTGTAAACATCTATGTGACACCCCGAGGTCAAATTCAAAGGGTAAATTTTGAAGGAAAAAAAAAAAAAAAAAGTAGACACCATGAAATATCATGTGCAGTAAACTCAAAATTTACGATGCAAATCCAAAATTTATGACTAATTCCAAAATCAGCCTCAAACGTTCAACTAAAAGAATTTTAGAAAATAACAAGAGAAAAATGAATGTGTGTAAATAGACTACTTTGTTATATTTCACATTTGATTAATACAAAATCCAAAACAAGTTTATATACAAAGGAGAGCCTAATGGCTGTATGAGCACCAACGGCTAAAAGCAATACAAGAATGGAAAGAATGATTTCTAAAGGAAAGAAATCATTTGCTGAAAATAAAGATTAAAGCATATTAATTCTAGATGGTGTAAATTCATGAGTAACAGCTAAACATTGTACCAAATTTGCTAGAGAAGAGTTGACTACTTTCTTGGTGTCTAACGGCTTCCCATGATTATAATAGTTAGAATTGCTCTCTCCTTGAATTGGATCTTTATCACAACCTAGCTCTAACCCCAAATCTCCCTTCTCTAGCTGCCGGAAAACACAAACCACATGGATCACGAGCTCTCGCAAAAGCTAAGACCTCCTGCCACCGGATTCGATGTCCGCCGAAAAATCGCAAGCAAATGAAATGTTTTTCTGGCCCTTCGATTTGAAATCCACCGGGAGAGTGTGATGGCAGCAGAGAAATCATGATGAGGCACCGCATGGAGCTCGTCATCACCAGAGAAGACACATGCAACGGTATATCTGAAAAAAAATAAATAAATAAATAAATCAAGGGTAAAAAAGAACATTTACATATACCTAAACTTGATTATGCTATTAATTTTCAATGTTTTCAGATTATGCTATTTACCTTTAATTGACTAACTAATTATTGGTATACACTCAGCAATTTTTACTTTAAGAAAAAAAATCGATGCTATCCTTATATCACTATCTACAGTTTATTTGAGAATTTATTAAAACTATATGTTATATAGTATTAGGACTTAATTCACTCTCCTATCTCACGCTCATCCCAGTGTTACTTGGGGGATTCAAACTCTCGTACTGAGATTAAGAGAGATCTAAGAAAAACATCCACGATATCTATGTTACCACAAACATGTGGTTTAACTGAGTTCAACTTCATTTTTCTTCCCTTTGTTACACGTACAATTTTACTCATTTATCGGATATGGAACTTCAATACACATGTAGTTTTACTTTGAAAAATATGTTTGGGACTAGTATCACAACCTACATAAGACCCCCTTTAAAGCAAATCTCAAATGTTCATAATATACTTGTCACAAAAAAAAAAAAGGGGGGGGGGGGGGGGGGGGGCAAAATAGTATATTTTGTTATGTATCTTTTTTTTTTTTCCCCTCCTATCCAACTCGTAATTGTAAAAAATTTTAAATAATTTGAAAATTATATTATATTAATTAACTGTCGAAGGAAAACAAATATCAATTAATAGTATCCAAAGCTAAAATTTGACAATTGCTATATACGATGATAAATGTGCCACCAAGTATGGAAATTTAAACTTCATTTGTATTGAAGAGCGGTTTTTTCTATCCAAACGCAAAATCTGGAGTTTTAACTTTAAAAAAATTCAATTCAATCTCAATGCTTAAATGCGCATTTGACGTTGCCAATCAATTCAATTCATCCATTTCTGGTTTACAATATTTGAACCACTTGTTACTATTACATATTGCATTCCCCATGTAGTTTCCATTTTTATACATAAATCAATTTTTATTGGGCGATTCTACAACGAGGCCTTGTTACTTTTCCCCATCAATGGGGGTAAAAAATTTTGACCCTCAGATTCAATTTAAAACGGTTCAGATGTTTTGTGCATACAAAACTTATGGTGCATCCAATTACATGGGATTAATACAAAACACATGGGAACGAAAGAAAAAAAAAAAAAAAAAAACCCCTCGGTAGATTTGCTCGTTTTATTATGAATAACAAAAAATAATCAATTTCTTTAAATAAAAGAATCAATTTCAGTACAAATTCTAATAAAGCAACAATTCAAATCATCTAACTGAATGCACCATTTAAATCAAATATTTCTACCTAAATCTTCCAGCCAAGTGCACCCGTTCAAATCATATTTTTCTACCCAAATCTTCCACCCAAATACCCCATTCAACTTAAGCTCTCAACTTAATTCAAATTAAACCCAAATTCCTAAAATTTTCAATTCAAATCCCTATACCAATACTTCGCGCCATATATGATCCATAATATCATGGTCTACTGAAAATCCTCATTGGAAATGTCTCCAAAGAAGGTGCAATCCAAAGCAAAGATTTCTGAGCATCGCCTTCCTAAATAGTCGACTGCCTGTCCGTATCTTCATATGCTTAAGATCCGGTAAGGGAGAATTATATATCTTTTTCAGTTCATCTGGAATGATGAGTGCCTTCACATATCACATGACCAAAAAAAAAAAAAAAGGAAGAATATCATTAGGTGAGGATCATACTTTGAATTAATAATTGCATGAATTGAAAAAAAAAAATAATGAATAAGTTTCCTACTATTTGAGGGAAACAAGAAAACGAGAAGAATATGAAATATATATATATATATATATATATATATATATATATTAAAGTGGTGGTCTACTCTCATACGTTACGATAGAATATTGTTATAATCAGTGACGGAGTCAGATAGAAATTTTAGTGGTGACGTACACAAATTTTATTTTTTAAGAGAAATAATTAACATCAATATATAAAAATTTAAAACAAAAAATTTTTGAGGAGGCCATGTGGGAGATTTTTATTTTCAGTGAGAATTAAGTAGAAAACCCATAAAATGTTTAAGAAAAATTGAGAGAAAAAAATTATGATCACCTAAATCCGCCCCTACTATAGTCAGAGAAAAAGTACAAAAATCTAAATTCATCTCTCAATCTCTCTGTTTTTCTCGACCAAAAACGGCTATCTTACATGTCCCTTATACAAATATCTATTACCTGCATATATATATATATATAGAGTTAATAGACTCTTTCGTTCCTACTTCCTAGTTACCAGTCGTGCTCACAATACGTGGTGGGTTCTAACATATACATATATATATATATATATATATATATATATAAGAGGTAATAGGCTTTCCCCTTTTTGATTGTCATGGGACAACCATGTCAATGTTACATGGTGAGTCCTAAATTACCACTTGACATTTTTTTTTTTACTTTATTTATCTATTTCTACACGCGCATAGCTTGTCAACTAATATATAATATGTATCATGAATATTTGGGCAAACCATCTATTTTATAAACAAAAGAGTCAATAGGCTCTTTCGTCTCCCCTCCCTAGTTGCCACGTAGCAGTCACATCTATGTTATTTGGTGGATCCTAAATCTCCAAGTGGATTTTTTTTTTTTTTCACTTTGCTTGCCTATTGGCTCTTTCTCCCCCCCCCCCCCCCCCCCCCCCTCTAGTTGTCATGTGATAGCCAAGTCAATGCAAAATCGCCTCATAGTTGTCTTTTTGGCTTAGCCTGTCTATTCTGCATGCGCGTAGCTTGTCAACGAATATACATACATACATTCATATAAATATATATATATATATATACATCATGAAAATTAGGGCAAACCATCTATTACCTATTACATATATATAAAAGAGCCAACACTCTTTTGTCCCCTTTCCTGCTTGTCACATGGTAACCACATCAACGCTACGTGGTAGGTCCTAAATCATCGCATGGTTTTTTTTTTTTTTTTCCTTGTCTATTCCGCATTTGCGTAGCTTATCAACTAGTATAAATATGTAGTACCTAGATATTAAAGATCCTATTGGCTCTTTGGTCCCCCTTCCCTGGCTGTTACATGGTAGCCATGTCAACCCTACATGGTGGGTCCTAAATCACCATGTGGTATATATATATATATTTCTATGCTCGTCTATTCCACACACACGTAGTTTGTCAACTAATATCATGAAAATTAGGGCAAACCATCTATTACTTATTACCTATATATAAAAGAGCCAATATCCTCTTTCGTCCTCCTTCCCTAATTGTCACGAGGCAGCCACGTCAATGTTTCATGGTGGATCTTAAATCACCAAGCGGAACTTTTTTTTTTTTGGGGGTTATGTTTCGCATGCAGCGTAGCTTGTCAACTAATATATGTATGCATCATGAAAATTAGGGCAAACCATTTATTACCTCTATATGTCTCCTTCCTCTGTTTAAAAGAATGAATCTCATCTTTAGTTCATCCTCAAATAGTTGCCACGTGTGCCAAACTTTTCCTCTTTCACGCCTTTATTGACCTTCTCCTCCTTGCCATTCTTTTTACTCTTTTTTTTTTTTTTTGTTCCTTCTTCCTCGAGCGAGCTACCTTGCCACGTGGCCAGTCTTTTTCTCTTTCACACCTTTACTAATCTTCTCCTCGTTGCCATTCTTTTTACCATTTTTTTTTTTTTTTGGATTCTCCCTTCTTCCTTGAGCAAACTCCCCTTGCGTGCAATGACGTGTTGGTGAACCTCTCATTCTAATTCAGTGCTTGCAAGGTACAGAAAGAGCCAATATTTTTCATCCCCCTCCCTAGTTGCCACGTTGCAGCCCCTTCAATGCTACGTGGTGGGTCTTAAATCGTCACGTGTTTTTTTTTTAATCTATTCCACATACACTTAGTTTGTCAACTAATACATATACATAAAAAATATTATGGACACCAACTCTAATCCTAATTTTTGAGTACTAACTTATGTGGCAGATGAGTTTTCATTCTCTTATTAGTTAAGTTGTTAGAGCATTGTCACACCAATTGATTACATTTACCAATGAAAAGATGACACGTGAGTTGATATTCAAAAAATTAGAATTAGCATTGATATCCCTAGTACTGCTCGATATATCATGAAAATTAGGGCAAACCAATACACCACAAAACCTAATTAGATTTTAGAAAACTCAACAACAACCAATGAATCAAAAACTATAGACAACATGAAAGAAACTCAAAATCGACGTGCATATGTAGACAGGTACCTTTTCGTGTGAACAAAATACGCGAAGACTCTTGGCGCTCTTGAACTCAGAAAGGAATTTAATTAGATTCGCATACCACTCAAGATCATAAGTCTTCCTAGGATGGTCAGAAATCGCGATATCCGCATCCAACAAATTCGGCGCATTAACTGAAATGTCGATCAATTTGTAGCTACTATAGCTAAAGGAGACTAAATTCGGGGCATCAATTGTAGCATCGGCCAGCGAGTAGTCGAATGGACGACTTAAAGTGTAGACAAAGTGTTTAAGATGTACATTCCAAATGTTGAAGTACTGGAATCCGTAGCAATTGGTTAAACTCAAGCTCTCGAGGAGGGGCAGCTCAGGAATCAAATCTTGTAACCATCGGTCGGTCAAGTAAGCGTCGGTAAGCGAGAGATTTCTAATGTTGCTGCAGTGAAATAGAGTCATACCACATTTTTTGTAGTTAAATTCTCCCCTACGTACGAATGAATGAAGATTAAGAGCTCGAATTTCGATTGTGCAACCATAGAAATAACAATCATTGGCATTGGTTGTAAATTCCAAGTATTGAAGACTCGAACTCGACACTTTTGGATCTAACAAACCCCAACAACGATCTATGTGAAGCGTCTCGAGAGAAGTGAAGCTCCGTAGTAGATTGTCTAATACTCCGTCGTTCATTTTGATTTTGTTGAGGTACAGTTCTTTAAGAGAAGGAAGGCTTGTTGGAACAAAGAACTCCAAGTTTAAACCACTCAACTTTAGAAGAGTTAAGGCTTTAAAATTATTAATGATCTTAGATAAGGAATATTTGTAGCCTCTGGATCTAGGCAGTAAACAAACGTCTAACTCCTTGACACTTTGCTTTTCAAGAGATCCAAACCAAGCATCTATTCTGCTATGGCATCCATAGTAGTATTGCATGCTAAGCTTAAATTTAGAAACGGTCGTCTCTCTGCTAAGGCGTCTTAAACACTCGTCTACCAGCTTATAGAACTTGTTTCGCTCTTCTCGTCTGTACTGTCCCTTGAAAAAAGGAATCTCATGTCCTTTAAATCGAGGAATATCTCTTGAATCAACGAAGTCTAGCACAGATAGAAAAGTCCACATTCGTCGCCATCGCCTTGAAAGGAGGCTCGTCCAAACAGCGATTGAGGTGGGAAGAAAAGATAATATGTGAAGGATGATAGCATCTGGTAACTGCGAAATTCGATCCTCCGCTCTATTGTCATGATTCATCTTTTTTCTAGCCATTATAATAGTTGTTTCAGTCTCGTAAAGTCTGAATCAAATAATGACATGAACAATCAGAAGAAAATATAATTAATTCAACGAAACTAACAGATTGCTTTGGAGAGAATAACGTTTCTGATCATATTGGTTACCTTAAAACGTCTTCTACCACTCAGTTGATATTTTTTGGATCGGTTTTATCTCTCCACTTCTATTTATATAATAGACAGCAAGAAGATGATGGTTCGACTTTAAAACATATATAGGGAGAGTTGTTTCATCGTATTTGTTGAGATGTACGTGAATAGGAATTACTTGATAACGTGAAGAAAATATTTATTTTAAAACGAGAATTTGATTAATTTGTTTTTGAATTGGGGAAAAAGATATACTATGAAAAGTAAAACATCAGAACTACATAAAACTTTTTTTTTTTTCTTTTTGAAAATATAACTTTATGATAATTTAATAAAGTTTAACCAAGATCAAACCATTTAAAATCGTATTTAATTTTCATAAAACTTATTTTTCAGAAAATATAACTTTATGATCATTTATAAAGTTTAACTACCATTTAAAATCAGATTTAATTTTCACACCCCATCACATATTATTATTTTTTTCTTTTTTAAAATAACGACCATTTAAAATCGTTTTTTCCCCCTAAAAGTTATCTATGTATTAAAAGTTGTCAACTCCCCCTTTCAAAAATTATATATATATATATATATGTGTGTGCGCGTGCGTGAGAGTCAATTTTATTACTCAATGACTTTCTTTTATTTATTAAACAATCTTTCAAAAATTTAATCAACAAAAGGACATTGGAACGACGGATAATAAACAAGAACAACAGATTTTTAAAGGGTCGTTCTAGTGTTAGAATAAAAGAAGGTTATTTTATTAATTTCTATTTTTAAGGTTATCACTCTTGTAAATTTCTCAAAAAGGACTATACCAAGATTCTATGAAAAAATAATAGTTGTAGGCAAAACTTAACAGTAATTTTTTGCTTAATTTTATTTAAAGGTAAAGAGTTTGAATCTCCAATCTTCAATTAAAAAAAAAAAAAAAAAAAAAAAGATTCTACCAAAAATATGATATCACTTCAATATAGGAGGAAATAAATAGTTTTACTTATTTATATATTTATTTGTGATTATCTATATTAGATTTGAATGTATTCTAAGAATTATCTAGTTAGTTATTTAGTTTAGATTTTGAATTTATTGAATTGTAAAGTTAGATTTAGATATAAATTCAAATTTTAAAGTAGATTTCGATAAACTATTAAAATGTTGTTATAAAGTACTTTCTGTTAATTTTTAGATAGAATTCATCGTAATTTGGTACAAAAGTGATGCTAACTAATATTGTCAAAAAAATTAATAAAAAAGACTGTTTTAGTAATGTTTTAATTGTTTAGAGTCACTTCAGTTACCAAAAAAAATAAGGATCAAAGTTGTACAAATTTAAAAATTAAGTGACCAACCTTACAATTTATCTATTATGAAAACAGGCCTCTAAAATATATCTGTCTATTTAAAAAGCAGATATTTTATGTAAGTAGTTTTAGAAAATTGTCTTTTCATACAAATTTCTCATTTTTTTGGTGGCTATGTTCTTTGAGTTGTTGCAAATCTACATAGCAAGAGTGTGTATGAGATGGATCGACTCAGCATGTAAACTTCTAGAAGTTAATGTTGAAGGCTAAAGTAAGACTAGTGCATATTGTTAGGGGTCAAATGATAAATTTAAGCCTAACAAAACAAAAGTTTATAGATGTTTTTTCACAGGAAAATAAAAAGAAAATTATTTCAAATCAAAGAAATACATTCACTATTTTGGCTTCATGTATAACCTTAACTCATAGGAAAACATGACCCCAATAAATACCAGTTCTACTAATAAACTCGAATGAAATGTAATTAATAGACTGATGGTACTCGGAGCAAATGCTTTTTAACTAACGGAGTTTTAAGGGTACAAAGAAATAAGAGTCCCACATTGCAAAAATACAACAATAATAATAAATATATAAGAATATTTGATCACTTCACTCAAATAGGTAGTTGATTTGGGCGAATATAAGGGGGGCGATTGCGGGTATGGGTAGCTTTCTTCCCCCGTCCCATCTCATTTCCACATAGGTTATGCATGACTCAATAATTAACATGTGCATTTTTATTTAAAATAAATTAAATAAAGAAAAAATTACCTTCTCAATATTATGACTAATTGAGTAAATCTGCGCATTTTTATTTAAAATAAATTAAATAAAGAAAAAATTACCTTCTCAATATTATGACTAATTGAGTAAATCTGCACTCTTTACCAACTAATGAGTGGTATATTTTCCATACATAATACTTGTCTAAATACATCGTCCTTCTTTATAAAAGTGTCTATGTGGATTTTTGTAGCTGTTAGAGTTTTTGACTTTTGTATCAATCCTACACCATGCGCAATCAATAATATAAAGATAATCACATTTATGGAGGATCATCGCGTGGAGACTGAAGATTACGCTCGCTTTAATAAAATATTGTGAGTCTATTCTTGACAATTTCATAAACAATGTATATCATTAAACAATGTATATCATGATCAATCAAATTTAAAATCGATAAAAGACACTTCTGCCTAAGTAAAGAGGATCAAAATTTATGCTTAAGCATTGTAAAGAGGATCACCCAATAACTTTGGCAGATTTGTCCCATTCATAAAATAAAAAATAAAAAACAAAAAAACAAAAAACAACAAACAACAAACAACAAACAAAAGCAAAAACAAAAACAAAGACAAACAAGACACAAAACACAAACTGAAATGAAAAGGCAAAAACAAATGGAATAAGTGATTTTAAAAACAAAGAGACAAATTTCACTTTTTTCCTTTAAATTTTAGGCCTTGTCACAAAATATCCCCGAATTTCAATTTGTAACATTTCAAGGCGCACGGAGTTTGCTGTGCCGCTCCCTAATATATTTTTCATGGCGCCTCTGCCGGTGAGGCCACCGCCGTTCTACCTACCACAGGCGAGGACACCGTCGGGCTATTTCTCTCCCTCTGAGATTCATGAATTTCATGGGTAATAGGTTTTTTTTTTTTTTTTTAATTAATTTGCTTAATTATTTTAGTAAAGAAATGTACTTGTTTTTAGCTTTTCAAATTATCATTGTTCTTTAACAATTAAAGCTTGTTCCAAAGGAAAAATCACATTTTTCAGAAAATCCTAGCTTAGCGTTGCATCCTCTCTCTCTCTACATTTTCCAGAAATGGCGAAGTCGAAGAATCAAACGGCTCACAACCAGTCGTACAAGGCTCACAAGAACGGCATCAAGAAGCCCAAAAAGCACTGCCATACTTCCACCGAAGGGATGGATTAGAAGTTAGCACGTGCAATCTGATATAACTCCTACTGGGTTTTGTTTCAAGATTGTGATTTTAGAGTAACAGAAATCCTTTCTACATTTTGCTGATTTTTTTATTTTTGGGGAAAAAAAGATATTAAAGTTAGTAACTATCTATAAATTTTGCTATTAAAACTAATTTTTAGGGTAAATTAGTCATTTCACATCGGTTATATAAATTCATCCAATCACAGTATGTCACATGTCAAATTTCCGTTCACCAAATTGACTGATGAGAGAAATTTGCTAACGGTTCAAAATTGAAGAGGAACGAATGTTACAAATTAAAATTCAGAAATATTTTGTGATAAGGCCTAAAGGTTTTGAGGGAATGAAATTTGTCCTTAAAAAAATTTATACATTGAGTCTCACTTTGTATCCGGTTTGAACGTGATACATTATACAATGTGATAACGACATACCTTGAAACGACTTTGATATACTTTTGACACTATTTAATTTATAAAAAAAATAGAAAATTAATAGTGATTTTTAATCGGTTTTATCTATACAGTAGACAGCAAAAGGATGATAGTACGACTTTAAAACATATAACATAAATAGATAGAGTTGTTTTGTCGTACTATTTGAGATATACATGAAAATTACGGGATAAAGTGGTAGAAAATATTGACTTTTAAACGAGAACATTGATTAATTCATTTTTGAATTGGGGATGAAGATTTTAATTTCATATAAAACAGGATAACGACTTTATAGAACATATGAAAACATAATAATTTTATAAAGTTTAACTAAGATATAACCATTTAAAATTAGAAGGATTTTTAATTTTTGATAACAATATTTTTATTTTAATTTTTGTATACTTTTACTTTGTAAATTCAAATCGTCTTCGAATTTTATAAACGCCCTAGATTAGAAACGAAGTTCCAACTGCTTTAAACATTTTACAATAAGTAAAAACCTAATAATCATAGGTTTTATAACACATAAATAAATAAGCTCTAGAAAAATCCTGCTTCCTACATCTTGCTTTTGGAATATAAAATTGAAAGTTATTAAAGAAAAAACTACAATTCAAATTGAAAATCTTTTTAGATTACTGCTTGGGAGAGATTAAAAAGAGAGAAAAATAAAAAGGAAATAGCATAATTGTAAAATTATAGCATATTTTTTTAGGATCCAAAGAAAATAGCACAAGCGAAAAGTACCTGAATGACACAAATTTAAATATCATTGCATTAACATGATACAAAAAAAATGATACTAAACTAACATAACATAATATTAAACTAAAGTTAACTAAAGTTTAAATCATGTTGATTAAAAATAAGAAATTTATGTCATGTTAATCGATAGATGAAAAAAAATATAGTTATTTAAGTAATTTTCTCGTAACGAAATAATATTATATTCTTTGCCCATCCCAGTAGCTTCCACGCCGCTGCTCACTTTGCCGTTGCCAAAAAGCCCAAACACCATTGTTGCTTCAAATCTCCATCATCATCGTTGTCATATCTTCGGAGGGATATCACGATTCACGAGTTCCATCACCACCTGTCCGTATCTTCATATGCTTAAGATCCGGTAAGGGAGGATTATATATCTTTTTCAGTTCATCTGGAACGATGAGTGCCTTCACATATCACATGACAAAAAAAAAAAAAAAAAGGAAGAATATCATTAGGTGAGGATCATACTTTGAGTTAATAATTGTATGAATTGAAAAAAAAAATAATGAATAAGTTTCCTACTATTTGAGGGAAACAAGAAAACGAGAAGAATATGGAAAAACAAAAATTTATTATAGTGGTGGTCTACTCTCGTTACGGTAGAATATTGTTATAATTAGTGGTGGAGTCAAATAGAAATTCCAGTGATGACGTACACAAATTTTATTTTTTAAGAGAAATAACTAACATCAATATACAAAAATTTAAAACAAAAAATTTTTGAGGAGGTCATATGGAGATTTTTTATTTTCAGTGAGAATAAAGTAGAAAAACCATAAAATGTTTAAGATAAAGTTAAAAAGAAAAAAATTGAGAGAAAAAAATATGATCACCTAAATCCGCCTCTACTATAATCAGAGAAAAAAGTACAAAAGTCTAAATTCATCTCTCAATCTCTCTGTTTTTCTCGACCAAAAACGGCTATTTTACATGTCCCTTATACAAATATCTATTACCTGCATAAATATACATATATATATATATATATATGAGTTAATAGACTCTTTCGTTCCTACTTCCTAGTTACCAGTCATGCTCACATTACGTGGTGGGACCTAACATATACATATCTATGTATATGTGTATATATATAAGAGGCAATAGGCTCTTTCATTCCCCTATTTGATTGTCACGGGACAACCATGATAACATTACATGGTTGGTCCTAAATTACCACCTGACATTTTTTTTTGTTGCCTACTTTCTTTATCTATTCTGCACGTGTATAGCTTGTCAACTAGTATATAAAATGTATCATGAATATTAGGACAACCCATTTATTTTATATACAAAAGAGCTAATAGGCTCTTTCGTCCCCCCTCCCTCGTTGCCACCACGTAGTACCACCTGACATTTTTTTTTTATTTTTTCAAACTTTGCTTGCCTATTGGCTCTTTCGTCCCCCTCTCTAGTTGTCATGTGGTAGCCAAATCAATACAAAATCGGCACATAGTTTTTTTTTTTTTTTTTTTGGCTTAGCCTCTCTATTCCGCATGTCGTATAGCTTGTCAACAAATATACATACATATGTATATATCATGAAAATTAGGGCAAACCATCTATTACCTATTACATATATATAAAAGAGCCAATACTCTTTCATCCCCCTTCCTGTTTGTCACATGGTAACTACATCAATGCTACATGGTAGGTCCTAAATCATCACGTGGTTTTTTTTTTTTTTTTTGGCTTTTCATGTTTATTCCGCATGTGCGTAGCTTATCAACTAGTATAGATATGTACTACCTATGTATAAAAGATCCCATTGAATCGTTGGTCCCCCTTCCCTGGTTGTTACATGTTACATGGTGGCCATATTAACCCTACATAGTGGATCCTAAATCACGATGTGGTATTTTTTTTTTTATCTATGCTTGCCTATTCCACACATACGTAACTTGTCAACTAGTATCATAAAAATTAGGGCAAACCATTTATTACCTCTCTCTCTCTCTCTATATATATATATCTCTCTCCTTCCTCTATTTAAAAGAATCTCATCTTTAGTTCATACTCAAATAGTTGCCACGTGGCCAACCCTTTCCTCTTTCACGCCTTTATTGATCTTCTCCTCCTCGCCAATCTTTTTTGAAGGTTCTCCCTTTTTCCTCTAGCGAGCTCCCTTGCCACGTGGCCAATCCTTTTCTCTTTCACGCCTTTACTAATCTTCTCCTCCTTGCCATTCTTTTTACCTTTTTTTTTTTTTTTTTTTGGATTCTCCCTTCTTCCTTGAGCAAGCTCCCCTTGCATGCAATGATGTGTTGGTGAACCTCTCATTCTAATTCAGTGCTTGCAAGGTACAGAAAGAGCCAATATTTTTCATCCCCCTCCGTAGTTGCCACGTGGCAGCCCCTTCAACGCTGCGTGATGGGTCCTAAATCGCCATTTGGTTTTTTTTTTTTTTTAATTTATTCCACACACACTTAGTTTGTCAACTAATACATATATATAAAAAAATCCTAGGGATACCAACTCTAATCCCAATTTTTGAGTACCAACCTATGTGACAGATAAGTTTTCATTCTCTTATTAGTAAGTTGTTAGAGTATTGTCACATCAACTGATTGTAATTATCAATGAAAAGATAACTCGTGAGTTGATACTCAAAAAATTAGAATTCCCTAGTACTGGTCGATATATCATGAAAATTAGGGCAAACCAATACACCACAAAACCTAATTAGAGTTCAGAAAACTCAACAACAACCAATGAATCAAAAACTATTGACAACATGAAAGAAACTCAAAATTGATGTGCATATGTAGATAAGTACCTTTTCGTGTGAACAAAATACGCGAAGACTCTTGGCGCTCTTGAACTCAGAAAGGAATTTAATTAGAGTCGCATACCACTCGACATCGTAAGTCTTCCTAGGATGGTCAGAAATCTCGATATCCGCATCCAACAAATTCGGCGCATTAACTGAAATGTCGATCAATTTGTAGCTACTATAGCTAAAGGAGACTAAATTCGGGGCATCAATTGTAGCATCGGCCAACGAGTAGTCCAATCGACGACTTAAAGTGAAAACAAAGTGTTTAAGATGTCCATTCCAAATGTTGACGTGCTCGAATCCGTAGCAATTGGTTAAACTCAAGCTCTCGAGGAGGGGCAGTTCAGGAATCAAATCTTCTAACCACCGGTCGGTCAAGTAAGCTTCGGTAAGCGAGAGATTTCTAATGTTACTGCAGTGAAATAGAGTCATACCGCATTTTTTGTAGTTAAATTCTCCCCTACTTACGAATGAATGAAGATTAATAGCTCGAATTTCGATTGTGCAACCGTTTAAATAATAATCATTGTCATTGGTTGTAAATTCCAAGTATTGAAGACTCGAACTCGACACTTTTGGATCTAACAAACCCCAACAACGATCTATGTGAAGCGTCTCGAGAGAAGTGAAGCTCCGAAGTAGATTGTCTAATACTCCGTCGTTCATTTTGATTTTGTTGAGGTACAGTTCTTCAAGAGAAGGAAGGCTTGATGGAACAAAGAACTCCAAGTTTAAACCACTCAACTTTAGAAGAGTTAAGGCTTTAAAATTATTAATGATCTTAGATAAGGAATATTTGTAGCCTCTGGATCTAGGCAGTAAACAAACGTCTAACTCCTTGACACTATGCTTTTCAAGAGATCCAAACCAAGCATCTATTCTGCTATGGCATTCATAGTCGTAGTATTGCATGCTAAGCTTAAATTTAGAAACGGTCGTCTCTCTACTAAGGCGTATTAAACACTCGTCTATGAGCATGTAGAACTTGTTTCGCTCTTCTCGTCTGTATTGTCCTTTGAAAAAAGGAATCTCATGTCCTTTAAATCGAGGAATATCTCTTGAATCAACGAAGTCTAGCACAGATAGAAAAGTCCACATTCGTCGCCATCGCCTTGAAAGGAGGCTCGTCCAAACAGCGATTGAGGTGGGAAGAAAAGATAATATGTGAAGGATGATTTCATCAGGTAACTGCGATATTCGATCCTCCGCTCTATTGTCATGATTCATCTTTTTTCTTGCCATGATAATAGTTGTTTCACTCTTGTAAAGTCTGAATCAAATAATGACATGAACAATCAGAAGAAAATATAATTAATTTAACGAAACTAACTGATTACTTTAGAGGGAACAACGTTTCTGATCTTATTGGTTCGTGACATACCTTAAAACGTCTTCTACCACTCAGTTGATATTTTTTGGGTCGGTTTTATCTCTCTTCACTTCTATTTATATAATAGATCAGCAAGAAGATGATAGTTCGACTTTAAAATATATATAGGGAGAGTTGTTTCATCGTATTTGTTGAGATGTACGTGAATAGGAATTACTTGATAACGTGAAGAAAATATTTATTTTAAAACGAGAATTTGATTAATTTGTTTTTGAATTGGGGAAAAAGATATACTATATGGGGGTGTTTGGTATGACGTAATCTTTTATAAAGGAATAGGAATCTTAAGATTATCATGTTTGTTATGAGGTTATCTTATTTTAAGATACACGGGTATCTGAAACCCATGGGTTTCAGATACCCTTATAAAAGGGTAATCTGAAACCCACCTCCTCCCTTAGGTTTCAGATTACCCCTTATCTAAATACCATGGTAATCTTAAAATTTAAATAATTTAGACATAACTATCCTTCTAACTTTTAAAATTTAACTTTAAAAACTAAACACTATAATCTAATATTCTTAGGAATTTGATTACTTTAAAAAGATTGTCATGTATCTGATTACATTTGATTACTTTAAAAAAAACTTTTTTTTTTAAATGTAGCTTTATGATAACATAATAATTTTAACCAAGATCAAACCATTTAAAATCGTATTTAATTTTCATAAAACTTATTTTTCTGAAAATATAACTTTATGATCATTTATAAAGTTTAACTACCATTTAAAATTAGATTTAATTTTCACACCCCATCACATATTATTATTTTTTTTCTTTTTTAAAATAACGTCCATTTAAAATCGGTTTTTTTTTTTTTTTTTCTCTAAAAGTTATCTATGTATTAAAAGTTGTCAACTCCCCCTTTCAAAAATTATATATATATGTGCGTGTGTGAGAGTCAATTTTATTACTCAGTGACTTTCTTTTATTTATTAAACAATCTTTCAAAAATTTAATCAACAAAAGGACATTGGAACGACCGATAATAAACAAGAACAACAGGTTTTTAAATGGTCGTTCCAGTGTTAGAATAAAAGAAGGTTATTTTACTAATTTCTGCTTTTAAGGTTATCACTCTTGTAAATTTCTCAAAAAGGACTATACCAAGATTCTATGAAAAAATAATTGTTGTAAGCATAACTTAATAGTAATTTCATATATCTAATTTTATTTAAAGGTAAAGAGTTTGAATCTCCCATCTTCAATTTAAAAAAAAAAAAAAGATTCTATCAAAAATATAATATCACTTCAATATAGGAGTAAATAAATAGTTTTACTTATTTATATATTTATTTGTGATTATCTATATTAGATTTGAATGTATTCTAAGAATTATCTAGTTAGTTATTTAGTTTAGATTTTGAATTTATTGAATTCTAAAGTTAGATTTAGATATAAATTCAAATTTTAAAGTAGATTTGGATAAACTATTAAAATGTTGTTATAAAGTCCTTTCTGTTAATTTTTAGATGGAATCCATCGCAATTTAGTAAAAAAGTGATGCTAACTAATATTGTCAAAAAATTAATAAAAAAGATTGTTTTAGTAACGTTTTTAATTGTTTAGAGTCACTTCAATTACCAAAAAAAATAAGGATCAAAGTTATACAATTTTAAAAATTAAGTGACCAACCTTACAATTTATCTATTATGAAAACAGGCCTCTAAAATATATCTGTCTATTTAAAAAGCGGATATTTTATGTAAGTAGTTTTAGAAAATTGTCTTTTCATACATAATTTCTCTTTTTTTTTTTGGTGGCTATGTTCTTTGAGCTATTGCAAATCTACATTGCAAGAGTGTGCATGAGATGGATTGACTCAGTATGTAAACTTCTAGAAGTTAATGTTGAAGGCTAAAGTAAGACTAGTGCATATTCTTATGATGAATTTAAGCCTAACAAAACAAAAGTTTATAGATGTTTTTTTACAGGAAAATAAAAAATAAAATTATTTCAAATCAAAGAAATACATTCACTATTTTGGCTTCATGTATAACCTTAACTCATAGGAAAACATGACCCCAATAAAATACCAGTTCTACTAATAAACTCGAATGAAATGTAAAAGATTAATGGTCCTTGGAGCAAATGCTTTTGAACTAATGGAGTTTTAAGGGTAAAAAGAAATAGGAGTCCCACATTGTAAAAATACAACAATAATAATAAATATATAAGAATATTTAATCACTTCACTCAACTAGATAGTTGATCTAAACGAATATAAGGGGGGTGCGGGTATAGGGTAGCTTCCTTCCCCCGTCCCGTCCCATTTCCACATAGGTTATACATGACTCAATAATTAACATGTGCATTTTTATTTAAAATAAATTAAATAGAGAAAATATTACCTTCCCAATATTATGACTAATTCAGTAAATCTGCATACTCTTTATCAACTAATGAGCGGTATATTTTCCATATATAATACTTGTCTAAATACATCGTCCTTCTTTATAAAAGTGTCTATAAGACAAATATGTCTTCCATAAAATTCTTTTAAGTAGTAATCACATTTATGGAGGATCATGGTCTGGAGACTAAAGATTACGCTCGCTTTAATAAAATATTGTGAATCTATTCTTGACAATTTCATAAACAATGTATATCATGATCAGTCAGATTTAAAATCGATAAAAGACACTTCTATCTAAGTAAAGAGGATCAAAATTTATGCTTGAGCATTGTCAAGAGGATCACCCAATAAATTTGGCAGATTTTGTTTTGAAGCCATTCATAAAATAAAAAATAAAAAACAACAAACAACAAACAAAAACAAGACAAAGACAAACAAAACACAAAACACAAATTGAAATGAAAAGGCAAAAACAAATGGAATTAGTAATTTAAAAAAAAACACAAATGAAATTAGTGATTTAAAAATAAATAAATAAAAGGGACAAATTTCACTTTTTTCCTCTGAATTTTAGGTATTGTCACAAAATACTTCCTGAATTTTAATTTATAACATTTCAAGGCGCACGGAGTTTGCTGTGCCGCTCCCTAATATATTTTTCACGGCGCCTCTGCCGGTGAGGCAACCGCCGTTCTACCTACCACAGGCGAGGACACCGTCGGGCTATTTCTCTCCCTCTGAGATTCATGAATTTCATGGGTAATAGGTTTTTTTTAATTTTTTATTAATTTGCTTAATTATTTTAGTAAAAGAAATGTACTTGTTTTTATCTTTTCAAATTATCATTGTTCTTTAACAATTAAAGCTTGTTCCAAAGGAAAAATCACATTTTTGAGAAAATCCTAGCTTAGCGTTGCATCCTCTCTTTCTCTCTCTACATTTTCCAGAAATGGCGAAGTCGAAGAATCAAACGGCTCACAACCAGTCGTACAAGGCTCACAGGAACGGCATCAAGAAGCCCAAAAAGCACTGCCATACTTCCACCAAAGGTATGGATCCGAAGTTATAGCACGTGCAATCTGATATAACTCCTACTGGGTTTTGTTTCAAGATTGTGATTTTAGAGTAATAGAAATCCTTTCTACATTTTGCTGATTTTTTTTTTTTTTGGGGGAAAAAAAGATATTAAAGTTAGTAACTATCTATAAATTTTGCTATTAAAACTAATTTTTGTGATAAATTAGTCATTTTACATCGGTTATATAACTTCATCCAATTAATCACAGTATTCCATATGTCAAATTTCTGTCTACTAAATTAACTAAGGGAGGAAATTTACCAACGGTTTAAAATTAAAAGGGAATAAATGTTACAAATTAAAATTCAGAGACATTTTGTAATAATGCCTAAAATTTTGGGGTGGAATGAAATTTGTCCTGAAAAAAATTTATATATTGAGTCTCACTTTGTATCCGGTTTGAACGTGATACATTATACAATGTGATTAGGACATACCTAGAAACGTCCTTGATGTATTTTTGAGACTATTTTGAAAGAATAGAAAATTTATAGTGATTTTTAATCGGTTTTATCTATACAGTAGACAGCAAAAAGATGATAGTTCGACTTTAAAACTTATACACATAAATAGAGAGAGTTGTTTATCGTTCTATTTGAGATATACATGAAAATTACGTGATATAGTGGTAGAAATATTGACTTTGAAACCAGAACATTGATTAATTCATTTTTGAATTGGGGATGAAAATTTTAATTTCATATAAAACATGATAACGACTTTTTAAAACATATGAAAGCATGATAATTTTATAAAGTTTAACTAAGATATAACCATTTAAAATTAGAAGGATTTTTAATTTTGATAACAATATTTTTATTTTTATTTTTGTTTAATTTTACTTTGAAAATTCAAATCGTCTTCGAATTTTATAAATGCCCTAGATTAGAAACGAAGTTCCGACTGCATTAAACATTTTACAATAATTAAAAACCTAATAATCATACGTTTTACAACACATAAATAAATAAGCTCTAGAAAAATCCTGATTCCTACAACTTGCTTTTGGAATATAAAATTGAAAGTTAATAAAGAAAAAACTACAATTCAAATTGAGAATCTTTTTAAGATCAGTGTTTGGGAAAGATTAAAAAGAGAGAGGAAAAAAAAAAAAAAAAAAAGGAAATAGCATAATTGTACGTGATAATAGAAAATTATAGCATATTTTTTTAGGATCCAAAGAAAATAACATTAGGGAAAAGTACATGAATGACACAACTTTAAATATCACTGCATTAACATAATATAAAAAAGTGACAGTAGATTAACATGACACAAAATTAAACTAAAGTTAACTAAAATTTGAATCATATTAGTTAAGAATAAAAAATTTGTATCATATTAATCAATAGATGAAAAAAAATGTGGTTATTTAAATAATTTTCTCATAGCAAAATAATATTATATTCTCATTCCATCCCAGTAGCTTCCACGCCGCCGCTCACTTTGCCGTTGCCAAAAAGCCCAAACACCATTGTCGCTTTAAATCTCCATCATCATCGTTGTCATATCTTAGGAGGAATATCACGATTCACGAGTTCCATCACCACCGTCGTCTTAGACGTCGCGTTTACCAGAATCGAAATCGTGTTTAACAAACGACGCTCACGACTCCGGTTTTCTCCTTGCAGCTGTTTGGGAGCTTTAGTGTAGCAATGGGTGTGCAGTAGTCTAGGTTTGTCCTCGGCGCCGTTGGAGCTCGATCTCCGGCCATCCCGTGGTGCTTTCTTCAACCGCCACCGGGCTCTTGTTCCGATCTCCTATGCACAGAGCATGTAGCTCCTTCGGCAAGACATCTCCGCAGATCTCTTCGAAATCGCAATGTGCTCCCACCAACATGACATGTGCTCCGTACATCTTGTCGATATCACGAGCTCGCATCACAAAAACTTCGAACGCAATTTTGAAACATATAGACAAAGGCCACACAATTTATAACAAAGAAACAAATCTTTTTGTTTCAACAAATTTTGCAGACTAAAAACAAAGAATACGTTAGAATGTGGAGAAACCACCTCCGTTATTACACAACAAACCCAAACATACAACTACGAACATACTGTGAAGTCTACCTCGCCCATATCATAACATACCCAAAAAAAAAAAAAAAGCGGACTCCAGCCCTAAAGTTTTCTAAAGACCGCTTCACTTTTTTTTTTTTTTTGAACTTTATAAAATGTTTGATAAGTTCGTGAATAGAAGAAATTGGGGATATTACATTCATTCCTGATTCCACGTTCAAATTTCATAATCTGGGATTTACTTGTATTTTCTCCAAGATCAAATTCAGTGAATTTGGAATATGTAGTAGTTATCCCCACCAAATCTTATTTTATGAATCCGGAATTTACTCGGATTTATCCTGTGCTTAAATTTTATAAGTAAATCTTTTCATACATTAAAAAATCACTGTTGAATTTTTTTATTTTTTTTTTTTTTTTCAATTTGAAGGCAAATTAAGAATCATATTATAGTTTTTTTTTTTTTTTCAAAACTAATCAAAATAATTTAATTGCCCCTAAAAACAAAACAAAAACAAAACTTAATCGGTGGCACATAAAGAATTAATGGTATTAAGAGCAAATGCTTTTTAATTAATAGACTAATAGAGTGTTAAGGATGAAAAGAAACAGAAGTCCCACATTATAAAAATATAACAACTAACAATTTTACCAAAGTATAAAACCAAGATAAGATTGAGAGAAAAATAAGCCTACTAATTACAATAAGTACTCATAAAATCACTTTATAAATTTATAATAAACCAAATAACAAAATGGTAAAATCACCAAGGAAAAGTTGACAATGGGAAATTAACCTAATAACATATATTCTTTTTTCTTTTTTATGAGATCTAGATTTTAAATTTACAAAACCCTACTCAAACGCATGCCTTCTTATCTTCAAACATTAGGCTCCTGAATCTTCTTCGCTTATGTTTTACTCTTTTTTCTAAACCGAAAAATCTGAATAACATAATCACACAAACCAGCAAAACAAATATAATTGACTAAAAAGTATTTATGTTAAAAAAATTTATGTTCTTTTTTCTTTTTACTTTATTCTCTCCTTATTTAATTTCAATATAATATTAGAGTAGTGAGCTCCAAGAGTCCCCTCTCTCTTCCCTCATTTTTTCTCAATCATACTTATATCACTTTCTCCCTCTTTTACATAATCAACCTATCACTCCCCTTCACAACTTTTTTTTTTTGTCCCCCATCCTCCTCCAAACTCACATTAGAGACAATTCTCCCATTCACACACACACACAAATATATATATATATATATATATATATTTAACCTACCATCATTCCTTTATAAGAAAATTAGATGACGATTTGATGACGATTAGATTGAGAGTCATGTTTTGAGTATCTCTTTATAATCTGACATGCTCTAATGTTAAAATTGATAATTTTAGTATTATGAAATAACAAAATTATTGACTTTATGTTATGGTAAGCATAACTATAAGGTCTCAAATTTATGGCATTCTTTATTTTTTTTTAAGGGAAAATTTATGGAATTCTCACATATAACCTTGTTTTTATCATTATAATCAAACGAGTAACTAATTCTCTTATTTCTCTTTTGACGATTATCGTCCCTACGTCATTGCGTCTTGTTTTGACGTTCGCGGCCCTGGCACCCATGCGCCCTTCTCCTTGACGAATGTTGTCCCAACACTCATGCGCCTTTTTTCCTTGATAATTGACGTCCCTACACCAAGCATTCTTTGCCTTCTCCCTCACTGCTGCGCCCCAACATCTTCAACGACTTTTATTGTTATATTTCTATATATTCAAAAGCAAAAAAAAAATCTAGATCTTTTATTATTATTATTATTATTATTATTATAACAAGTTCCTTATGTTATGTTGAAGTTCCATCTTGCAGAGCATATAGGAAGAAATAAATAGATATATATTTATTTATTTGTAATTATCTTCGAATGCATTTTTAGTAATTATCTAGTTAGTCATTTAGTTTCTATTTTGAATTTATGTGATGTCTAAAGTTTATAAAGTAGATTTGTATAGACTCTTCTATAATGTATAGAACCTCGTCTCACTAGTTAATTCATTCTCTATATTTTAGCATATCCACATTAAAAATTTGTTTTTCTCCTCCTTTTACTTTATTCTTTCTTTATTTAATTTATATATTAAAAATGTTTGTTTTTTTGTTTCTTGCTTTTTATATTCTAGTATATCCACATTCAAAATCTTTGTGTTTTTCTCCTCATTATTTCTTTATTTAATTTATACAATAAAAATGTTTGTTTTTTGTTTTTCTTTTTTTTAATTCCACGTTATAAATTCCAATCGTCTACCATCTATCTAAGACATATGAAATTCCAAATGCTTTAAACATTGTACCGAATAATCATACGTTTTAAAATACATAAATAAATAAACTCTAGAAAAATCCTGCTTCCTACTACTTGCATTTAGAATATAAATTTGAAAAGCTATTTTCAAAAAATTCCAATTTAAGTTTAATTGGTGTCTTGGAGAGGGAAAAAAAGGGGGGAAGGAAATTTTATAATAATACTTGATAACAAAAAATTATAGCATATTTTTTCAGGATCAGAACAAAGTAGTTAATTCTCAGCTTTTTAATCCGCGCAAATCGTTGTGTATATTGAATTGTAAATCCTTGTTGTACCATACACATCTCCAAGCTTCATAAAATGTAAATCCGTATTGAAAAGAATCGCATAACCAGACTAACTATCTATTGTAGTAACATTCAAATGATCATTTCACATTTAATTTTCAAACTGTTGTGGGAGATGTTGCAAAAAGAATTGCAACACTTCAAAATTCAAACTTTTAATTTCGTTTTATTTAAGAAAACAGAATCTATCAAAAATTAGCTGCTATAAACAAATTTATATTCTTCAACAAATATCTCCTTCATTAAATACGTGGTCTTGAGATAACATTGGGATATTTTTTTAATTATTTTCAAATAATCTTCTGCAAATATAACCTTAAACAAAAACATGATCCCAGGAAAAATTCAAATTCAAGTTTAATTAGGAATTCTTTTTTTTTTTTTTTTTAATTCAAATCCCAGATTCTACAGCTATAATTAAATCACGTATTTATCCATTCATGCAGCATATTCTTCTCAAATAAATCCAGCTAGTAAATCTGCAATTCTTTTTTTAGATCTCCAAATCTATCCACGTGACTGCTTGCAGGTGTTGCAACATCTGTTGCAGCATGAATTGAAACATCAAGCTAATCAAAATCATTTTTTGGTTTTTCTTTAATGTGTTGCCATAAATGCCAAAAAAAAAAAAAAAAAAAAAACTCCCGTTGACGGAAAAGAAGGGCGACGGTGGCGAACGGTGAAGCGAGGTTACAGATTTGAACATTCGCCGCCGCCGCCGCCGAGATCCACCATAGTTACCATATCGCCAAAGAAAACGCACGACATATTGGAATC